>CM072860.1:2257500-2680000 GCA_036937835.1 Pampus argenteus
GCTTTGACAAAGTTAACCTTGTCTGACAACAAACTAGAAGCCCCACTGGCACCCGGTGACCGATACCAAATGCTCCCACTGCGCTCACATCCATGACACTGTTCACTCACGCTTATTCCCACACTGTCAGTAAATGTGTGTGTCTGTGTGTTCTCGGTGGGTTGATGTTGCACAGACCACCTCCGATTACACCGTCAGCCAACACACACACACACACATTGGCCCTAGAGGGCTGTGCTGGCTCAGTTAGATTACTTCCAGGAGCCATTGTCTCAGAGGAGAATTTGAAAGGAAACAGTACTCCTGTACTCCTTTCCTGTTCCCATCCTGACAGCTCTAATAAACACAAACAGCACCGACAAAACACAACAACAAGACAACTTCATTAAAGCCACTTGACCAGCTCTCATATTTAAAACTACAGACAAGCTTAAACCATTAAGATTTATATGCAATATGCAGAACAGGAAATAGTCCATCAAGCAGTAAATCGATTTACTGATTTACAATATTAACGAATGAAACTGACAGCAAAACATTTATTTACTATAAAATAATGTCTATGATTTATGCCAACTAACTAAGATTTAAAGGAAAACTAGGAAGCTTTCTAAAACCTTCCAAGAACAACATGATGTTTATATGAATCATTTCAAACATTTGTCTCTGAGTCAGACTGAAAGTAAACACAGAAAGTCACCACCTGTAGCTGCATATGGATCCAAATAAGCATGACATGGAGCTGCAATAACCATATTTATATAAGGAAGAGTTGTTCATGCTTAAAAACATAAACATGTGGTTTTATAGATGGCAAGGCTAGCTGTTTCCCCCTGGTTCCAGTCTTTATGCTAAGCTAAGCTAACCTGCTACTAACTCCTGGCATGTAAGTGAATATGTGTATTTCCCTTTAATTTCAGCACTGTGTCCTGATATCTATGTTGTGTTTTTTGTTTATTAATGACATGAAATGTGGTTAGTTTGAGCAAGAAAAAAAAAACACATCTCACACATGCATGCACACTATATATGGAGCCAACATACTGGAGGGAAAGTCACACACAGGTCAACGGCATCATTTACACACTTCATTTCATTTAGATTCACCAGCACACACACTGTCCAGTATGTTAACGTTACAGGCAAATCATCAGGGATGCACAAGTATCAGGCTCATGTGTTGGTTCGAGGGACTGGAAATGTATCGCACCTGCCCACCGTTCTCTCTGAACAAACCGCCTGCTCTTTCTTTCTATTGTTTCTCCTCTACTCCGCTCTCCATCATCTTTGCTCCATACTGCAACACTCCTCCACCTTCATATTCACAGCTGGGGAAAAGTTGTAGAAGCTACTTTCACAAAACACAACGTTGGTGCTGCTGCCAGCATCAAAAGATTGAATATAACACACATGCAGCGCTGCACTGCGGACGCTCACTGCTCCTACAGTATGAAGTATAGAGTATAGAATATAGAGTATAGAATATAGAGTATAGATTATAGAGTATAGAATATAGAGTATAGAATATAGAGTATAGAGAATAGAGTATAGAATATAGAGTATAGAGTGTAGAATATAGAGTATAGAGTGTAGAATATAGAGTATAAAGTATAGAGTATAGAATATAGAGTATAGATTATAGAGTATAGAATATAGAGTATAGAATATAGAGTATAGAGAATAGAGTATAGAATATAGAGTATAGAGTGTAGAATATAGAGTATAGAGTGTAGAATATAGAGTATAAAGTATAGAGTATAGAATATACAGTATGAAGTATAGAGTATAAAGTATAGAATATAGAATATATAGAGTATAGAATATAGAGTATAGAATATAGAGTATAGAGTATACAGTATAGAATATAAAGTATAGAGTATAGAATATAGAGTATAGAATATAGAATATAGAGTATAGAACATAGAGTATAAAGTATAGAATATAGAGTATAGAATATAGAGTATAGAGTGTAGAGTATAGAGTATAGAATACAGAGTATAGAATATAGAGTATAGAATATAGAATATAGAGTATAGAGTATAAAGTATAGAATATAGAGTATAGAGTTTGTTTATGTAAATGTGCAACTTGCCCCTGTGGCCTCACCTATAACTGAAGTAACCATCAACACTGCTCAGACTGTTTATAATCTTTGACAAACATATACCAAAAAACATCCACTGTGACATTTTTCCTCTCCTTCTTCTTCGTCCCTTTAACTCCCCCTCCTCACCCTCGTCTCACTCCTCGGGCTCGCCCATCACTCTATCCATCACGTGTCGCAGCCGGGCCGATCTGACAATCGAGGCGCCGCATTTAGCAACTCATCTGCATGAAAATTCGATGAGACTTGATTTCATTCCCTTTCATTTTCACATCGAATCATGCGACAGAGAAGACAGAGTGAGATAATGAGAGAAGCATGTCTGTGTGTGTGTGTCTGTGTCTGTGTGTGCTATCACGCTACTGAGCGTGTGAAATACTGTATGTATGTGTGCTACTGGCATGTGAGTGTGTGCGTGTTCATGCCTTGCATCATTTTTCCATACTAGAGTGTAAAATGGTGGAAAGCAAAGCCTCAGCTGTGTGTGTGTGTGTGTGTGTGTGTGTGTGTGTGTGTGTGTGTGTGTGTGTGTGTGTATGTGTGTGTGTGTGTGTTGGATATTATAATAATTGCTCTATCGGGAACCATTGTAGCCAAACACTAAACCACACTCTGACCAAGCCAAGATTCAGAATGCACGCTCAGCAACACAGTGTGTGTGTGAAAGTGTGTGTGTGTGTGTGAGATTATGAAGCAACACACACACACACACACACACACACACACACACACACAGATATGACCTCGTCTGACCTTGTGGCTGCTTAACAGACACATGCAAAGACTTTTCCAGGATGAAAAAGACAGACATAAGTGCAAAGTTTGGATTTCTGGACATACAAAGAGCCTTTCAGAGGTGATGACACACAAACACATGAGCACATACACACACAGACACACACTAATCTGTCTACTTTATGTATGTCTGCAATTAAAACTCAAACATGAAGATATTGTTCAGTTTGAATCAGATTCTACTTTTTCCGCACACTTTTTTTGTGGGTTGCATCCAAAACATTTTCACAGGACTATATCATAAATACACACACACACACACACACACACACACACACACACACACCCGCTACTGTGTAATACTCCTGCAACTTGTAACAGTTTTTGACAGAAAGTTTCTGCACCCTCAACAACAAAACTGCTGCATGTTAACACACAGAAACAATGCAAACATGAACACATGCTACATGCTATCACGGTCACGTTACGCTCACGTATGTCAAGTGTAACATTCCTGCGTTGATGTTAAGTTTAGCAGTTGTCCTCCTCCTCCTCCTCCTTTCAGTACCATGCAGCTCCCTGCTCCAAACTTCTCTCAACCTCTGAATCCCAGAAATGATATGATATGTTCAGTGTCTCTTACCTGTTCTGGTCCAGAAAAAGTCCATGTCTGTATTCCTGAACTCTCACCGGCATAGAAACTGTCACACATGTACAAGAAAAGAGGAGAGGGGGAAAGAGGAGGAGAGGCCAGCTACTGACTGAGGTGAACCCAGTGACTCATTCAGTCTGAGGCTGTGGCTGCGAGCGTGTCAGCGGGCAAGAATGAGAGAGGAGGGGGGGGAAGATAGAGAGAGAGAGAGAGAGAGAGAGTGGGAACAGAAAGAAAGAAAAAGAAGGAGACTGTGCAGGGAAATATTTTCTCACACGGTGTGAGAGGAGAGAAAGGGAGGAAACTGAAGGTGGAGGGTGCTCTCACCAACACTTCCCCTCCTCCCCTCCTCTCCAGTTCTCACCTTAAACAAATCAGCAAAGTTTTTTTTTTAAACTTTCTTTTGTAATAATTAAGTTTACATTTCATTCGCTTTGTGCTGCCACTGTGCAGCAACATAAAGTACTGAAATACTAAACAGTGCATTCAGTGTTTTCTCTCCTCGGTCATGTTCTGCATATTGTCGGTGCAGCCCGACTCTTTTCCTTCCTCTCCTCAACAGTTACTTCCTGAAAACACTGAAGGTGACAAGTAACCAACAACACTCGCACATTGTGTGTTTATGCATGTATACTGTATATATGTGTGTGTGTGTATGTGTGTGTGTGTTTGTAGATTTATGTACAGCGTGTGCTAGCATTCATCCCAAATATGAACGAGTCTTCAACCTTTGACATCAGAAAAGCATTTTTTTAGTTACATGTTGAAAGAAAACTGGATAATATACAGATTCATGCCAAGATTTTCAATGTAATTGAAGTTAAAATAGACTAAAATCAATAAGATTATTGTCAAAGTCGTCATTAATACCTGATATCTGACTGAGAGTGTGAGGGCACTAAGTTCACAGAAAGAGCGAATGATTAATGCTCGTCCTTTAAATACAACAGCTGAGATTCCTCTCAGCAACGCACGAAAGTCCCGACTGCAGCAGAAACTGCAGCTGCAGCTGAAACTGGATTAAACATTCATGGAAGAGAGAAGAAGAGAGAAGAAGAGAGAAGAAGAGAGAAGAAGAGAGAAGAAGAGGGAAGAAGAGAGAAGAAGAAAGAAGAGAGAAGAAGAAGAGAGAAGAAGAGAGAAGAAGAAGAGGGAAGAGAGAAGAGGAGAGAAGAAGAGAGAAGAAGAAGAGAGAAGAAGAAAGAAGAAGAGAGAAGAAGAAAGAAACCGCGCAGCAAGTCTTCGTGGTTAAAAATGTCTCATCTGGTCAAATGCATTTTTGAGATGTTTCACTGGAGGCAAAACTGGCCAGTCTGAGTGTTGCTATGCAACTAAAAGAAAGTAAAGTACAACATATTTTAAAGTTCCAGTGATGTGATCACGAATGCAGCCGGTCTGAGCTGAAAAAGCTACAACAAACACAGGAAACGTGCGACTAACGTGTGTTTGCAGTGATTGGCGTCGTTATTGATGCTTTACTGCGTCTCCTGTGACGACTCATTTTTCTTTCTTTCTTCCTCTCTCTCTCTCTCTGAGCTCATCTCCGAGCAGCTTTCCCACCCAGTCAGCCAGGACTGGTTCAGTGTCATTATGCATAAAACGTTTGAATTCATGGATTCAAACAAGACGACTGCTGGTAGCATTAAACTCGTGACCTCTATGTCACAGACGCTCACTTTGACATAATCATTTATGAAGGTTCAGAGCAGTTTTAATGCCGTTTTAAAGCAAATCCATTCAGGTCATAATCTTCACGATGAGCCCTGACTTTTAATAGCCTCAAGGAGCAGCTGAGAAACCCTGATATGTTAATGTTAGCATGCTATTGAGGAGTTCACATTTCTCTCAGTTTTCTGTTTCTTTTCTTTTTCTTAAATGTGGTGTTAAAAATGCAAAAATCTTCCACAACTCTTAAAGACAGCTGGGTTGGTGCCTGTAAAAAAGTTCTGCTTTGGATTAAAACTGTTTGGACTGTTGGGAGGAAAGATGTTGGGAGTCTACTAGTTGGATCTACTAACCAGGAAGTTATTATATTAAGATGCTGCTGGTCTGGTTCAGTTTTATGCCCGTGCACAGGAGCTTTACTACAACATATGTGAAAATATGATATGTGAACACATGTCCAGACGATACATACAAAGAACATGAGCTTTACACATGAAGGACAGAAAAACACGCTGGATTAAACTAAATCTGCTGCTGCTGCTGTCATCAGTCACACACCTGTTCACACTGTGAGGGGTGTGTCAGTCACGCGACACGCCCACCATGCGGCAAACAGATCGGTAGGCCCCACACACACACACACACACACACACACACACACACACACACACACACACACACACACACACACACACACACACACACACACACACACACACACACACACAAAAACACACGTGGTCACTGGCGGTGTGCCGACCAGAATTCAATTGACCCGCTTTAACACCTGTATGGTTGCCATGGCAACAGCAGCCTGGGCCACACACACTCCCATGTGCTATTTCCTGTCTCCTCCCTTTCCTCCTCTACCTCTTCTTCTACTACTTCTTCTTCTTCTTCTTCCTTTGTCCCTCTGCTCTTCCTGTCTTTTTATCATCGTGCATCTCTCGTCTCCCTCTCACACTTTCTCTCGTCTCATATCTTGCCTCAGATCTTTTAATGGCTTCCTCTAAACCCGCCTCCTCGCCTCCATCCAATTATCTCAACACACACCCCTTCTCTTTCCTTCTCTTTCCTTCTGTCCCTCTCTCTCTTGCTGCAGGGTGCTGCTGCGCTGAAAATGACATCATCGATCTGAAAATATATGAATGAACATGTTTGGTGTGTGTGCATATTAGCATGAGCGAGTAAATGAATAAGGAACAAATAATAGAAACACAGTAGAGATAATAACTAATAATCCTTCATATTTTTAAACACAAAAAGTGGAACAAAGGAAGAGTCACTACGACAACGGTTGCATAGCAGCGGAGGACAGAGGGAGGCATCATATAGAAAAACCTACAGGTGTGTATATTTTGGTGTCTGTGTGGATAAAAAAAGCCAAAGAAAAGCAGAGCAGGAGAACTTCTGAAAAGAAATAAGATGAGAGGAAACAGGGAACCGATGTGGATCCGACTACAAAACACTTGTCTCGCTTGTCAACATGTTCACTTTTTCAGATTATCAGGCAGTGATGGTGTCAGATTACACACTGAACCAATTATATCGTACAAGTAACACAACAAACTTCAAGCTGTAGGCGAGAAAAGTCAAGAAATGTTTCAAATGATGGAAGCAGAATGCAAGACAAAAACACACGAGAGAAAACGTCAGGTGGTCCTGTTTTCATTCTTCAAGAAGAAGAAAGAAAGAAAGAGCTGATCTGAAAGACTTCAGTTGTCATAGAGATTTCACATCCGCAGCACCTTTAGGATAAAAACAATCCCAACTATCTTAACCTGCAGGCGTCTAGCAGGTGATTCGTCTGAAAAAATGTAAACATAAGTTGTTTTCACTGTTGTTTTCCAGGCGAGGACTTTCACTTCCTCCTTCTACCTTAAGCATCTTGTCTCTGACCCAATCACCTGCTTACCTGTAATCTCAGGTGTCACACTGATTAAAGTCAAGGTCAAACGTATCAGGAAGCGTCTGATTATTGCACCACAGCAGGCCGCTTGTCTTACATACGTACATACTGCACTGCACACACACACACACACACACACACACACAGTGTCCTGGGGACATACACTTAGTGTGTGTGAACAGACAGAGTGAGCATATGGGTGTGTTTACTCTCTGCAGCATGACATAAACACATCGCATGTGTGTGTAATATTTTAATGCAACATCTTCCTCCTCCTCCTCCTCCTCCTCCTCCTCCTCCTCCTCCTCCTCCTCCTCCTCCCAGTCCTTCATCATCATGCCTGTCGTTCATCTCCTTCCTCCTTCTCTCCCTTCTCTCCTCCTTCATCGTCTGACGAGGAAGCGAGTGAGAGGGCAGATTTACAAGGGCTGTCATCTCCTCTCTCTCTCTCTCTCTCTCTTACACAGCATCTCTACCTTGCTCGCTCGCCCTCAGAGATAATTAAAGAGCCCACTAGTAATCCCATCCAGCCGTGCAGGACAAGGCTGCACACACACACACACACACACACACACACACAAATACACACGTGTGCAAGACTGCAGAGTGTGAAACATAAAAACCTTATATATTTGAACACACACACACGTTCATCTCAGGACACACACACACATATAAACACACACGCCAAGAGGCAAAAGACCAATTGACCCAGTTCATTCAATCCTGGCAACGAAGAAAGGGATGACTGGAGGAAAAGATGGATGGATGGATGGATGGATGGATGAGTGCATGGATGGATGGATGGATGAGTGCATGGATGGATGGATGGATGGATGGATGGATGGATGGATGGATGGATGGATGGTGAATATGAATATTTTGGATGAAGAGATGGAGAAATTGGGAGATTAATGGACAGAAAAATGGACTAATAATACTACATAGTTGGATCAATAGTTACACTGGATGACAGGATGTATAGAGGTTTGCCAATGAGGAAAAGATGAATGAATGAATGGATGAAAAGAGTAACGCATGAACACCTAAATGAGAGAGGAGTGAGATTAATGGATGGAAAGAAGCGTCGGAAATCTGATATTAGATACAGATCAATAGATAGATAGATGAAATGAATGGATGCCTGCCAGCATGTGTGTGTAACGTGGATGAAGGGATGAAAAGGTGGACGTGTGGACATGTGATACCTGAATATACGACATTTTTGACAAGCGGCTTGATAACAAACACAAGACAGACTTGAAGATAGATGGATGAGATGCGTGAGTGAATGCGAACGGATGGACGGATCTACAAACAAATGAGAGCATGAATGAACGGATGAAGGCGTGAAAGTAGCGACACGGATGGAATAGATGGAAAAATAAAGTACCTGTTGCCGATTTGGGTCTGTGTCTTCCTTTGGGCCGTCGTTGGGAATTGCCCATACTATTCTTCCTGTCCCAAAACATCACCGCTTCATTCCACCAACACACACACGCTGATTGACTGACGGAGAGGCCGACGACGAGGTGTGTGTGTGTGTGTGTGTGTGTGTTAAAGCATGCGGGTGTGCTAGAAGAGCGACAACCAAAAGAGAGAAAAGTGAGAGAGACGAACGAAGCGTCACAGCATCACTGAAGCAGTCTGCATCCCGGAGTGTGTGTGTGTGTGTGTGTGTGTGAAGCTCGGCATGTGATTGCGGCTGAGGATGAACGAGAGAGAGTGACAGGAGAGAGAGAGAGAGTGTGTGTGTGCTGCGCTACGTGAGCTGTTGACAAAGCAGGCTGTGTATCGGTGTGTGTGTGTGTGTGTGACGGAGAGTGACGGAGGAAAAGGGTGTGTGTGTGTGTGTGTGTGAGCACCTCTACACATTTCAGTGAAAGGTTTGGCTGTTGCTGGTGAGCATGTGTGTGTGTGTGTGTGTGTGTGTGTATGTGAGAGAGAGAGATGAGAGAGAGAGCATTCGTTGTGTTGATTAGCTCCCAGCCAATCACATCCAGCCGCTGGTGTTCAATTCATAAAGAGCCAGGCGGGAAGGAGCCAATCAGAAGCCAGAGACCGTGAGCGAGAGAGATCGAGGGATGGAGTGAAGGAGGTAGAGCGAGAAATAGGAAAAAAAGGGGAGGGGTATGGGACGGCGAGAAATGGGCTCAGCATCAGATATGTGACGAGAAAACAGAGTAGGACACTGTATGGCCAAAAGTATGTGGACAGCCCTCCATGTACTACTGACCAAGTACATCTGTGTACTTTTGAGAGGCTGAAATGAATGAATGATGTTCATGTGCTCACAAAATATCAAGCTTATAAGACCAGTATATCAATAGACGGAGGTATAACAAGACGGAGGTTTAGAAAGGTGGAGATATTAATAAATGACGAAAGGGAGGCTCGGTGGTTCAGACGGACAGACAGAAATTGAAAGTGAAGTGAGAAGCACAAAGGAATGAGATTGAGAGGGTGAAAGAGTGAAAGTGGTGAACGGGAAGAATATACAATGAGGAGAGGAGAGGTGACGAGAGGAGAAAATCCCTCCTGGACCGTCTCGTCCCTCTCTGTATCTAGTCAACACATCCATCTAGTAAACCGCATGTGACACACACTCACACAGCTGTTTCATGCATCACCCAAGGTCACACACAGACACACACACAGACACACACACAGACACACACACTCTGGGTATGGTGAGCACAAGGAGCCACATCAGGTGAAATTAGCCCATTTTCTGCAGAGCATCAGTGTTAATACATAATGTCTACTTTCTAGGGATACTACTACTGGTTAGAAAGGCCACATAGATAAAGAATAAACGCAGGGCTACGATTCGTAGTGATATAAACTTACTAAAGATTAATTTTACTATCTTTTAGCTCTGTTTTTTTTTTTGCTCTGTACCAACACGTGAGGTAAATATCTGGGTCTGTAGCTGATCTGGTCTTTATGCTAATCGCTAAAAGCGTGTGTTTGCCGTTTGGTGCTAAGCAGGTAGATTACAGCGAGGTTATTAGAGCGTTTTCTCTGAAAACAACAGAGCACTACTACTACACACACACACACACACACACACACACACAAGTCACGTCCATTTGTCAGGAACAGATAGCAGAGAGCACCAGAGGCCTTTTTTGTCCTGAATCTTTCCATCTTTCACTCAGTCCGTTATATTTTCTGACTTCATGGTTCGTATCGTCTCCCACGTGCATTTTGTTTTCTTTCCTTTTTGCATCATTTACTTCTTTCTTACATATTTTATATTTTTTCTGTCTCATTAAGTACATTATATATGTTTTAACCTAAATGTTATAATATTTAAATCCATGGGCCTACAGGGCTGTGCTTCTATGTCTGCTCTGTCACGTCTCTTCTTCTCTGCTGCATCACACATCCTGTTAAACAGCTGATAGAAAAAGGTGCTGAATGTGCTGAAAATATCGCTGTATTTTTAGTGCTGTTGTGAAATTTAGCAGCTGATAGTCTCAAACTGGCACTTTACTTTAAAACATTGCTGCATAACCTGCATAATGTTTTTATCATCTTAGTTTACTGCTAACATTTTATAATTAGCATTAAACGCTATTACAATTGAGCCTGATGGGAATGCTATCAGCTGACCTGATGAAGGCGCTAAATGATCAAACCATAAATGTCAATGTTATGGTGATGCTACAGGCAAAGTCAGTGGTTTCCGTCCTCTGGGGACCATGAATGTCTCATGGAAACCCATCTGATAGATATTTAAGTCTGATGGACATTAACACCCGTGCTAACATGGCGACTTCAACATGAAGGACAGTCAAAAGGATCACGTAGGCTTCCCCCAGCTGTTACTCTTTGTTATGCGATACAGCGGTTAATGTTTCCCGTCATATGAGAAACATATCGGTGCAGCGGGATCTGCTGGGATTCCCTTTATTACAAATATCCCTAAACCATCACTAATCCAGGTTCATCCCCGTGCCTCCCACAAAGATCGCTTTTAGTTTACGTAACGGCCTCGGGGCCCGGAGGGAGCAACGGTACGGATGACAGTAAGTTAAATGAGCGAGCTGCTCTTCTTCTTCTTCTTCTTCTTCTTCTTCTTCTTCTTCTTCTGGCTGATTTTTCCATTAGCATCTTGTTAAGTCGGCGGCATCAATTTCACAGTAGTGGCTTCTCCTTGTCAGCTATCACTGTGAATAATGGGGAAGTTTTCTTTCCGTCTCTGTTTAACGTTCTGCTTTTATGCTGACGGCTCGTTTTTATCACCGTCTTTCTTTCTTTCTTTCTTTGAACCACTTTGTCTTCTTTATATTACTCTCAGCCTCTCGCTTTCTGTCTGTACCCGCTTTTATCTCCTTCGCTCTGTCTCAGACAAAACAGACACGGTGAGAAAACTTTACATTTCCATTTCTCACCCCTTTTTTCTCATGTCGTATTCAAACTAAAACGACGGGAAATGTCGCTTTCTCTTCAACAACACTTCAGTTCTCACACAGGTTCACCTAAGGTTGACGAGAAATCCTTTTCTCTGTCCAAATCTCATCCAAGCACCCATAATATTTACTGTCCCAGCTCTCATGAACGTGGCCCGGCCTTGAACTAACACGCAAAACAATGCAGAGCACGCCAAGCCGAACCTTTGCATAATAATGAAGCGGTTGCTTAGAGAGAAACAAGGGATCAAAACAAGACAAACAACAAGGAAATGGTAGACAACGTCAAAATCAAAAATACACAAAAAATATGACATCGGTGACTTCAGAAGGACATGAACAAGTGTTTACTTGTTTGTTTTGTTTTTGTTTTTTAGAAGCGTTACAGGTTAATGATAAAAAACAAACGGTTTTTAGGTTTTTCTTGGGCGAAGAGTCAATATGATCGAAAGCACCGGAACGGCCACTAAATGGTTTGTCACTTGCTGCTTTCAAGGTAGAGAGGAAACTTTAAAACTCAACACTTTTTTTAGGAAATATCACTCAATATCACACTTTAAAAACAACAACAAAATCCTGAGATACAGTTAAATACCATTAAAAGTACTTTATCACCTCAAAATATCCTCAGTCTGAACGATTCAAGTCATTTAAACAGTTTCCTTTGATCAGTCGACCCGGTTAGAACTGAAACAGAAAGCTGTAAAGTGATTATTACTACCAAACAGCCAGAAACCAAAGCTCAAAGTCTACAACAGTATGACTTCAGTACTCGTAGTACTACAGAGAAGACTCAAAGTGGAACATGTTGCATGCATGAATACACACGAATACACACGAATACACACAAATACACACGAATACACACAAATACACACAAATACACAGTGATGCCGGCTGTTACAGTACCTTACAGTAAAGTTTGTTTTGTGATGACTGCAGAAAGTCAACTTTGAGTCCCTGCGGGTACAGACGGAGCGAGTATGAGAGAGAGAGAGGGAGGTGAAGAGAGAGAGAGGGAGGTGAAGAGGGAGGGAGGGAGGGAGGTGAAGAGGGAGGGAGAGATGGACAGATTTATGGGCAGAGAGAGAAAGTGGGAAAACAAAAAGCGAGAGGTGGAGCAACACTGACTGTTGACAAGTGTTACCGAAGATGAGCGGAGAGGAAGAAAGAGGAGAAGAGTGTGAGGATGAAAATATGGACACACACACTATAAATGCACACACACCATAAATTCTGACTACAGTGTAGATGCCCTGCCCCAGGTGGATTATGGGTAATTAACTGGTCTTTAATGATTCCCACTGAGCGAGGACGAACTCAGATACACAAAGGTGCGTCTGTGTGTGTGTGTGTGTGTGTAAAGAATTAAACAACTGTATGCATTTAAATGTCAGCAGGGTTTGTAGGTGTGTGTGTGTGTGTGTGTGTGTGTGTGTGTGTGTGTGTGTGTGTGTGTGTGTGATTCTCTATAGAAAACTCATTTTTAATGATAAGACCAAGAGAGAAACCCCACCGCTGGGAGAAGAAGATAAACAATCACCAAGTAAAGTAAATTGCTGAAAGAGAATTTTGATTCTCGCCGGAGCAACAACCTCATGGGATCAATGTCTTCACCAACTTAAAGACGGCAGAGCTGTAAGCTGTTGAAATCATCAACAGTTCCTTCAAAACACAAAGAAGAATATGTATGTATGAACGTATGAAACACACGCACTATATCTGACTGGTATGCATCATTTCCACATGCTAACACGTGATTGGTCAGGAAAGTCTTTACTGTTTATTGCATTTGTACATTTTACTAAATGTTAGTTTTGGTTATATTTTAAAAAAAAAAGGTAAAAATGTCATGTTGTTGATTTATTACTCAACATTTGTTAAGGACAACGAGCTTAATTATTCTGCATGGTAACTGATGTTATGATGTGGTAAATCAAAGACTTTGAAATCTTCTTTTTTTCCGCAGAGATTGATGGAAAAAACATTAAATTATTACCAAAAGTTTTAAAAAATTGTGAGAATGGTGAAGAGTGAAGTTACATAAGGAAATGTGTGGCTCAGAACCCAATCTGGTTATATAACTCTGGTTTGGGACGGATAATGTGGTCGTGGTGATTGTGTGTGTGTGTGTGTGTGTGTGCGTGTGTGTGTGTGGAGGGGGACTATGGGGATGAGGGGGGCCGTCGCTCCACATTTCTCCCTCTCTTCCTTCCTTCCTCTCCTCATCCTTGTCTTCTTCTCTCCCTTTCATCTACCACCCACCCGCCCGACTTTTTTCCCCATTTTATTTATTTATTTATTTATTTTTTGTCCATCATCTGTACACGTTCGCATCCACATCCGGTGACAGAAATATATATATTTTTTTTTTTTAAAAGATGAAATCTAGACAGAAGTAAGAGTGTGGCAGTTTACAAAAACTAACCAGCATCAAGATGCACAAAACTTTAATAAAAAAAAACAAACAAACTTTTCTTTCCCTCCATCTGCAGTGACACCTGAAGGCAACACTGATGCAAAAAATAGGACCGTATATATCAACATATAAAGACAGCTGATATGCTCCGATTCCTCCAGTTTCCACACGTTCATGGTTAGAAGTCAACAGTGTTTGTATTTATTGATTTATTGATTTATTTCCCCGCCCACCGCAGTGAGTGACGGGTGAATCAGCCTGTGTTGAAACAGATGAGCTCACAGACAGCTAGCCAGCTATAGTTGACAATTATAGAAATCTAACTATATGACAGTATTAAACTTAAACTTTAATTCATCCCTGTTTTTTATAGGAAAATATAAACACCTCATCTGCATATAGATTACATCTGCATCAAGGTCCAACAGCAGATTTATGTTTGAGGTTATTCTGAGACTGAGACCAGCTGGAACAAATAGAATAATAATAATAATTATTATTATTAATATTATTATTATTTAACTATAAAACAGACGTTTATGCATCAGTACAACAGTTCAAAGCTGCAGCTGACGGTCCAGACTGTTTTTGGGTGGCCGATGGATTCTCACAACAACACACACACACACGCGCACACACACACACACACACACACACACACACCCTCCTGCTCAACACTGTTGTTCTGAGAGGATTAGGCCGACCCAGTGTTTTGGTATTTAGTTCTGCTCTATTATGCTGTTTAATTTCATTTGCCTCCTGCAGTCGCTCCCCGTTGTCCTTTAATCAAATAATAATCAGTGTTATCGGTTGATGGTTTAACATTTAGCTCCGTTCAAAAGCCAAATAATAAAACAAATGCGTCGGAAAAAAGTGCAGAAATTCATGCCGAGACGCGACGAGGCAGAGTCTGTGGCTGCTTCTGGAAACAGAGATCCTGCAGCGAAGCAGGTCACTGGTGGTTATTCGAGGGATTTAGTTACAATATGAGCCAAAAAAAAAAAGTGATTGTGATTTATTCAAAATGAATTATAAATATGAAACAACAGAAACGCTTCAACCAACCAGATCCTTCGTTTGTGCAGAAAGATGAACTTCAGTGTGGAGTGTTTCTCGTGGTTTCCTTTAAACCGCGGCATGAACGGATCATTTCAGGGTTAAAGCCATTTGAGACGTTGCAATAACAGGCCTTTTTACACAAAGGGATCTTAAGCTCATTCTGCAGGGAAACCTCAAGTCATTACTGCTGTTTCTGCTTGAAACTGGAACGCAGGATTTCTTTCTACAAGCATCTTAACGTCAAACGTTTGGTTGTTTTCTTCTTAGGCTGAACGACCTGATGCTGCCATCAGAGGAGCAGCAAAGCCAAAACACTTCATTTACGCTATGAGGAGTTGGAAAAACAGCTGAACATCAGTTTAGCTTCAGGGGTTTGAACATCTCGTTTGTTTTTCACCAGATGTAAACGCCTCTGATGATGTCATCACTGTGAGATGCAGCGCTGCTGTTTGATGACATCATCACGGGTATGAGATGAGAAGACGTGTGGGAAACCACAGCAGATATTTGTTAAAGACATTTTACTGTGATGAGTAACTGCTGGATCGGGCTGGACGAGGAAACACACACACACACACACACACACACACACACACACACACGCTTCTCGAATATTTACGTTAAACCAAAACAAGGAGGACGTAGACGTGTGTTTACAGTAATATCACTATCAGTTTATGCTCACGCTGCATTCATGTGTTCTTGGATCAAATCCAGAACAAGCGCGGCAGGTTGAACCCTGAATATTAACGTTCTCACGGTTCTGTTAAGTCCGTGGCTTCGGTTCCTCGGGCGGGGCCCGCGTGCTCTGATCTGCTGTTCGACTGTTGGGCTCTCACACATTCCTCCAGACCAGAGAAAATCGGTTAATCCCCCGAGAACAGACAACCAAATACTGCCGGACACGCTGCGGTCAGACACCAGGGACACATATGTTCTCCACTGACAGACATATAGACGACAACAACAACAACAACAACAACAACAAACCCAATCTGTTGTACTTTAAATGTATTCGACCTAATATCTATACCTTCTGTGTGAATCTGATCATGTACATACAAAACCAGAATAAATAAACTGGTTAAAAATGTTTCTAAGTTTGCAGCTACACAATGAAACTGTTGCTGCAGGACAATTAATGATTGTCAAACTTATAACAATGAGTGTTACAGACATAAATGCTGCTACAAGTCTGAGAGTAACTTTCTGTCTCAATGGAGGTTTCAAATGGGGGCAAAAAAAACGAGTTTAGTCGAGGATGAAACTTAATCCCTGGCTGTGAAATTGGCCCCTAATCTCTTTGGAGGTAGTGAAGCAGTCTGATGGGACACAAATCTACACGTTAAACTACGAAATACCTTCAAGAACCATCATAGAGAAGCACAGGACTAAAACATATATTATTTATTAAAATATACAAATGTCTCGTTACAGCATTGTTGTTTTTCTTGTGGTAACAATTAAATGTTAAAAACTGTTCTACAAACACAATGAGATTTTCCATTTTCTCAGGGGAGAAAAAGAAACCGTTCCCTGAACTTTTGGCTGACACCAATTTCCTCTGGGACGCCTGGTTTAGCTTCAACACACACACACACACACACACACACACACACACACACACTGACTTAAACAGACACACACTGACTTAAACAGACACACACACACACACTGACTTAAACAGACACACACTCTATCTTTCAACATTTTTTTTTGCAGCAGTGTAAATGATGTTTGACGAATCTGTGTGTTCGATGATGTTACGTAACAGTGCTTCCATCAGTGGCAGCTGGTCAACAGATGGGGGCGCTGTGGTGCCTCCACCACCTGTCTCCACATCCTACACCTTCACTGAATAAGACTTCTAAAAAAAATACTTTGAAATATTATATAGTTAGTGAGTAAAATGTATAATCTGTAATAAAAACACAGATTGAAATTGATGATTCACGTCGTGAACCAGAGTCTGATTCAACCAGCTCGATATGTCCGACCGTGACCCTGGTTCCCATCCTGACCAACCAGAACTGACCAACCAGAGCTGACCAACCAGAACTGACCAACCAGAACTGACCAACCAAACCATCCAATGAAATTAATACAAATACAGTCAACAAAGTAGTTTTAGTTGCCTAAATTCAAGCAGAACATGAACCACAAACACATTTCAATAAAGATCTTAAATATTAAAGAGTATTAAGCTTATTTAATAGTGTAAATATTCGAGTGATATCCATCTATAGTAAACAGTAAACAAATGTAGAGATGCATGTAAACAGTTAAAGAGACCCTCCAAACATACCTGAGTGCAGTTCGACTCGACTGTCCTGCAGTCAAATATAAACAGACAACAACACAAAGCTTCAACAGAGAAGGACAGTGAACGCATCGTAGATACTAAACGGAGGGAGAAAAGGGAGGAGAAGAGTGTTTGGGAGGGACGGGAGGGATGTTGTTTCTACATGGCTAACTCGAGCCAGACCTTTTCTGCTCCCCGGAGGGACAAAGAGGTCTGAGGAGGAGGAGGAGGGGGAGGAGGAGGGGGAGGAGGGGGACAGCTGCTCCTCTTCCTCCCTTCACTCTCTTATTTCTCTGGTTATTCTCACGTCACTCCTCTCTGACATTATTAAGCCTGAGTCATGTTTGTCTCTTCCATCTTTCTTCTGCTCGATTTATCAAGTCAAAAAAATTATTATTGATATAAAAGCATTTAAAGTGTCGACTTTTTCCCCTCATTGATCTGTAGGTTTGACCATCAGTCCTCGACGACTATGATCACGTATGTAGCTGTGAGTGAGTGTGATGTTGCTGCAGGAAAAAGTCACAGGAGTCATTTCCTGACAATACTGAGAGCAGATTGAGGAGGCTGCAGGTGATGGAGGAAGACAACAACAACACATACGTCCTCCTTTAACTCTAACTCCAATCCAAGCCGTTCGATCGACCATCTTCACCCGGAAAGAAAATGAGATCTGACGTTTAAGTAGAAACAGATGAGAGTCATAAGAAGTGCTGCTGGTGCTGGCGGGAAGGATACGAGTTAACAAGCTGCTAGCTGTTTATATACGAGCGGTTCAGACGTGACCAGAGGCCAGAAACAACCTTTTTCCTTACTTATCCTCCGTATTATTACTTCTGTTTTTAACGTTTCCCTCCTGCATCCGTTAATCTTTCCTGTCTTCCTTCACATCCATCTTCTTCCTTTCTTCCCTCACGTCTTTCCTGTCCTTCCTATTTCTATTTCTTCTTCTTCTTCTTTCTCCATCTCGAACGTCAAGATAAGATACGATGACAGAAATTCAGGCGTTGCAGCATCTAAATAAATAAATACTACTAGGACTAAAAATAAAATAACGAATGAGAAAAAGAAAATAGAAAGTGTGTGTGTGCTGTATATGAACAAGAGTAAAGTGCAGACGGTGGTACTTTCATCCTTCTTTCCTTCCTTGTTTTACTTTTCCTGCGGCTTTTAATAACTTTTCGCTTCATATCTTTTATTTTATTTTATTCTTCTTCATTTTTATTTCACTTCATGGCGTCCTCTCCTGCTGGGAGCCTCGTATAATTCTCCTCCTTTCTCTAAGCCGCAGCCTCCTTTCCTCCCTCCTTCATTATCCTCTTCTCCAGTAAACACTTTTGCTGCCTGGAGGACACACACACACACACACATTTTGCCTGTACTGTGACAAAGACCACAACACACACTCCTGCCTGTGTGAGTGTGTTGTGGTCCGTCCTACAGCAGATAATGAAGCCACAGAGCAGGAAGGCTGTAATCCCTAAAAGGAGCGGAAAGAAGGAAGGAAGAGTTGTTTCTGTCAAAGCATCCGTGTGTCTATTTATCTCATATTTGTCCCTCAGACTTTCTGTTTTTTGTCCCTCTTATTGGCTAAAATTGAAAAAAAAAACACAGTGTCATAACTCTGCATCTTTCTTTTACTATTGTAGAGAGAAAAGTGGAGCAGAAGTTTGAGTCTGCAGCGAATCAGAGGTGAAATTGAACGTTTCATCCTGATGCTGCATTCAGCAAAGCAATCATGGAGTCATTTCCTGCAGCGCTGAGAGCTCGAGAGGAAACAGCCGGTGTGTTTCTGGCTGATGGTTCACTATTGATCCTGTCTGGTGATTGACAGGTTGTTAATGTATCTCTGCCTTTAAAAAAAATAAGTGACTAAAAAAACAACAACATGCTCGTCGCAGCGTGTGGATTTGATGTAAGATGTGATTTCAGGATGAAAAACGTGTGTCTTATTTAGCAGTTAGAGCTGATGAAGGTTGGACGGACAGAAAAATAAGTGACAGTGTTTTCTTCATTGTTTCTGATTTGCAGCTCCCTCCAACACACCTGTCACATGTTCAGTAAAACAGATGTTTCAAGTCAAGGCTAAAAAACTTCAGTCTGAGATAATACACAAGTAAACACGTAAACACACACACACACACACACACACTCCAGTAAGGAAAACTGTGGTAAAGTGTGCAGTTTGTACCAATAACTGAGTGCTACTGCCTCCTAGTGGTCATGGGAAGAAGTGAAACCTTGTTGGCTTGTACTTTAAAAAAAAAAAAAAAAGATATATTTGTATTTTCTGTTACTTTGAAGTTACACCTATTGAGCAGGCAGATGAGGTAAAATATACTTAAATGCAGTGAAAATGGACAAACAGAAGACCTCATAAAAAAGTGGAAATTTCAGCATCTATATTTGCTGATAAAGATCATATGATGCATTCAAACGCTCCAGAACAGCGACTAAAGTGAAGTATAAAACCCAAAGGGAGTAGAAGCCAAAACACGTTTCATTTAACCAAAAAAAGAAATAAATAAAATAGAGACATTAAGGCTGAGAAATAAAGAAATAAAACGTCGCTTTGTTTGGGGGGTTTTTCTCAGGTGCTGCGCCAGTTTTCTAGACAGAGTTATAGTTTCAAACCCCCCCCCCCGAGGGTCCATAGCTTCCCACCACTTCCTGATAAAAGGAGTTGTCAGGCAACGCTCAGCCAATCAGCAACCTGCGTTTTTGCTGGCGCTGCTTGGCAACACAATTTAGTTCCAGGATGTAAGAAAAACAATAAAAAACTGAATGTCACTGGAGACTGAAACCAACTTCACAAGTGATCAAAATAAACTATAAACACACACAGACACCAGAAATAATCTGAATTTCTTTAGCTGCACATTAGCTGCTATCAAATCCTGTTCACTGTAACCACAGAGACAAAAGACGTCAGGATGTCACACCTGCCAGTGAAGATATATTTGACCCGGCTCAGAGGTAAAAACCTCGTGGCTCAAACATAAAGACGTCCTCTCACTCGTTCACGCTGCAGCTGGACGGAGCGAGGGATGACAGAAGAGAGGAGCAGAAGAAGAGATACACTTTAAAGCATTTGCATGTGAAATGGCCTGGCACTTAGATCAAAAACTAAAGCTGGAAGGAGGTACACACACACACACACACACACACACACACACACAGCAGCAGCTCTGTGAGAGCCGAGAAGCATGTGAGGCTGATTACAGAATATTTACTGCTGAGTCCGTCTAGACAGAAAGAAGGAGGGAGATACGATGAAGATGAAGATGAAGAGAAGGAAAGAGCAAGAAAAGAGCAAGAGAGAGTAGATCCTGTAGAGAGAGGGAAGGAAGGAGGACAGGAAACAGGAAGAAAAGAAAGTCAACAGTACAGTAGAGGAAAGGAAGGAAGGGATGAAATAATAATCAGGTACCTGAAGAAATAGAGGGGGAGGAGAGGAGAGGAGAGGAGAGGAGAGAAGAGAAGAGAAGAGAAGAGAAGAGAAGAGAAGAGAAGAGAAGAGAAGAGAAGAGAGGAGAGGAGAGGAGAGGAGAGGAGAGGAGAGGAGAGGAGAGGAGAGGAGAGGAGAGGAGAGGAGAGGAGTCAAACCTTTTTGAATATTAAACTCTGACTGACCTTCAGTGTGTAAAACCTGCTGCAGAACAAACTGTGATGTCAGTCAGAGCAAATAAGCAGGAAACAAGTCTGTCATTGTCATCCATACTGGTAGTATTACACACACACACACACACACACACACAGGAGGACAACTTTCACCAAACCGTCCTGAGAGCCACAAGTACGAATTTTACACAAATAAAACTTAAATGCAGATTTAACGTAATA
This sequence comes from Pampus argenteus, assembly GCA_036937835.1. Lineage (NCBI taxonomy): Eukaryota > Metazoa > Chordata > Actinopteri > Scombriformes > Stromateidae > Pampus > Pampus argenteus. Next base: position 2,278,607 of record CM072860.1, read on the forward strand.
CAATTCGTACATATAAAAACACGAGGCGCACACGTTTTCCACACAAAAACTTCCAATCTACACCGGTGGCCTGAAGCAGATACCTAATATGGACACACACACACACACACACACTGGCTGGCTAATAGAGAGGCTGATGAATGATGCGTTCCTGCACCGAGGGCATCGTACTACAATAACACTCTTTCATTTTCTTTCTCATACACACACTCACACATTTTCTTTTCTTTTCTTTTCTTTTCTTTTCTTTTTTTGTCTTTCCTGTCTTCTCCAGTCCAGTTCTATTAGATTTTAAATCTACAAATCTTCATAAACATAACATAATACTTAACGAGTACTTTATTAGGAACACCTGTGCAGCTCTGCCATAAATTCTACTTTTACGAAGCTTATACATTTTCAATCGGTGGTGCATTATATTGAAAAGTGATCCTAATATTTTGTCCAACACATTAACTTACATGCAGGGTGTTTAGAATAAAGACACTAAATGAACAAACTTCACTTCTTCTGGTCTGTAACTGATGACTCTGAAATGACTCTGAGTCTGTGTTTCTCCTGAGTCACAGTCTACACATCCATCTCTCTTCTCTTGTTTCCAGACCCTGTCTTTTCTCTTTCTATCTCATTTCCTCTCCATGCATCACTCCCATCTTCTCTTTGTCTTCACACACTTTTCTGCCCTCTCTCTGTCCGTCTTTGTTTCACTAATTCGCTGTTTTTTTCTTTCTGTCTTTTCGCCTTTCATCTATTCTCTGTCCTCTCCCTGTGTTGTCCATCACTAACCGGTTTCTGTCATCACTCGACAATCTGCAGAACGAGACAGAGAAAGAGAGGGAGGTAAGAGAGGGATGAAACGAGAAACATACAGAAGAAGAACACAAGTAGAAAAGACCGAAAGAGATGGGGCGCACACAAAGAGAGAGTTGGATGAACAAGACGAAACTGACAGCTAAACAGAGAAAGAAGCGCTGCTGGAGAAAAACATAATAGTTCCACCTGAAGAGGAAATTTAACTCACAGACAGACGACTGTAAAACAGACGTACAGTAACTTTCTCTGCAGCAAAACCGAATCTGCTCTGACGTGAACACACAAGGTGAGTTGTTCAACTTAGAAACACTTCCTGGGCTAGAAATGCTTATAAATGATTACATTAAAAAAAAACACATCATAAGTTAATATCATAGCATACTTCAGAGTCATAAGATATTCTCTGGGAACTGTTACGTATGACAAAGCATGAATCCAGTGTGTACGGTATACATTACAGCACGATACGATACAACACGATACGATACGATACAACACGATACGATACGATACAACACGATACGATACAACACTATACGATACATTACGGCACGATACGATACAACACGATACGATACGATACAACACGATACGATACATTACGGCACGATACGATACATTACGGCACGATACGATACGATACAACACGATACGATACGATACAACACGATACGATACGATACAACACGATACGATACAACACGATACGATACGATACAACACGATACAACACGACACGATACGATACAACGCGACACGATACGATACAACACGATACGATACAACACGATACGATACGATACAACACGATACGATACATTATGGCACACATCGATTTATCCATATTATATTTATACAGAGGTCATCTTAAACACTGCAAATAACAATAATAATAATAATAATGATGATTGAATGCATTTATAATGGAGGTCATCAGCTAAGAGAACTTTTAATTATTATTAATAATTATTCTTTCAGGTTATTGATAGTCGTAAAAGTCACCAAATTTGGACAAACTGTCGGCTTATGTTTGACTCACATGTGGCTGAGACTCAAAACATCTTTGAGTTTTATTTTTACGTTTTATACAAGTAAATATTGATTGTATCATAAGTAATGGTTTATATAATAATAATATGTTGCTTTCAGTGTCTCCTGGTTGAGCTTTTTTAATTATTACCACAAGGAGGCACCAACGTTTGAACTCTACACATTAAGTTGAGAGGCTTTAAGTTGTATCTATACATAAAAGAAGTTACATGCACATATAAAGCAAATCAAGCGTGACTCTGATACCACAATAATCTGCAAACAGTCTAAATGTCAGTCTAGTTTTCTTCTACTCGGCTGCCTCTCAACCCTCCGTCTGTATGTACATGTGTGTGTGTGTGTGTGTGTCTCATTATCCAGCTTATGGAAATCAAGCAACATGAATAAAACACTTTAAAAACTCTTTAAAGCAGCTTAATCAGACAAGTACAGGCTGGTATTTCAGCTCCGTTTGAATCAGAATGTGAAATATGTGAGAAAACAATAAACATCTTCTACACATACGTCTGAATATCAACATAATTCAAGTGTCTACACTGCTGCGACAGCATTTTATGAGAACTTTGTGCTCATTTTTAGGGCGCATTTTAGTTTCGCTTCCTCTCCTTTATTCAGCTGAATCTCTGGAGGACAAATATGCTCATTTAAAACGTCGGGGCACATCTAAATGTCAGCCTGTGAGACGGCTCTTTGGGAAGGCCTCTGGTCAAGACACACAAAAGACACAACAGAGAGAGACAGATGGAAAGCTGATGAGTCAGGCTCGTCTCTTTTCTTTCTCTCTTTTTATGATCTTTTGAAATCTTTCAGGGAATTTCCTCCGACTCGACAAATATTTCTAGGTATAAGCTGTCCAGGATCAGTCTGTCTGAATGCCATGTGGAGCCCTGCTGTCAGCCCGAGGCTGGTTGGTATGAACAAACCTCAAGCTTGTTTTGTTTCCGTCTTCACAGCTGAGCAGAGCATCTATTACAACTGCTGTAGTGGATGTTGAGAGGTTAGACCGTCCTGCAGGTCAAACCACCGACTTTGAGCTTCTCTGATCTGAGAAACTTGATAAAAGACTATCAATGAATCGCTGCCAGAGGACACACACATACTGCATACTGCACCTTTAATTGAATTTCCAGTATCTACGTTGCCAGGGAAGTTCGGTGTCTGATCACAACCAGATAGAATAAATCAGCAGTAAAATAAGATGTACATCACACTTAGAAAATAAAAGAGGAAATGACTTAATGATAAAAGCACCAGATGTTTGATAGCAAAATGATTGGAACCAGCGTCCGTGTGCGTTTGTGTCGAGGCTTCGGGACGCATATTGATCGCCGGAGGCTTGTGGTTTCGGGTAATGTGTCCACACAGACTTGTTTCTCAGTTTGAACACGAGTCCTCTTCAGCTGCCTCTAAGCTCGTTTGTTTCGAGTCAGTCAAGCATCCACGTATGAAAGACATCTGTTTATCTTGGCTCAGCGTAGCCAGTAAAGTATACATGTTACCGGTCCTGCAGGATTGACATGTTCATTTCAAATATTAGGTAAGAAATCAGGTGCTGGGCGGCTCACAGGTGTGAATCTATGCGTATTTGTAAAATGCAAAGCAACAGTTAGTTGTGAATTATACACATTTATCAACATTTTGATTGATTTTTGCTGCATGAACACAAAACACAAAAAAACTTTCTAGTAAAAGAAATCTACAAAACACTAAATATAAAGAAATAAAATGAAAAATAAAACGTCTAATTTCAGGATAAAAGCTGAACATTTCTGATCCCTCATTAGCTCGTTAGCACACATTAGCTCGTTAGCACACATTAGCTCGAGGGGTTAACTTGACTTGTTTACTATATTATTTTTCATTTCCAAAAAGTCTATATGAAAAAAATAGAAACAAATAGTGAAATATTCGTTTAGTTTTCAATTTCCAATATTCTTGTGCTGCAGATGAATTTTAGACAGCTTGTATTGTCATATATATTTTATTTATTTTTGATTTATTTATTTTTATATGACACAACAAAAAAGAGAAGCGTGAACTCATTTAACTGATATACTGTACGGTGACACTACTCAGCCCTACAGGTGTCAGGAAGGAGCTACCAAACACTCATTCGTTTGACAATCATCACATATTAACTTCACAACGACACACACACACACACACACACACACACACACACACACACACCTGGAGCAACATACTGCTGATGTTCACAAATCAAGAAGGCACTTTACCTTTGAAGAAATACACCCTGCTGAAGGAGGTGTCTGAGCTCTTCTCCTCATCCTCATCATCACCTGTCCTCCCCTGTGCTGACGTTCGCCTCCTTTTCCAACGCATCACTCCTTCCTATCACTCCTTCCTGTCTATCTGTCTATCTATCTATCTATCTATCTATCTATCTATCTATCTATCTATCTAAGTTGATCCTTTTTCTGTCCCTTAATCCGTCCACTTGTTCGTCTTCTCCTCCTTTTTGCTCCTGATGTCCTTCCTCTCTGTCTCCCTCTTTCTTTCTCTGTCCTCACCCCTTTGATTACACTTTCTCTCCCCCGTCTTCTCTCCCCCGTCTTCTCTCTCTCTCTCTGTCTCACGTGGTCTGTTTCTATCACTGACACCAGAAACCGTGACAGTTCACATGATAACCACAAGTCTGCAGGCGCCGCATCGTTTCTAACGCCACGGCAACGTCCGAACACCTTGTGTTTTCTTTAGGATCAGTATATGAGTACATATATATATGTGTGTGTGTGTGTGTGTGTGTGTGTGTGTGTGTGTGCCCCTCCTCTCTCGCTACGCTGCAGTTAGTCAGTTCTGCTGCGTCAGCCCAGCCCACACACACACACACACACAGCAGTCCAGCAGAGATTAATAGACACACACACACCTATGTGCACCGCTAACACAAACACATGATTTTTATGCATTTCTATTTATTCCTGCTGTCACACTTTTACTTAACGTTCGAGTGTTTATGATATTCATATTAGTCGTGATCTTATATAAAGTCAAGTTTTCTTCTTCTACTTTGATCAAGCATCAATAAAAATGGAGCAACGATGTGAAGCATGACGCTAAAGTCAAGATCACAGCTGATTCAAGTCATGATGTACTGATAGGGAGCAGTTTTTCAGAAATATGTTTACTTGTGCAAGAAGATGATAAATAAACAATAAACATGAACAACAGAGTCTGGAAAATCAAGGCTTTAAGATCAATAACTTGACAACACATGTAGAAAAAGTTATTATAAGAAACCATTTAGGATCTTTTGAGTGCAGACTGAGTTGTTTATGCTCATGCAGGACTGAAAAACAAGTAAATAAGCTGCATATGTGAGTGTGTGACAGGGCAGAGTGCCGGCTTCACACAGGGCACTAATGAACACAGAGAGCAGATAGAGGACGTCCAGCAACGCCCACACACACGTCTCTTTTTAAAACCAGTGATACCAGCTCATAAAACACAAACACAGAGCAAAAGCTTGTTAAGAAAATGTTACATGCAGCGCGTCCTCGTCCTCGTAACCATAGAAACCTCGTCTCTGCTGACAGAGGAGACGTTTGGAGCAGAGACGACAGACGTTTGTGGCGCCATGTGAAAAATTTTGGCAAAAATAATGTTGCTTTTATTTAACTGTTTTGAGTGTTGAATAATTTAAAACTTTGGACTGTCCCACAAACATCAGGATGTCTGGAGGACGTGTGACCTTTACGGGAGTCAAAACAGATCTGGTGTTGTTGTTGTGGTGTTGTTGTGGTGTTGTGGTGTTGTTGTGGTGTTGTCGTGGTGTTGTCGTGGTGTTGTTGTGGTGTTGTCGTGGTGTTGTCGTGGTGTTGTCGTGGTGTTGTCGTGGTGTTGTTGTGGTGTTGTTGTGGTGTTGTTGTGGTGTTGTGCTCGTTGACAGCTGTTTGGAGAAATAAGTGACCAGTCAGAAGTTTGCAGGCTGAATTAAGAATGAGGGAAAAATAGCAAACAAAACCAAAAACAAACTGAAACAGCAGCTGAATTAGTAGTCTAGTCAGATTATCCAGCTCAAAACAAACAAACAAACAAACAAACAATCAGGGTGTCAACAGCAGACGTGGCAGGTGGATGAGTTGTTTACAGACAGACATGTTTACTGTTTATTCACACTATGTTTAAACCGCAGAGCCTCATTCCTGCCAGGTAGTGGACTGGAAGCAGGAGGCAGGCACACACACACACACACACGTCTCATCAGGGTGTCCAGGTCCATGTGTTCAGTGTCAGAACTGTGTCCCTCCTCTCAGCTCACTCACCACAACAACTCTGCCAACAAATACTTCATCTTTTTCCCCGACAGCACTGAGAGCAGCCAGATTTCATCTCCTAAACTCTCCGCTCCAACAGACCGATGCGTCATTTTAAAATCTCCAAATTTCAGATAAATAAGGTTATTACTAAGATTTTATTGTGTGCAAAATCCATTATTGAAACAGTGAAAACCAGTAAATAAAATAATAATAAATAATAATAAATAAAATGTACTGAAAAGGTTGAATGTTCTTTTGAGATTTAAACTTAAATTTCATTTAAGACATTTTAAGAGTTTCTTTCTTTCTAGTCATTTTTCTACCTCGTGATTTCAACTTGACTAAACTAATTTCAAAATGTTTCATAAATCTGATAATCTGGTCAAATCTTCTGCACCCTGCAGATAATTAATTGTATGTTATGTAAAATCATGATATTTGTTCAAATGTGAACTGTGTTCGTGTTAAGTTTGACATCATAACCAAAAAAGAAAAGTTGGTAAAAAATGATTTTTACTCTTGATGCAACTCATCTCATTAATAAAGTTGTTTGGACTCATTTCTCCTGTTTTACTAAGTCTCTCAAATACTCAAAATACCAACAAAATAACAAAAAATGCATGTTTTTAGTGTTTTCTTGCTTCCTTGTCTCCTTTCCTTGTTTATGTCCTTTCCTGCCCTGCAGTTGATAGTAACACACTTTACTCTCTCTCCATAATGAATTGATATTCTCCTCTTTCTCTCTCTTATTCTCTAATTCAAGCCCTTGACACACACACACACACACACACACACACACACACACACACACACACATACACACACACACACACACACGCTCCTCTCTGTCCGTCATCTGGAAGTGATTGCGTCCGCCATTACAGCACGCCTTGGCCGGTGTTAAGCGTGTTGGTGTTGACAGCCAGCCTTTTGTCCATTACAGCCCTGAGAGAAAAAGCTCTGGACAGAAACACATTAATAAAACCAGCTTGCACTGCGAACACACATGATGCACGTGTGTTAACTCACTCCAAGCCAGGTTAAACAGGTAAACACCAACACTGACTGAAACTTTAACAGGTGTGTATCAAGTTACAAAACGTCTCGTCTCTTTTCAAGACGTCTGATCTGATTTTAGTTCATTTTAAATGTTTTAAACTAAAATTCTTACAAAAATGTATACGTATTGCACCTTTAAAGTGCCACTGTCACTTTCTGTCTAGAAATACGAAGTCAATCATTGTTTTCACGGTCTAATAAGTGTGCTGTTTGTCATTTTGGAAATTTTTTTTTGGAGATATGTAGCAGCTTTGATGTTTGTCATGTGACCGCTGATTGACACTTGTGATTGGCTCCCCCTAGCTCCTCCTCCTCAGCAAGGCCTACGTGATTATGACATGACCTAAAGTAGCTAACGTTAGTGTGCACCACTTCAGCTAAAAATGCTCCAACGTCTCCACACTGTGAAATAACAAACGCCACAGCAGCAGATTGAGTAACAGCAGTGATATAATGCAGGAAGAGGCCCAGTGTGTGTGTGTGTGTGTGTGTGTGTGTGCTGATATACTGCACATGTGCAGAGCAGCACTTTCTCTTCTCTCCGCTGGGTCCTGCAACTTTTCCTACCAGTGTTTTTATAAATGCAATTTTCCAGTTTGTCATGCTTGTAAGACACATTCACACACACACACACACACACACACACACAATGTCCATCTGTCTCTCTGCGTAGTGCTAACATGAGGACAAGGCATGAGGACAGTGTTTATATTATCTCACAGAGAGCAGATTCCTATCACAGAGGAATGAGAAGAAGGAGAAAAAGGAGGGGAAGAGAAAATCAGTGGAGAGGGAGAAAAGTACTGGAGGAAGGACAAAACGCACAAAACGCACAAAACGCACAAAAAGCACAAAAAGCACAAAAAGCTCAGTAACGGGGAAAAAAACTGAAACGAAAATGGAAAATCTGTGTTTTTATTATGTTCGGTCTGTTTTTCTGAGGGTCCAGGCAGAGATGTGGAGTGTGTGTGTGTGCGTGTGTGTGTGTGTGTGTGTGTTCTTGATGGCAGCAGCATGTAAACACAGTAAATGAGACTAAAAACACACACAAACACGAGTGAAGATATGTAGATATAGTAACAGTAGTGATGTGTGTTTGAGTTTATCCTGAAGTATACGACGGCTCATCATACACAGTATTTCACGCTCCTGTCCGTCTACTGGAGGACTTGTTGTATGATATATTTTCGCTACTGTCTGACATTTCACTGATAAAGTAATTTATTGATTATTCGAGACAATAATCTGCAGATGAAATGATAATAAAAATAATCACAGCCATATGTTTGACCATACGTGTGTTTTCATGTCCAGTTTGGAGACTTTTTCTCACACATGATAATCACATAACTGTCTCATGCAGTTGTCTATCTCTCCTCGTTTTGATCTTCCCATCCTTCCTCCATGTCCCTCCTCTTTTCTTATCTCTCCTCTTTCCTCTTTTGCTCCTTCTGGCCCTCCTCTCTTCTCCCTCCTCCTCCTCCTCCTCCTCCTCTCTTCTCCCTCCTCCTCCTCTCTTCTCCCTCCTCCCTCCTCTCTTCTCCCTCCTCCTCCTCTCTTCTCCCTCCTCCTCCTCTCTTCTCCCTCCTCCCTCCTCCTCCTCTCTTCTCCCTCCTCCCTCCTCCTCCTCTCTTCTCCCTCCTCCTCCTCCCTCCTCTCTTCTCCCTCCTCCTCCTCCCCTTCTTTGCTTCACTTACTGCTGTCTGCTCTATTATCCCCAATCTGAGCTTTTCTCTTCACATTCCTGTTCATACATTAGTTCATATTCCCATACAGAGCTCCCCACGGGACAACTATAAGGTTATATGCCCAGCAAAGTGTGTGTGTGTGTGTGTGTGTGTGTGTGTGTGTGTGTGTCTCAGCCTCGACTGTTTTTACAAGCCGCCGCCTTCATGCCGTTTGACAAATCAGTGCTGATATTAGAAAAAGAAATACAGCATGAAGTTCCCAGTGGGACTACAGGAGGGTCACTAGGAGACAAGACATAAAACACACACACACACACACACACACACACACACACACACACACAGGGTGGATGGTTGGTGTGGAAACGCGTCTGATCAAAAAAAAGTGCAGTGGAGGAAGAGAAACGTTGATTTAAATAAAGGTAGAAAAGTTTTATCCCTCTGGCTGTAAGAGACGAAATGTGTGTGTGTGTGTGTGTCTGTGTGTGTGTGTGTGTGTGTCCAGGCTCTCAGCCAAGACAGGAAGTTGTTAGTAGATTTTTCAACTTTTTTTTAACTATATCTCACTTTCTCCAGTACAACAGCTCTTTTCTCTCTTATTCATTTCCTCATTTGTACACACACGCACACACACACACAATCACACACACACACACACACACACACACACACACTTTAACTTCTCTCTCGCTCTTTGTCAGTAATTAATGACCACGTTGACCACAAAAACCACTACGACCCCCAGAGCTCCACCTCCATCTAATCCTGAGCTTCTAGGAACTAATGACACACACACACACACACACACACACACACACCCAGACAATCTACAGAGTGAAAACAGTTGCAGCTCCAACAGAAACATGAAGTCCATCTGTGGTTTTCTCACCTGTTTTGTCATAAATGTATTTAGTTTTTAAATATAAAAACTAAAACTATCTTTCTATGTTTGACTTATTGTCACCAAACTTCATGTGCATCATGTGTATTACTGGATTTCCATTTCAGGAATGTTTCAAGTCGATGATAATTTGGTTTTTTGTGGTATTCTGCAGCCAAACTTGTAGAAAAGGTGATCATAAACTTGCTGCTCCGAACGTAATTTAACAGGATTTTTCAACAGTGCACCCAGAAACTAAAACACAGCTGCCTTGATTTGGTTTTGATGGCCTCAAGTTTGAATGTTTGCTCTGTTTTTCTCCGTTCGTTGTGTGCAGTACAGACATTAACAGGCCTTTTTGTATTGTTGGCACATTTTATGCTCTCATTAACTACTTTGCTTTTGACTCCTGTCAAGATTTGCTGACTGATCGGCAGAAAATTAATCAAAAACAAACACTGGAAACAATTTGAAGAAGTGATTTATCGAGGAAAAGCGCTCGTCGTGTACGAGAGTCTGAAAACGCCATCAGTATCGGTACTAAATATCAGCTATCAGCAGAATATATCTAATATCTGCATCGGTGCACAAGTGACCCACAAAGTGTTAAAGAGATTTTAAACAGGCTGCAGCTGCTTTGGATCCTCATCAAATCTTGGTGGTGATTCATCAGGTAACTGGACAATGTGGAAAAATAACATGGAGTAAAAGAAAATATATTCCTGGTTTGGTTTCTGGGAAAAATAATCAGCAAATTCTTCTGAATAATACGTTAGATTAATAATAAGTCAATCAGCTTGATTAAAATAAAAACACATGAGAAACCTGTGAGAACGCAGAGCGTCAAAAATGAGCGTCTAAAGTCGTCCGTCGCCACTCAAGAGCCTGAAAATATCTGCAAAAATCGATTCAGAACAAGTTTCCAAAAGCTGCTTTTAAAGCTTTTCTTTATATATATATATGTTTGTTTGACTTGTGAATGTCACTGTTTGTCAAAAGCTTGCAGAGAAGCGAAGGAAAGAAGAAGAGAAGGGAAACTACAGAGGGGCCAACAGGGAGGGACACTGAGTCATGAGGTTTGACGTCCACCCGTGGGAACGAGGGAGAGGAGAGACGGAGGACGGGAATTAGAGAAAGACAGAGAAGCCTGTTTCTCATCCCCTCATCAATAAATCAGCCGTTTAAAGTAGAAAGAAAGCAACACGTAACCTCTACCAACAACCAAGGAAGATATTCTTATTTATTAGTGCATCATGTTTAATATCTGGTTTAAATTCACCCGTTTGGTCTTTAGTCTTAGTTATAATATGTCATAATACCGAAGTCAACTATTTAAAAAGGTGTAATACGTAACTTTTCCACGTTATGTTACATATATTGTTGAGTAGTGCACTTTAAAGGTGCATTCCCTCCAGTCTCTGTACATTTATGAAGCAGATTCATAAAAGCAGATTTTAGATTATAAGATTATAATCTCTCCTTGTACGATTGATGAACACTGATGCTCGACATAGAGGTCGTTGCTCTCCAAACACACCAGTTGTTTTAAACGTCCAAACAGAACAAACAGTACAGAAAAGGCGTTTATTTGTTTGTCAACAACCAGAACGTACTCGTAGCTGATCTTGATGAGGTTTTGATGCCTCACATGACCCATATGGATGTTTAAATTTTTCCATTCAGTGTGTACAGGCCATTAAAGGATCATTTTAAATGACGACGGTGCATTTTATGCTCTCAAACTCCACTGTTGCTGCTGCCAAGACTCACTGACTGAAAGACAGAAAATTAATCAGAAACAGACGCTGGAAACTATGTTGGAAAGTGATCCATCAAGAAAAAGGGACAATTATTTATTGTCACAATGAACTATAAAAAAAATTAACGTTGGTAATGTTACATCGATAGATTAATGATAACGAAAATCAATTAGAAACTGTATGTGCATGTGCATTATGTATTTGTTATTTAAAGTAATGCCATCAATGTTAAACCATTAAAATATTTCTCTATTAAAGTTAATACAACTATATTAGGATTTGGATGATATTTTGCACCAATTTTGCACCAATCAAACAATGTCACAACACAAAAAAGGAAGTTAAGTAAAGTAAAGCATTAAGGGGAAAGAACAGGAAACTGTACACGTGGTCGTGCAGCCAGTATTAATAATGGAAGGGATTACTGTTCAGGACACGCCCCCGTCAGTGATGTCACAGCAGGTGCATCGCCTTAAGCGGCCGAGGGAAAACACCTGCTGTGACATCACTGACTGGGATTTGATTTCTTCCGATTCCCTGCGGATTGACCCTTTAAAAACAAACCCTCCAGCCTCCAAGCCATCAATCCTGCCTCTGCTGGGACCGTCAGGACATTTTGTTACAACAAAAACTGCAGCAAAATCCGGCCTGTAAAATGTGTTTCTCACACGACACTCTGGTTACCAGTCGCACAGATCGAACAACCTCCTCGAGACCCTCTGAGTGACAACTTCCACCAGTGGAAAGAGGAGACACACTGTCCTGCTATCAAGCCGTGACATCCTCTTCCTCTGTATCACTCTTCCCCTCCGCCCCGGGTGGAGGAAACCAGCTCCGGTGCCTCCGGCTCTGCGGCGTATCGAGGTCCTTGGAAGCAGCTCAGGAGATCCGACTCCTGAACAAACTCTCAACTCGCGGTGGAAAAAATCCCCTCATCCAGTGAACATGTGTTTCACCGTGGCCTTATGCAACTCTGACCAAGTTTCGCTTTTCGTTTTTTGGCAGGTGGAAGTGGGGGGAGATTGTCAGCGGTTGTTATTGGAGGAAAAACACAAAACTTTTCTTTTTTTTTTAAGTCCACGAATGAGGGAAAAGAATGTGAATTTAGTTTTAAGCCACCAGTATTTCCTCTAGTTAGCTACATGCTAGTAGTGTTCAAGCTACAAACTCTTAAAGTGAAGGTGTTAGCCTGTAAGTTAGCGACAATGGCTAACCTGTTTGTGGAGGGTGATATGCAGAGGAGAGTTATACGAAATGCAAAGAAAAGAAACCCTGGATGTTTACGTCTTATTACTTTAAACGGTAGATCAGCTGTTTTCCATCTGCGCTGAGACAGTAGGAGGTGGTAGAGCGAGGATGATGATGAGAGACGAAGGCTCAGGCCGGCTCTATTGATTATTTAGCCGTGTGCTTCTTCTGCCCACATGCTGGTGATACAGTACGCTGCCGCCAAAAGCCCACACAGAATTTAGAAAGGAGAGAGAAAGAGGAGTGAAAACACACACACACACACACACACACACACAGGCTGACACATGGCTGAGCTCCTCTCGGTAAAGTAAACCAAAAGGCAAGCTGTGTTTCGTTTTATCTACTGTATCTTCCTCTCCTGTTTCCAGCTCTACATCTGGGCTGCATTTAGAGGGACTTTTTCTTATCATATTGTACATGCTCACACACACACACACACACACACACGTTCTGACAGCCTCGTAAACTTGTGTTCACAGTCGACTTGTCTTATTCATTTGCTCACTCTTTAGCTGTAATGCAAACAAAGAGAAACCCACCTGCTATCGTTAGCGTAGTAAAACAAGTCAGCGGCTGCCACGGTGCAAATTAACCATCATGCATCTGCAGCTTACCTGCATGGGTGTCAGGTAGACAGGTAGGTAGTGTCAGCTTCAGTGTATGTGCTCACATGTTTGAATAAAAGCAGTGATCAAACGGTAGGTGTTTTAAACTCAGGTGAACACAGAGAAACTTTCCCTCTTCAAACAAGCGAAGCAACAACAAGCACACACACATTTTCCAACTGAGCGACAGGAGCATCACCTTGAATTTAAAGTCTTTGACCTGCTGCATCGCTCTTTAATCCCCCAAACTGTCAGCAGAGAAGAAGAAGAAGAAGAAGAAGAAGAAGAAGAAGAAGAAGAAGAAGAAGAGTGGAAGCAGTGAAGGACAAAGTGACAGGTGGACAGACAAAACTCCAAAACACGCATGACATCTCAGCAATTACACTTTCAGTTCACATTCCTGTCTACACACCCACAATGTGATGCCTTCAGGAGCATCTTGTTAAACCTGGACGCCCAAGAACCAACAAAAAAAAAGTGAACCAGGTCTAGAAAAGATGTGAGGTGCTGCATTTTCCTCCCTGTTGGACTAACAATAACCTCCTACATCATTCTTACAACACTTACTGACATGTTTATGCTTTATATTTATGCAATTAACTCATAAAAGCTCCACTTTGCACTTCTCTCTCTCTCTCTGCTCTCTCCAGCTGACATAACAAACAATAAAGCTGACTTACACTACACACCCTAAATAAATAAGATGCACTGAGTGATAAGTGATCTGTTTGCAGTCATAGTGAGTCATGAAGAAGGTGATAAAGCTGCAAAAACCACAAATCCCTCCAGAAAATAATAATTTGATCTAAAGTTGGCTGACTCGCAGCAGTAAAAGGCTGCTGCTGCTGTAACTTCTAGGTGTGTAAAGTGACTCCAGGTGTTTTTTTTTCTTACTTCTCGGTGGAGGTTTGCTGACCAGCTCCGCGACGTGCCTCTGCAGCCGGATCACTCTGCCCTCCAGCGCGCCGGAGCGGTGGCACACGGACACCAGCTCTCCCTCCAGCTCCTCCAGGATGCTCACCGAGAGCCGGGACAGATCCGAGAGCTGCCGGAGCACCGAGCACAGGGTGAAGCCGCACACGTCCGCCAAATCCCCGAAAATCTCCGCCTGCCGCGGGCGCGCAGCCTCCAGCGGGCTCCTGCAGTCGGGCTTGCACACATCTTTCGGAAGTACCGTCCGTTTGCAAAAAGGCATGATTCCCTCCTCCTGCAAAAACAAAAAAAAAACAACAAACTCCTTACAGACAGTCAAGTTATATCCCTGTGATCCTGCTCCCTCCCGCCGGCGCACAGACTCATGCTATGACTCCTCCGGGAGGAAAGACTCCGCCGCTGTCGGAGGCGCTCGGAGCGAGTTGCGCGTCGTGCGCACTCATTGTTTTTCACTGCGAGATTTTCTCCTTATTTTCCGGCGTAGAAGAGTCTCAGCTGCTGATAGGATTGTAAGTCAAAGCAACCACAGTGTAACACACACAACATCCGGTTTGAACTTTCAAAATCATAAACCTTAATTTAGTTTTTCCCCCCATTTATAATCCAAAATATTAAAGTGCAAAGATAGATTATGGAGTTATTTAAATGAAACTAATGAGGATAAAATGAAGCTACGTGTTACTTTAATCATGAAGGAAACATAAGAGGGCGTGAAAAATAGATATATGTTATATTATGAAACTGTTTAAAAATTATTTTCTTTATCAAATTATCCACAGTCCGTGTTTTTATATGTGTTTAAATGGAGCCTATAGTCAGTTCCGTACATTCAATTACATATTACTGTACATTCATGTTTTTATGAGTGAATTTGAAGTCATTTAGTTGCTCTATTATATGTATTTTGAAGCTTTTAATCACAGGTCACATCTTATTATCTCCACCTTGACGCAGCGACGCAGGGCGCAACAGTCTGGTGTCTCCAGAGAAGGAAACCTGACAGGAGAGGAGGAGAGGAGAGGAGAGGAGAGGAGAGGAGAGGAGGAGGGGGGTGAGGAGAAGGAGAGGAGGAGGAGAAGAGAGGAGAGGAGAGGAGGAGAGGAGAGGAAAGGAGAGTAGGGGAGAGGAGAGGAGAGGAGAGGAGTCTCTTTTTCACTCATTTCTGTTTTAAATTAACCCACCTGTTTAAATCTACCTGCATTTATTGTCACGCATCATTTCAACAACACAACCAGCAACATGTCAATAGAAGCATAGTGACAAAACAAAATGAGGTCAGTTTGGAAATAAATAAATAAATAAATAAAATAGTCGGTCTGGAAACGAGAAGAAGAATAAATTCCTGAGTTGGAGTTAAACTGAACCGAGACAACATGCTGCTGGAGTTTCTCGATCTATAAAGTGAACACAGGTCCTTCACTGCAGGCACATGTTTCCAGATGTTGAGGACACGATGACAAAACAGACAGACTTCAGTCCACTGGAGGACATCTTCAATTTAAAGCAGCTTTTAGTGAAACATCAATCAATAACAACTGATTAATTACTTTCTTTGTTTTTATAAGTTTGTAAGTTGAATATTTTTAATTAAGTAAAATACAGTCTGACTCAAGGTTGACTTACTTAGTCCAGAGCTTTCAGTCACACCTTATTTACTTAGTAAAATGACAGAAATAATAATAAAGTTATTTAAAAAAATTATTTTAAATCCAATCAGATTTCATTCTTAGTTTTAAAGTTGTTAAAGACTTCAAACTGAATTTTTTACATTTTCGACAATTTGAACAGTTGAACTGTGACTTTCGGAAATTGGGCTAGCAGGCTAGGACGAGTGGCTAACGCAGCCTGGAGCGGCTAACGTAGCCTGGAGCGGCTAACATAGTAGTGGCTAACGTAGCCTGGAGCGGCTAACGTAGTAGTGGCTAACGTAGCCTGGAGCGGCTAACATAGTAGTGGCTAACGTAGCCTGTAGCGGCTAACGTACTAGTGGCTAACGTAGCCTGGAGCTGCTAATGTAGTAGTGGCTAACGTAGCCTGGAGCGGCTAATGTAGTAGTGGCTAACTTAGCCTGGAGTGACTAGCGTACTAGTGGCTAACATAGCCTGGAGCGGCTAGCCTGAAGCAGAAATGAGGAGCAACAGAGGTTTGCTAACCTCATTTCCTTCTGAATCCACATCCCCACTTTTTTTTCTGCTAAAACTTGTTGTTTTCAGCCCCTCATTCAGCTCTTTCTGTGGCCACAAAAAAGTAGCAGTAATACTCATCACCAATATGTAAAAAAAATGGTGGAGTTACTCTTTAAAACCATTTTTATATAGAGGCCAGTAGTTAGACAATGGTCATATCTCGCAGACAAAGTGATAGAAACTGTAGGTACAGCGGAGAAAGGAAAACACCTGCTTTGCTCGTTAATACATACGTAATTTAATTCTTTATTTTAAAGTAGTTAAAGACTAAAGAGCAACACAACATAGTTTCTGACAGAGATCAGAGCCCACGTGTCTCGAGACCAACCGGACGACCCTGGATAAGCAGATAACGAGTTAATTTTCCTGGCTGCCGTTCCCGAAATTGCAAGCTAACCCTTATTAGCTGAAGTTTTCACTAATGTTGTTGTTGTCATGTGACCTCTACACAAGTCAGATATATTACATAACACAGTCACAAGATCATGCTTGCTGTCATATTCAAGAGATTTTAGTGGACTTCAAATACTGTAAAGGGAGCTTTCTGTTTTCCTGCTTTTTCTGGAGGGGAGAGTGTGAGTTCCTGAACGCAACACTGATCGGAGCCAAATGACTCTGGTCAACCAAGATTACCGACGTCTCAGAGTGGATTCTCTTTCTTTCCCACAGAGTGACAACAAGTGCACACAGAAGAAAAATAAGACAACAGATGTGGTCAGAGCCTCTCAGACACAAGACGTGGAGGAGACTTCAGCTCTGTCCTCCCTCTCTGGGACTTTTACTCCTCTCGTTTCACCAGCGAAGCTCCTCAAATCTTCACCGGCTATAAATCTGACTGTAGCTTGTCCCCCGTTCACCTCGTCCCATGAGGAATGACGCATGAATTAAACAGTGCAAATTAAAAAAATATGTCCTCCACCAGTGTTTTGAAGACCTTTTACCCCGCGTGATAGCAAAATGAATCACAGACAGAGAGAAAGCGACAGTTTTGGTTTGTATATTGGTTCGTTTACTGTTGACATCATGGTGCCGGAGGAAAAACCAGGAGGTCACCGAACAAAAATCTAAAGGATGATATGCTAATGTGAAAATGCACAGATGTTATGTTTCCAGGCTAGCTAGCAAACTACTAGATGTCAACCAGCGGAAACGATGAATATATTGACCCAAGATGAGACAATGGAACCGATTGGTTGTGAGGTGGACGTCTTTGAAAACAAAAACAATCAGATATTGATTAGGAATCGAACCACCTGCTGCAAACAATATCTGATCAAGCTCATCTGTCTTTTGTTTTCTGTGTTTTGCAGCTCTGACCTTTGACCTTACTACTATCTTTATGCTGACATTTAACCTGTATTACAGTCAAACGTTCACGACCTCTTTGGTTCACAGCCCATTGAAATGGAGCCGTTTCCGCTTGTGACAGACTGTACATGAATCAGAGGCCTTTAGAGGTAAAACATTCACATTTAAACAAGAAAAATCCTGAGAAAACTAAAACTAGAAATATGTCTCCTATCTGGTTAAGTACTCATAACCTCTGAGATTTATCTTTTTTAACATCTGTGAACACTTTGGTGAGAATTTAAGTGTAAATTCATTTCATCCTACTACTCGTACTCGTTTTCGTCCCTTTCTTTCTCCTGCACGGTGGTGACGTTTCAGCGTCGACACTTTTCTTCCACTTTCTCTGGAGCCTTATGAAAACTCCTCGTTCCTCCTCCTCCTCTCTCTATCCTCTCCTTTGCCATTGAGGCTTGTGAACGTACCCCTCCCTCCTTCCTCTCCCCCCCAAAACCCCCCAAAAAAAGGCACATCTGGTCCTCAGAGCGCCCCCCGGGCCCCCTTTAGCAACCCCTCCCAGACGTGAACTTGGCCTACCTAAATGTTTTTGTTCATGCAGTCTGTGTCTGTCTTATGGAGAGAGAAAGAGAAGGAATTTCAGCCTTTTATTGACACTATTGAAAACATCAACATGAGAAACTTATGAGGCAACAGGAAAGATAAAAACTGCTACGTACGCAAAAAAACACTGAAAGTGGAAGGGAGAGGCTGCATTACATCATCCATATACGGTTACCACGGCACCCAGCTAATCATATCAGTATCCTGTCACTTAGCCAATCAGCTGCCATGACAACCAACGTGTCAATTAGTCAACAAACCGACCCAGCTAGTCGTCGAATTAACCAGATAGTTTAAGCGAGTCGTCAAACGCCTTTGCTGCCTTTGGCCCACGACCTCAACTGTCAACGAGCCGGTCGGCCAATCAGCCGGCAGTCAGTCAGTCAGGCAGTCAATCACATGGAAGCAATTGATTAGAAACAGCTGTCCTCCCTCCCTCCCTCCCTTCGCCTCCTCCTCTGATGACTGAGCTCATTGTTTGAGCAGCTCGGCCCACTTTTCAGTACCTCCATTATACTTCTATGACGTTCTTCTCTCTGCATTTAAAGCTGCGATCCATCAATAGCTTCATCTCAGAGTTTGACTGATGCTTCAATCCAAAGAGACTCATATCAGAGTACTACTAATCCTTCATTTAACCCGGTTAAGTCAAATTAGGTACATTTTTATTTGAGACTAACAGATAAATGGCCTAATATTAGCTCATTGCAGGCATATATATATATATATATATTATATATATATCTATTGTGGTGTATTTGTAAGCCAATAAATGATATGAAACTAAAGTAAAGTATCACTAATTAATAGTTAGTCCATCAGAAAGTGGTGACATATTTTTCTCAACTGTAAAACATCCTACACAATATATATTTTAGTTGTGTAAAGAACATTAATATCATCAAAAATCCTGCATTGGCTGTGCAATAATTTCCATCCACTTGTTGCATCGATGCTTCACCCGACGAATCAAAACTGAAACAACCATCCCTGTATCCAAAGATACCTTTATGTACTACTAACCTGCAGCAAAGATTAAGGTAAAATTCTCCAAAAGCTTAAAGTAGTTAAAGATTATCCACCAGGTTGTGAATTCATCCACCATGTCAAACTAATGCAGGATATCATAAAGGCATTAAGCAGATTGATTACAGTGATTGTACGTATGTGTTAAATCTGCGTTTTATATAATTCAACACATTCGTTTTCTCTTCTTTGAGTGGATGTTTTTCTCTATATTTCCTCCGTAGCTCGTTTTGCTTTTCTCACCAGCCAAACACACTTCAAAGCCTCCGTGTGTGTGTGTGTGTGCAGAGTGAATCAAATGTGATTGTCGCTCTGCTCATAAGGAGATGCAGAGCACGGCCGGAGCAAAGCAAGCGTCTGGCAAATCTCATATTTCAAATTTTCAAAGGTTGTGTTTGTGCATGCATTTGTTTACAACAACTGGTCTCAGGCCTATAAAAAAACGGGGCCGCCGCCGCCACATTTGATTCGTTACTAAACCACAAACCCTTAAAGTGTTTAAAATCCTGCTTAGAAAACAAATCAGTTCATACTGCTGCCTCGAGGCGTGTCAAGGTCAGATTTCATCATCACATCACTGGATTCATTTGTTTATACCACAAACACGATTACACTACACATTATATAACTCATGAAGAAGTGTGCAAAATGACGGCAAGCACAGAGGGTCAAAGCTGAACCAGTTGATGTGTAAAAATGTGTTGATGTTTACATCAGTTTTCGCAATAATTTTACTGTCATTAAATAAACTTTCACCTCAACATTAGCACCTGAACAAAGTCTGTAAATAATGCCAATAAAATAAATCAATTAATGGCTAAATCCTTTTATCTGCATTTATCTAATAACTCAAGTTATCGCAACACAAAATGCAACTATTGGTCCAAATCACAAGCGGTCTGTTGATTTGGCTGTTAATTTTGCAAAATCGATTATTACTGATGACCTGAAGATAAAAATGTGACCAAAACATACAATATGTAGTTCTATAATACATCCATGATGTTAACCTGTGTGCTACCAACTGTGTATATGAACATGCTACGGTTAGCAAGCTAATGTTGAACATAACATTTCATATTATATAATTTAAATGTTAGCTTGACGACATGCTAACTGTAGACTGTATATGAAGGAATAACTGATTGCAGTCTATGATGCTAACATTAGCATGCTAACTTTAAAAAAAAATCTTTCAAACATTAGCTTGACAACTTACACATAACTATAGACTATATAAAATGTTAGCATGTTAAATATTATACATGCTAACCGTAGACTGTACATAAAATAACTACATATACAGTCAGCTAACATGTTAAACGTTAGGCTACATATTATACTGTATAATATAGCTAAAGGTTAGCTTGAGAACATGCTAACTTACACATGCTATAGACTGTATACGGTTTTACATGATGCTAACATCATAGACCATAAATCATTTTGGTTTAACCATCATCCTCCAACCAAACTTTCATTTTTTGTCTAATTAGTGGTTGACAACTTTATTTTTCTAGTTTCAGTTTCGTAAGTTTTTCCTTTAAATTAACCCGGCAGGTAATTTACTGCAGAACAAACACTCAAACGTCCAGCTTTAACATTTCTGGTTACTTTGACTGATTTACTGCTTTATTTATTGTAGGCTCATGTATGTATTTAACAGATACCGAGTGTTAAAACAGATTTTTCCCTTTTTGAAATACGGCAGGTTGACCGTCCTTACTGCTCCCTGCCAAGGATGATGGATTACAGTACTGTACAGTGTGTCAAAGAGCAGACGGTCACAGGAGCGAGCCAGGCCCGTCTCTATACCAACACACACACACACACACGCACACGGTCCTGCTGCGTGTGCTGTTCAGGTATGCGTCATGTGTTTTAGAGGCAGGTTTGCAAAGGGGGAGCCACAGGAGAGAAGAGCAGCGTTGATCTCTTGCTCTTTAACACACTCACAGGTGAATCAGAGATGAGAAGAGGATATATTGCTTTCACACACACACACACACACACACAGTGTGCCAGGCCAGGTTTCTGTGGTGCAGAGCAGGCTGGATCCCAGCAGTCACCATATGGGCTGGTACTGAAGTCAGAACACAGAGAAGGAAGGAGGCGGCGAGAGAGAAAGAGACGAGGATGAGGGGCCGAGGATAGAGGGATGAAGTAAAGATGCATCTATGGAGGGAGGAAGGATGAAGGATTATGGAGGGATGTGAGGAAGGCTGGAGGGAGACTGAAAGATACAAACTATTTAGGGAAAAGAGATGAAGGAGGGAGGAAAAGCTGGGCAGATTAGGGAGGAATTGATGCAAAGATGGAAGAGAGGGACTATTTAGGGAAGGATGGGAAGTATAAGGATCAATGAAAGAAAAATGTTAGAAAGGATGTATGGAGAATGAAAGTGGGGATGGTTGGAGGGTAGGAAGAAAGGATTAGAAAAGAAAAAAATAAAATTTTAGGGATGAAAGGAGGTGAGAAAGTTTGAAGAGGATGGAAGTAAAATCCAAAATAATAAAGGATGGAAAAAAAGTGGAAAATGGCAAAAAAAAAATGTTAAAGGAATATTATATTTGTATGATATAAGGAAGGACATAGGAAAGAATAGACGAGGGATCAAAAGGGGAATGTGGCACAATGATGGAGGGATGAAAGGAGGGATTAGAGGTGTCAACAGATGGATGCATGATGGGATGGAAAAGAGCAGAGGATGGAGGGATGAGCTGCCTCCAGGTGAAAGATGGAGGTTCGTTAGTAGCAGGTGAGACTGAGTCACCAGCTGGAGCGATTAAAAGGGAAAAAAAAAGGGACAGTTCACCTTTTTACCGTCATAAAGCTAAAGTTTCATCATTTAAATCTGGAGGATTTATTGGATGTTGTGACCAGAGGAAGATGTGCTTTTCCTGCTGCGAGTCAAAACGTCCAAATTTATGAAAAAGAAAAGTTCAATCTAATGAAGCAAAACCACCAAAAGCTATATTTACCAGACAGGAACAAACTTAATGTATAAAAGACAATTTCACTACTTTTTCTAATAAATTCTCTATATGTAATTTAGGACATAACTTTGCCATGTTTAACTGTATGTGCAGGACGCAGCAGTGAAATAAAGCTCAAAGACAAACAAAGTGTTTTGTAAATAACAGTTTATTTGAAAACCAGGGGTCAGGCTGTCCTGTTTGTGGCCAGTTTAGCTGCTGCCCTGCTTGGCCGCCAGCCTCTTGTCTCTCTCCTCGGCGATGGTCAGGCGGATTCCCTTTCCTCTGGGCAGGGAGACCCACGGCTTGTTGCCCTGAGACCGAGGGGCGAGTGGAGGGATGGAAACATGAGGACACTTAATATTGATCAACGATACAAACAGCTGCAACAATTAGTTTCACTGCTTCCAGCTTAAATGTGATTTTATGCTTTTCATATATGATAACTGAATGTTAATGTAAGACTTGTCACTGTCAAAAGATGTAGATTATTCATCAATACTGAAAGTAATTGTTAGTTGATATTAAATTTTCATCCCGCATTCATTCAGATGAAGGTTGTTGGTATTTACTTTGATTTACATTTTAAGGATTTCTCAGTGATCAAACACATTCAATGTTTTTACTTTTGACTATTTAAATGTTATTTTCTTGTTCCTTCAGTCCTCGGACAGTAAACTGAATATTTGGGTCATAGACTGTTAGTCAAGGACAGAACGAGATCTCATATTGGACTTTGGGAAACAGCGATTTATATTTTACAGACCAAATGAAAAACTAAGCGACTGAATTATCGACAATGAACATTTGTTGCAGCCATAACTCTTCATAACAGTTTTCATTTTAACGTGCAGCCAGTTAAACACTGCAGTATAAATACTTGATTGTGGCGACTCTTCAGCACGAAGGCGTCGCTGAGGTGAAGAAACGCGCAGAGCTGCGGCCGTCGGATAAATGTCAGGCGACAGAGAGGCGACGGAGCCGCTGACAGCTTCGGTCACATTAGCAGCAAAATAAATGTCAGGCGGCAGAGAGACGAGTTTTTACTGCCGACACGCCACAGACCAGCAGCTCCTCAAATATGTTTGATTTGATTCAGTTCATCTTTCCGTCGCTGCCAAGGTCAACGTCAAGACCGAAGACTTTTCCCTGCGGTGTACTGAGCACGTCCCAGTATCATAATACACAGTATTAAGTACTCAGTATCACTCTGTACTATACTCATACTATTAACCTGCATCAGGTTTAATGTAGTTAAAGTCCTGAAATGACTTCCAGAGAAAAGGTTTAAACTAATTTAGAAAGTAAACTTTATAGTGTAAGACTCTAGTGAAGGAGCTCAGAACTTCTTAGAGGACTCGGTTGTGTATTTTCATTGTTGATCAAAACCAAACAGTCATCATTGCTCCAAATAATCATATTTATTCTATTAAAGCTGTATGAAAAGTTCAAACTATCGACTGCAACAATAATAGGAACTTTTAACGCTGCTTTCGTCTTTAATGTTAGTTCAGACCCTAAAAACACGACAGTGACTGATAGCATTTCTAAAATATTCACCTTGCCAATGACGAAGATGTTGGAGAGCCTGGTAGCGAAGCTGTTGCCTGTGCTATCCTTGACGTGCACCACGTCGAAGGAGCCGGGGTGACGCTCCCTGTTGGTGATGACACCGATACGCCCCAAGTTAGCACCTCCAGTCACCATGCACAGGTTACCTGCAGGGAGCAGAGCAACGAACGGTCAGATCGACGGGTTTCCTCCTTCATTAAAAGGACAGAGCTGCGAGTTCCTGCAGCGACGTGAACCTACCGGTGTCAAACTTGATGAAGTCTGTGATCTTGCCGGTGTCCAGGTCGATGCGGATCGTGTCGTTGACCTTGATAAGGGGGTCGGGGTAGCGGATGGTGCGGGCGTCGTGGGTCACCAGGTGGGGGATCCCCTTGGTGCCGATGAGGATCTTCTTCACCTTGCACAGCTTGTACTAAAGAGGAGGAGACGGAGGTTATGAAACGGACCAACATAGTTCCAAGAAAATACTTTAAGACTGCATGATTTAAAACAAATGAAGTCGCACGACAGGACATTAATAACCATCCTCAACACATATCTTCGACATAGTTAAACTGTTCATTTGCATCTTTGGGTCAAATATGAACCAAGCCTGTCAGACTATCACACACACACCCATCTACGTTTTAGAAATAAAACCAGTTTTAAACACAAATAATCAGCAAATCTGGCAAAGACTGAGTCCTTAAAACATCTCACATGGTGATTTCAGCATTAACTCAAAGCTGAAACTCAGACAGGATGATAAACAGTCTGAATCACACACCGAGAACTTGCAAATTCGACAACATTAACAGAAACCCAAATGTTTAAATAGAAACCAAACCAGAGTACGAGCCCTTCGAAGTTTATGGCAAAGAAATCCAAACATTTCCACCTCGTTTCCCGTTTCTTACCTTGGCCTCCTCAGCGGTGATGCGGTGGACGGTGAAACGTCCCTTCACATCGTAGATCAGACGGAAGTGCTCGCCGGTCTTCTCGATGCTGATCACATCTGAGTAAAAAAGAGCAACAAACCACCTTTAGCGTCTAAAGTATGTTTTAATGCAAGTTTAAGCTGTTTCACATATCAGATTTTAAAATGCACCCATTGTTCAGCCAACTTAACCACAACATGGCAGAAAACATTCAAGATTTACTAAACTTAAACCTTCATCCTGAACCAATGCATCATCCTTTTAAATGTGAAGCATCATGTAAATAAAATCCAGTCTTCAAACCTCTGTATAATAACAACACTCTAAGCAGCCTACTGAAATGATATTTTACTGCAGTAGAAATTGTTCAGGAACTCGTCGTGTTTAGTATGTATGTATATAAATAGGCCGCGATCATCGTCGTGCCAAGACTTCCTCTTGATTTGGAAATTAAAAAACGCCACACCTCCATATGGAGGCTGTTGGCTGGCGTCTAGCTGCAGAGAAAACTGACGGGTCACAGTTTCGTAGAGGTGTGACTGTGAGTCTCGACAAAAACAAAAATATTTACTGCTCGGTCGCAGCCCTTCTGTCTGCTCTGCGATACTCGTTCACTGAAACGTTATTTATAAAATGTGAAGGGATTAAACAAATGAGTTCATATAAAAACTCTTTAAAATCTGTCAATGGGAAGCAACAGAGAAAAAGTCAAAGCACCAGTGTGTTCACATCCACAGGCAGCACTGATGACTGAAACCCCTTTACAGAGATGTTTGTTTCTAATCCAGATAAATGGGGCAGCTGACGTTGCCCCATCTGGTCTGTGATGTGTCCAAAATAACATGAACATCCTACTAAAACAAATACTGGCTTAAACTCATTTCAGCATAACTCTAAAGGATTTGTCTCCGTCCGTTTTGTCCAATGTCGGATTTTTATTGACAAATGCCACAAACCTGACGTGACAGAAGATGCAACAGTCAAACCTTTTCTTAAAAAAAAAAAAAAAAACAGGATTGTTTCAGGTGCGTCAAAGTAAAAAAAAAAAAAAAACAGGAGGATCGTTTCAGGTGCGTCAAAGAGAAGAAAGTGAGACAAAAAAAGAAACATCGCCCCATTTTGCATCCCTCACCCTGTTTGAGAGCCAGCTGTTGATATTTAAACTGTTAATATAAAATGTGACTTGGAAACTTAAATATTTGGAGCTCAGAACTTCTTAGAGGAATTTGGTTGTGTAGTTTCAGCTCATTTCTGATCAAAACCACATATTCATCATTGCTCCTTCTGTCACTGCAGAATTAAGACTTTAATATGAAACACTACACATCCAAAAAAAAACAACAACAGCAGCAATTTGCTGGTAGTAAATAACCCCATCTATCCTCTTAGTATCCATTTAATCCAACAACCTGGAAGTTCGTGTATTAATGCTGAGAGAAAGCAAACTAAGGACACATCTATTACAGAGTCTGTATTAAAACAGCTTTAAATACCTCAAACTATCTTTGCTGCAGTGAAAACAGCAGCGAGTCTTATTTCTGTACACTCACCCATAAATCCAGCAGGGTAGGTGATGTCGGTGCGGACCTTGCCATCGATCTTGATAAACCTCTGCATGCAGATCTTCTTCACCTCGTCCCCAGTCAGGGCGTACTTGAGACGGTTCCTCAGGAAGATGATGAGGGGCAGGCACTCCCTCAGCTTGTGGGGACCGGTGGAAGGACGAGGAGCCTGAGAGCAACACATTTAATCTTTAGACGAAAGGACCTACTTATTAATCTCAATTAAATGTCTTAATTTATTATCTGGCTGTGCACAGTCCTTTAAATTACTGGTCATGTTTGTCCCACGTTACAGATCCACCCTGACGACCTTATCTAACTCAACTTTTCAGTGTTTTGTCGTCACCAAAATCAGTTCTTGTCCCGTTAAGCCCAAACATGCGCCGTTATAATAAACACATTAATAGCAGCATCAATTTCAAATGTTAGAAAAACAGGCTAAATGCAGATTTGTGGCTGTATTTGCATCTATTGCTGGTTCGTCTTGACTATCAACCAATAAACCAGAGCTACGTAACTCAGAGGGCAAGATGTCGATCGTGACTTGTCCCTGATGAGTCTGTCTGTTATCTATAATAAAATAACCACGACACCAGATCAGAGAACATTTAGGCGTTTCAGATTGTCCCCACATTGACAGACTTTAAAACTTTACTCGCTGTAATTATACACTGGCCATTAAAAGATCTCCTTCAAATTGATTTTATTTGAGGCTTCAGCACCGTGAGTTATCTGACACATTTACAGTCTGTTTAGCATCAAATTCCCTCTGTGTGTTTCCCTGTTGAGCTGTGGTGGAAGTATAGGAACAAAAAGAGGGACTTTGACACCAACGTTGAGATACATCTACTGGGACTGATTTTATCCCCCGTCACTTACGTTATAAATGGATCTAATGTCAATATGAACACAATTTGGTAAAACTGTCAACTTATATTGTTAAGTTTATCTAAACAGGTGTGCAGGTAGATATAAATGTGCTTACTCTAACCATGACGACATGAAATGACCTCCATATTACTCCAAACTATTTTTTCTGCTCAACATGCATAAAAATATTAAAATCAAAACAAACTAAGTCTTGCAGCATCTACTTAATACAGCTGTATTTAATGCTATATCCTTGATCTGGCCTTATAATGTAACTTCAGGTGTTTTAATATGATAATATTTCACATATTGACCAACTCAAGCTTGCTGGGCTGATTTATAAAGACCTCACGCATCATGAAACACACATGGTCATACATGTTATATAAGCCATGCCTCCTTTTGATCCACATCCATTCATCCTCTATCAGCCCGTCAGTAACATAACGACCATTAACAGCCAACAAAATTCAGACTTTAAAGCAGAGTCAACTGTAAACTACACATACAGTAAAGCTAAATGTGACACAAGTGTTTAAAATGAACTTTACTTACGAAAACTCCGGTGAGCTTGTCCAGCATCCAGTGCTTTGGCGCTGCGACGCGCTTCAGGTGCTTCTTCGGTCCTCTTGCCTGGAGGAGAGACGACAAAGGCGGTCAACAACTGGACAAACACCCGGTAACTACTGGTTCCGTTAGCGGGGTGAGTAAAGTTAGAAACACCGCTTAAGAGAGGCTGTGCTCGGTCAGTCCGGTTAGCATGGTACCGCAGACATTCATGCTAACTAGCATAGCCGGCTGCGGCCTAGCAACTTTATCTCACATTACATAAGACAATATTTAACGTTACAAACTGAGTGTGACATTATTATCTATATTGTACTTAAAATTAACCAGAGTCGCGCGCACATTAATCTAGTAACTGTAGTTTTCCGTTAAATGACAAAGCTAACCGCGTTAGCCACAGCGAAGCTAACAAGCAGCGGCTGATAAGAAAACCTGAAGCTCCGTTAAAACCTTCAATAAAAATAAGCTATCGCTGTTTTTTTAATACAATTTCGACCTCGATCATCTCACAAGATGTGTTTTTATCAACTACGACATGTACGTGTCTGATGAAACAAACGCAAAAAGTGATGTTTGATGATTATTTCGGAGAGGAATCGTGAGGAGAAACAGCTCACCATGTTGGAGTCTGCGGGGGAAAGGACCTCCTGTCTTCCGGTGTTGAATGATAAGGCCGCGTACGGCAGACTGGGAGGGACAAACATGCTGAAATCGCGTTTTTTGAATTCACTCAAAATGAACTATCAGAAAAATATATGTTTATATATTAAATAGTATTTTATATATATATATAACATAAATAATAGTAATTATGGTACTTGTTCGCATATACGACTTTACATTAAAAATACTTTAGGCCTGTTTCAATCATACTAGATATGTTCTTTTATGTTATTTTTTTGTTTTTCTACATGCCTCTATATGTGTATGTTTTGTATCTATATTACTGGAAGATACATGTTTTGTAAAATAGTCTTTTCTAGCTTTGTAGTCTTTTGAGTCCTCCTCATTATGGGGGCATATCTTTGCACAAAAGTGATTAAAACTGTGACACACACATACAGTATAAATTATTCAACATGCTTTGGTGCTTGGATGCTGGACTCCATAAACTTCAGTGTGTGTGTGTTTCAGAGGGTCCTGGTCAGGAAATGCCAGTATCGCAGGCAGAGCCCAGGCCTGCTTACACTTCTGGAAATAAAACTCCTCCTGGGTCCGTGTCTTCTTCTGCCAAATCGTACCAACTGCTGCACACATGCCGTCTCCCTCTGGAGGCATCTCTGCTCCCCTCAGGCTGCAGGAATAAATCCCAAAGCCCGGGACAAACCTGGACTCTATTTATACCATGTATATTCACACATTTATCTTTGGTGACCCACTTACAATTTCTTATTTTCTTTTCTTGAAACATAAATCTTCAGAGTTGCAGGGTGTTTCCAGTCGAACCAACCCACTAACCTACATTTTATTCAGCCCATTTCTACATTTTGCAAAGACTTGCAGGAGCTCAGCATTGTGGCCTGTAGCCAGCAGCCAGTTGGGGACACATCTATGTTTTTCTAAACTTTGATTTACTGACCCATTTCTAATACTATTGCACTGAATACTCAATCCACCCAAAAAAAAAGGTTTAACTGAGGATTTAAGACACATTTCTGCACTCAAATTACAAAGATGGAAGAAATAAGAAGAGGTGACAGTTGTTTGAAGCGGCTATTTAAAAGCTACAATGCTGTTTAGTTCAGATATAGAGCGTAATAATAAAGTCCAGCTGGTGGCGGTAATCAAATAAGTGTGTGGCTTAAAATGAGGTTTTTATGTTTGTTTTAGAAACACAAAGATTGTGGCCAAATAGTTTTTTAAAAGCACTTTTTTACGGCCTCGCAAAATCCAGAAAATCAAACCATGTCCATAGAAATATTTGGGTTTTTTTGGCTTCCTCACACTTTTCATGAACATTATCATTGTTCAAATGTTTCTGTTAATCTGTTAATTCATCTCCATCATTAGTTCTTCTCAGCAGTGATGAACTGGGCGATATTAAGATGCAGGAAGTTGGTGCACGTATATATGAACCTACAGAAGATTGTGACTATCAACGGTAACAGAAAAAAAACTCCTCTGTTGATATTTGTTTTTTATCTGCATGCTTTGAAAGCCTCGAATCTTTACAGAGACGTGCAAGGAACTAAATCAAGTAAACATGACGACAGCCTAATTTAGGACACAAACAAACATCACAGTCAACAATAGTTTAAATGTTCCTCTTTTCCCATAAATCTTTAAAACAGGATATAAAGTCATTCTGTCGTCCCACATTTAACACGCTGGTGTGGGATAATTACGATATAAAATAATATTGTAAACATTTCTAATAGTCCAAGCATGTCTTAAAACTGCTTTTAACTGTCAGTAAAGAGGAAAAATCCCTCTGCATGTAGTTACTGCACCAAACAGCTTGTGCTAATGCTAAATAAAAAGCCATAACGTCACCACCAGATGGCAAAATTTAAGAGAAGTCTGACACTTCTATGAGAAATTGATAACTTTATTGGATATAAAGACAGAAAATATGAAGAAAAAAGAAGAAATTATATAAAGTTTTACTGTTAAAATCCTAATAAAACCAAGAGATAAAGTGAAATAATACATTTTCCTTTCATTAACAATGTCACAACCCCCGGTGGAAACCAAGAACCACTTTAAACTCAACGCAACAAAAGTACATTTAATAATTAATCAGTTCTTTAACCAATAATTAGCACCACATAGGTCAAGAAAAAAAGGAAATAATAGATCCATAAATATAAATAAATAATTTTCCAGTTTGTCAAACTGTGCGTTTACCATCACATGCCAGCAGATGGAAGCCTTGTACAATAAAGATGACAATATAGACACACAGTTTATATTAAATTAATAGATTTATAAATGTTTTTAACAGCATTGTAACTTATGACTGTATATACCATATATACCGCCATATTATATTATATTATACTACAATTTGTAACTTTTATATGAGCTAAAAACATGTGAATAAAATCTAAAATTGTTTATAGAATAATTGTGCTATTATCTTTGTTTACATATAGTATATAAAACTATTTTCGGTGTACTAAACCTTTACTAGAAGCTATATTATTCTATATTATATCCATGCTGCATGTATCTTATTAAACATGTTAGATGAAACATTGATTTAAAACAGAACACGCGTGTGCTGAATGTGTGTTTGATGTTTTTAAGGACAAACATTCACTCACCAGATGATTTATCACTTTCTTTATTTTCCCCCAAAACTTAGAGCCGTAACAAAAATACAAGCATTTTTTTTCAATATGATCTCAGTCATTTACAATATTCATATAGATGTACAAGTGAGAGCCGGTGAGCAAAAGTGCTTTTAAAAATCATCTTTGAATAATATTTATTTCATCATTAGAAAAAAAAAAAACAACCAAGAAGAGAAACTGCAACAACAACAACAACATCAGACCTTCATCTACAGGTCTGAAGGTAAATAGGATGAAAAGGGATTAAATCAGTGCAGAGTCTACTTCAATTAAACAAGTGATTCATTAGCACACCTGGCTGAACATTTTCATTACTGCGAAGAGGAAACCTGCTAACATCGACTCTTTAAGAGATATATCATGAGTTGTGTTGAAGGTTTTCACAGGCTGTGATGTGTTGGAACATTTTTCATGACGCTGAGGCCCGGAGGCAGCGGCCGAGTGTGTAACAAATCACTGCTGCGATGTGGAAACTATAAATCTACTTTGTTAGATGTAGCGACCGTGAAGGTTTACACGACCCCAGAGCTCTGAAGGAAACACAGTCCAACATCCAAAAACACACAAGAAGTTACTCTGAATGTCTGTGATAGTGAAAACAGGCATTTTGGTTCCTGAAAATTACTCTACATTAAAAAGACAGAAACACGTGCATCCTGTTTGGTTTAATGACATTTGCAAGTGTGTGATGCCAAAATGAAATGAAATGCCTTCATTTTCTACTAATTTCTTGTTGATTTGCAGCTATGTAATAGTTCATTTTATGGGCTTTTTTTGTAAAATATTTTGGTGCAATTTGGTACAAATTATAAGAAAAAATGTTGATTTACAAAATAAATTAAAAAAAATCTGATTTACATTTAGATTCATATGTTGTTTTTAATTTGCAAAAATGCACTTTTCAGGGTGTAGCTTTATGTGTCAAATGATTATTAGCATATTAGGTTGTTTCTTAAAAATGTCATAATGAGAGAGCATCTATTTTACTACTTAATTTTACTCATTTTCAGGACATTTTGTCAACAATGAGCTTATGATAGTGTTTTTAAGTAATAATCCAATATGCTGATGTGATGTTCGACCAGACTTTTACACACATTTTCAAATTTGAGAACCTGGACCATTTGAATGTTGTCATTTTTCCTTCAAATACAACTTTAATAATATTAATTAACCAATTATCAAAATTTGTTGCATTGAATTTGAATTTTCTGTCGAGTTTCTAGTCCGAGTGTCCTTGAACGCACCACGGAGGGGCTTTCAAAGCAACTGCATTACCATATGATTAAAAAAAATATACGTTGACAAACATGATGAGTTTTACAGAGTGATGGGATGAACTGAAACCAGTGGATGCAGGGAGGATGGGAAATCAGTACAACCTTAACCCATGTGGTTTTCAAAGCAGATTAAATGAGAAATATTTTTGCATTTGTCTTAAGTCTTCGTCATTAGAAACCAGATAGTTGTGAGCTGAGATATATTTTGGTTTAAAGGGTTAATCTGCAATATCGGGGGGTCAAAGTAAAAGAGGAAATGAAAGCCCTCAGACAATTTAAACATCTCCACCAGGCAACTTCTCAGGGGAGGAGAGGAGAGAGCGTTCAGGGAGGGAGGGGGGGGGGTCCCTCTGGTTCACACAGCAAAAATAACATTCACTCAACTGGGATTAAGGCCAAACCGCAAAACAACATATACACGGAAAAAAAAGGGGGGGGGGGGGGCTTTAAAAGAGTGTTGACCAGATGGAAACAAACACAAGACTGTTTTCGATCTGAAGACAGAAGAATGTTATTTCGACCCACTTAGGCGACGAGACGGAGGAAGAGAAGAATCAACGTGTCTGTCTGTTGGGTTTAAGAGTGATGAGAAGCATCTTTAAGAGAGTGAAATATCCGGCAATATGTTAAAGTTACTTCTTCATCAGGTTTTTATTAAATAGCTGAAAGAAAGTCGGTGCTCATTGAATGTAACCGAGAACCTTAAATCAACACAAAAAAACAACGTGTGTAAGGTGACCTGTCTATATCTAAATAAATTAACAAGGCCCAGCATGTGTTTATCGTCGCTCTGTGGTCGTCACGGCGGCAGATTACCTGCTCATAATAGTTTTATCCACACACACACATAAACAGCCGCACTTGCATTTTTAGACATGGGTACAGTTTGTCTTTCACTCTCACTCTTTTTCCACTATCTCTTTCCCAACAACCTCGACGCCCCGTGAAGTCTGTGTGTAACTGAACAAGTGCTTGTTTCATGGCTGCTACTCTCGTTTCTCTGCTGTAATCCTATCCGCATGCTCCTCTGTGTGTGTGTGTGTGTGTGTGTGTGTGCTGGGTTTTCTTTTAGCCCATGTGCGTTTTGTAAGAACCTGAATGCACATGCAGGTGTGTTGTTGCAACCTCATGTTCATATAGATACAGGTGTGTTATTTTGTGTGTGTGGTCCTGTAAACCCACAACGCCCAGATGACAGACACGTTGGGTTCAGGTGAAAGGCCTTTGTTCCTGCCGCCGTCTCTTCTTACCACAACAGAAATAGGTCAGAGTCTGCATCCTTACTGCATCCTGGACGCAGCACAGTAAAGCTCCTGGAGATGGTTCAGATGTCAAATTTAACCCCAAGTCTGCAGCAGCAAGACACAACACCTGTTAGATGGCGCTTATAAGAGTAAAAACTGATTATATTCTAATTACAGATGTTTAAGTCTGAGATCATGTGTTGCACCACACCTGGTGGAGGTGAGCTGTATGCAAATAAAGGCATTTAAAATAAGGCAGCAAAAAGAAAGCAATCTTCTGGTTTGGTGTTAGTCCATTAGTTGTTCATTCATCTTAAAAGAATAATTTGACATTTTGGGAAATAAAAGAAAAGATTTTATCATTGATAAATCTGTGTTCAATACAGAGTTGAAACCAGCTTAGTTTAACATAAAGCTAGGCTAGCTCTATCAAAAGTGGAAAAATACACACAGAAACACCTCCAAAAGCTCAAAAATGATCATGTATCTTGTTTGTTTAATCCGTCCACCAACCAAAGAGAAGGATATACACGGTTTAACTATTATTGTACCTGGACAGAGCCAGGTTAGCAGTGTCTGCTGTTTTAGCAATGCTAACTGATACACACCGACTTAAGAGTGGCTTAAATCTTCTTATCAAACTTAAGAAAGCAAAATAAGGTGTATTTCAGTTTTGGGAGATTGTTAATCATAAATATGTTACACAAACTATACGAAAACTTGCTAATAATATGTAGCCAAAGCTAATGTTAGCTTCTACAGTAGCCAGAACCATTTATTAGCTAGCTAGCATGAGTCAACATGTCAAACACAATCTCTTTCAACTGTCGTGTGAATGTGAACAAATTAAAGCCTGATAGCGCCAGCACCTCCCGTATTGGTTGTTATGGTAACATTTATGGTTGTTTTTTTCAGCATCTACATATCATCTCTACCTCAAAAGACGGCAAAGCAGTAAGAATGAACAGAAGCTGGTAGTTAATGATGCTAACATGTTAGCAGTAGCCTCTATAAACCGATCACGTCTGTAGGGTTTGATCCAATTTGAACTGTTGGATTGAACCGGCATCTTAAGCCAACCACAGTGTGTGTTTAGGTCAAAGGCTGCCCTGCAAGGTGTGCAAACAGTATCCTACAAACCTCATAATGACAAAACAGACAAAGCTTCCTTATCAGTAACATGTAAGTGTGCTAATAATAAGGTCTGTCAGGGCTGTAAGAACCGTGTTTTAACACAAACACCAAGGTGGCAGAACAGGAAAAACAAAACACAGATGTCATGTGAGTTTATCTGTCCTTCCCGTTCAGTTTATGTCCATAAATGTTTACAAAACCTTGTATTCTAGTTAAACATGGTTCAATCTGCGCTGACCCACGATCACAAACACCAGTTTGACTTTACCAATCAAGGTCAGGCTTTCTTATGCTGTAGGCCAGAAAACAAAACATGTTGTTAGCCTACTTTACATGTAGTGGCGACTCGCATGACCAACAGGTCTCGATCGCTTCAGTGAGCCTTTGCTCCAGAGCAAAGACACAATTTACTCCATTCAGGTCTAAAAGGACTACGAGAGATTCCTCGTCCCTTGATCTAATTCATCATGTTCAGAAAAGCAGGACTGATTATAGAAGCGCTCCTTGTGCGAGAGTCCTGATGGATATCAGCCAGTCTTAAATAACATGTTGTATGAATACGACTGTTTAAACTAAATTCAAACAAAAAAAAGAACGAAAGAAAGAAAGAAAGAGAAGTACATTGAGATAACAAGTTCTCAGACAATCAGTTTCTTTGTGAAGCCAAGAGACAGGAGTCTCTTTTCCCGTGAGACCAGGGTCTAATATTGTCCATTAAGAAAAACAGGAAATGTAGTGTTTGTCATCCTTTGCAAATCTCCCTTAAAAGCTTATATCCCA
Organism: Pampus argenteus; assembly: GCA_036937835.1. Classification (NCBI taxonomy): domain Eukaryota; kingdom Metazoa; phylum Chordata; class Actinopteri; order Scombriformes; family Stromateidae; genus Pampus; species Pampus argenteus. Next base: position 2,314,243 of record CM072860.1, read on the forward strand.
TTCTCATTTTCTTTAAGCGCTCACTTGATCGAGAGAGGATGGCACAGAGGACAAAGAAGTCCAACAGGTGTGTCTTTGTCATCTTTGTTTCCAAGACGTCTCCGTCAACCCCTCGTGTGTCATTCAACTTGTTTTCATTAAGCCAGCGTGATGGAGCGATGGAAGAAAAAAGGATGCCGTCCTACAGCAATGACTCCTTATTTCTGTTCATACCCATGCTTCTGTTTTTTCCTCTTTAAATGAAAAGGAAAAATAAAAATCAATGCAGAAGTAGGCAAAACAAAAGCACATTGAATTAAACGGAGAAACAAGATTTCACAGTCTCTCTTTCCGCAAGAGTACGACTCCATTATAAAAGAAAAAGAATCATAAACAAGCTTTTTCTTTGATAAGTCTCTTAGAGTCTGTAGAGAATATAAAAGCCAAAGAGAAACAAGAGTACACCTCTAATATCTCTGTCTCTCGATCACTTAGTGTCTCGCCCGTTTCCTCATTTAATCAACCAAGAAAAGTAAGGAAAGACAAAAACAAAACAGGCGAGAGGAAGTTTTCTCTCTTTTTGTCAATCGATTCCGCTGCATTTGGGTATTTCTTTTTTTTCTTCTTGTAGGTCAGCAGCCAGCTGGCACATCCGACATGAAGTCAAACTCATTTTGACCCAGCCAGAGTTCAGGCAGCTCATTGGCTCGGTCCAAACCCAGCTCCACCACCAGAGACATGAGAACCTCCTCGTCTACGGGGTCAAAGTCGATTATTCCACTTGCGCCAGAGCCCTGGTTCCCCATGCTGATACCAACACCCATTCCGCCTCCTCCAAGACCTCCGGAAGACCCTAGAATCTGGTTTCCGGCGCCCAGAGGCGAAGTACCGAAGCCTCTTTGAGCACCGCCGGGCGTTGGATGTCCAGCAGAGGCACTGGCAAGATTCTGGTAGTGTGAGTTGAGCTTCTGGAGCTGCATGCTGGCAATAAGATGCGGCCCCGTCTGGAGGCAGAAAGGTTGAGGTTTGGAGAGTGGCGCCGATGTCAGGGACGACCCAGGTGTGGAGGCGGCACCAGAGGACGGAGAGAACGGCACGACAGAGGTTTTGGAAGAAGGGTAGTGGAGCAGGGAGGAGAGAGGAGAGGAAGAAGAAGAGAGGTCCTTCATCGCAGCGTGGGCGTTACCAGGGAAGAGCAGTGAGGTCATCACCAGGAAAACCCAGAGCCTACGGGAGGAGGAGGAGGGGAGACGTTATGCAATGTCATCAAACTGGGACACAAGGAGGAAGAGATAAGATGAACAGATGCCTGCTTCAATGGCCGGTGACATCATTGAGGCTATATTGTCATATATATATATATATATATATTGGCAGAAATATTTCTGCAAGTGTCAACAAAATGGCTACAAAACCACCATTGTTGACAGTTCATAAGTCATACAGGCTGATATTAAACACAAATAGACTGAAATGGTTAAAGACGAGTTTACACATGCTTTAATTAGTTCAGAAAACAGACAGAAACATGGTCAATTCAGGATATAAAGCTACAGCCAGCAGCAGGTTAGCTTAGCTTAGCATAAAGCCTTTTTTTATCTGTAATATGTATTCACCTTTGAACATTATGGTAGATTATACAAAACAGAAGCTATTAATATATCAGCACGTCTATGTGACATTTCAAGCCGGTGTTTTTCTCTTTCAGTGCAGCTGTTGAGTTTTAGTGCTGCAGGGTTTTTGGGGTTTTTTTTCTTCTTCTTTTGTCTGATGAAGAGCAGCTCGAGCTCGATACGTCACACGCAGGTGTAAATCAATTATCTTGTTGTTTGCACCTGTGTGCACGTGTACACGCTTCTATTCTGCTACGACTTGTGAAAACGCAATATGTCATTACGGCAACAACACGGATGCAGGATATCTGAGGAGTAACCAGGTATCGCATTATGAGAGCAGAGATACCAAAAGCATAATATTTAATTAATATTTGCTTATTGTTTGGTAGCAGGAACTTCACTTAAGGTGTCTTTGAGTACAGAGAGGTGGTAGCAAGCAGGTTTAGTTGGGTTAGCTGTCAGGATTAAGAACAAACTGAAAATGTTGGAAGTACTTAACGTTTGGCAGGACTTTCTGTACTTTCTGTACCTTTGAGATAGAAGATGAAGATACTGATGTCTTTGTTTTCTTTGCCGTTGAGTAAATGCTTTTAAAAAAAAGAGCCATATCTCATAAATATGTTTAAGCAACACACTCTCAATAAAAGAAAAAGCAGATTACGAGCGGCCTGAACGCTGAAAAATGGATAACAAATAACTTAAGTGGTCATTTAATTGCATTTCCTGACAAACACGAGGCCGCTTCAGACCACAACAACAAAGGCGTTGTTGACTTAAGAGCGACTTCACTCGTGTTCTTATGACCTGGTAAATCACTGAAGTCAGATCCGTCTGGGAAACGTACGGCGAGCCGACCCTGGTGCCTCGACGGCCGCATGACTCGTCGTGTTTTGAGACTGTGTGTCTCTCTGTGTGTGTGTGTGTGTGTGTATTTGCTTGATGTCTGCTTTTCCTCTTGACCTATTGAGCAGCAAATTAACCATGAAAAGGCTGCGGGGAGAAGCCCTGTGGGATACCGACGGAGTTAGTGAATGTTTGTAGGTCTATATATGTGTGTGTGAATAGACTTTACAATACAACAGAGCCTTTGAGGAAAGAGTGATTGGGTCACATGGCAGGATAAATACATATGGGCCCTGAGAACAAAGCATATGTCTTAGTGTGTGTGTGTCAGCGTGACAGCAAGAAAATGTCATTGAGATGTGTGTGTGTGTGTGTGTGTGTGGAGGTAAAAAGGGCGAGTTTAGTGCGCGTGTGATTGAAACCCTCTTGCAAAAAGACTCCTAGAGGCTCATGTTAAAGTCCCTGAGCTGGTTTATATTACACACAGTTCAAAACAGCATGTGTGCAGAAACACACACACACACACACACACATCATGCGGCTATCCTTTGAGTAAGTTAATCGCTTAATAATATGTACCGATCCTCTGCCCCTTCCCTCACACACACACACACACACACACACACACACACCTCCTCCCAGCACTGGCTCTTATTTAGCAAGAACATAATTGCTACAGGCAGGCATGCAGCTGCACTCGACTGATAGAGTTAAAACACACACACACACACACACACACACACACACACACACAGATACCAAACAGCTGTCAATGGCAACTCTGTGTGTGTGTTCATTATTCATCGACTGATTACTGTCAGGGCCAGGCTGCACATGGTGTCTCTGTTCAACAGCTTTCCAGCACATTGAGTCCAAGAGACACAAACAAAACATTCAAAAAAATAAAACAATCAAATAAAACCACACACACACGTAAATGCATGAATTCTTTTCTCTGGCGCAGAGACGCTTTAAACAGTTTCTTTTAAATCAGAAACGTTTAATTTAAAAAAGGTGCATTAAGAAACATTTACATGCATCCAATTTACCCAAATTAAACTAAAAAAAACACTTTGACCCGTTAGAAGTGATAAATATAAACGGAAAGACGACATGTTATGCACATTTCCAGCTCTGGAAGATCTTTGCATCATCATCATCATCATCATAATGACCCTTCATGCAGCCTATCAGCTTAGCCTCAGTTAGCCTCTGTTAGCTTCAGAGGCTACATAAACAAACAGCAGTAGTCGGGTTTCACTTCTTTATACTCGTCATTTATTCATAATATAAACTTATCAAATACATCTGCGCATGTTTGAGCGTAAATTCGATCCGTAACAGACAGAGCAGGTTCAACATAAACATCCGACTTTATAACAGGATAGAAACAACATGATATGTCCCCTTTAAAAAAAAAGGAACAATCCACTGAAATTCTGTCTGTTGAGGATCATGTGGTCCAGAACGGTGGTGCTAAAAAAGGTTCGGTTCACAAACTACAACGAGAAGCTGGAGTCACAGCAAAAGTACACGACTAACTCATCACTGTTTATGAGGTTTATTAGACACCGAGTGTCTGTCAAGTGCAGAAAGTTCGGATTGAACGTCTGGACTCTGTTTTAAATAAAAAACTACTTCTACAGCTGCTAATATTTACAGAACATACAACATTTGAGACATTTAGCTTCTTTGTTTCTCATATAAAGCATCAAAAGAAGTATTGTTTTCTATCTTCAGAGCTATAAACTAAAAAGGTGACAGAGCAACGCCAGTCGTTGAGCGTTTTGTGAGTATTTCAAAGTCCAAAAAGACGAGTTTTTCCTTGTGAACGAGTGAAATCTAAACTGTTTCCTAAAAAGCAGCTGGTTTCATTTAGTTTAAACCAATATGGACCTCAGGGTTACCCGTGCCACATCGTGGGGTTTTTCTAAGTTACATTTTTTTGTAAACACTCATCCATCGCGGCCTTTTTGGAGGCACCAATGTGCTAAAGTTGACCGAAAGGTATCGCCGTTTGTTTTCATTCTGCGGTGGTGGAGGTTTAAGTCTTTTTTAAGAAACTGTGTCACGACTTTCCAGTGGTGCATTTGTCATTTTGAACCACATAAACTTGGGAAATAATAAGTGAAATTTCATATTTCTAAGAAAACCTAAACGATCGAATAATGTTGTCTACACAAGTTAGTGTCTGAAGTTTTATGCAATAAAAAAACGAAGCGTTCCAGTGGCGCGTTTCGACATTTATAAAGAACACGGGAGACGTGAAAACGCCCGCTGGAAGTCAACACATAACAGCCTGTTTGTTGGCTGAAGACTCGCAGTAGCTCATAAAAAACAAAAAACAACCATAAACCCGACGCCTGTACTGTCTGTCTCTGAAACGAAGATGGATCAGAGTCAAACATGAGCAAAGCGTTCGCTCCTCTCCTCCTGGGGAGCAGGAGGGAGGTGCCACAGGAGTTAGGAAGGATGCTGTGTGAAACCGCTGGAGGAGCGCCAGTGTTTTTTCCTGTTCACAGCTGACCTGACTCATTGTGTTCTTCCACCAGGTTTTATGAGGCTGTGGAATCGACACCGGCTTAGTTTCCCTGTAAATGATTTCATTAGCAGTCTGGGCTGCTGTCTTGGCCACGTTTATTATAATTGTCAGCAGTGAAAGTCTGCTCTCTCTGCCAGATGAGTAGCACTGAACAATAAAACTGTCCAAAAAAAATAAAACTTCACATACGAGGAGATGAAACCAGAAAATTTCACTTCATTTTCTCTTTATCGTCCTCGTTTCAGCAGTAAGTGATTTATTGTGCAGCTTCAGACGAGATCAAATCGATCAGTTTTGATAATTCATTCATTCATCAAGCAGAAATAACCAAACTTTTACAGGTCTCCGTTTTATGTGATTGTAAACTGAATAGTTTTTGGGCTGTTGGTCAAACCTCTGGGAACCTGTGACGAACTTTATCCGGTATTTTCTGATTCTGACAGATTAGTCGATAATTACTCTGATATACACCCTCAGCTGCCCCGAGGGATACGATATCAGAAACTAATCCTGCTGTAGAGTCAGAACTACGACTCCCAGATGAAGGAAGACATTTAAATTAACCACTAATAAAGTCAACTCTAAGGGTTTTATAAACTTACAGTACACACAGAGAAATATCACAAGTGGAAAATTAAAGCTTATAGCCGAGGTGACCATGAAAACAGACGTCTGTTAAACGTTTAAATCAATCAACTATTTAGTTAATTGATTTGAGTCGTTCTTTAAGTAAAATAAGTGAATAGTTTCTGGTTTCTTGTCTATGATATGAAAATAAACGAGACATTTAAAGGACGTCTCTTTGGCTTTTGGGATCAATATTTCTTCACCATTTTCTGATATTTTATGGATCAAACAACTAATCGATTAATCAAGAAGGATGATCAACAGATTAATTAGTTGCAGTTTTACTCTGTGGACAGTTCAACAACAAACTGGGCAAAACTTCATCTGCTGAAGAAGATCATGTGATATGATGGAAAAATTCAAAGCAGCTACTTAATGGACCGAGTGGTCGGTTTGTTTTCTGGGAAGAGGAAAAGTACAATAAGTTTACTATAAACCGACAGCACACACACACACACACACACACACACACACACACAGTTACACAATTAAAGCGTGACGAGCAAATTGAAACGTCAGTCTGTCTCTGTCCCTTTCACACACACACACACACACACACACACACACCATATGCTGCCCCAGCGTGATGCATCCACCACTTCTTTTAATTGCCTCCAACTCAAGATGGTTAATGAGAAGCCAATTTGAGGGTGGAAGAAGAAAAGTGATTTGACTGATTTGACTTGTTGTTTAAGGTTTTGTCAGTTTCTTCTAAGAAGTTTTCAAAAAACTCAAATTAATAAATCTTGTAAATGCAAAAGTCACGTTTTCCATCAGTTTTGATGTAAATAAAAGTAGGAATCATAAAAAAAAAGAGCAAATTATAGACATTTAACAAAAAACATTTTCTGAAATAAGTGAACTTTTATCCATAAAACACCAGTTTTCACAATATCTGGCATTAATTTCTACTATAAAGATAATATCAGGTCTTTTTTATTTTTTATAGCAGCTCGAGGCAGAAAACGCTTGACCTCATTTAAATGTTATGTAAACACTTGAGGAGGAAGACTTCAGGTAAAAAGAGGAGCCTGTTGAAAAGATGTTAAACAGATTTACAGCAGAAAACACACACAAGCATCCTGTCACAGCGTCACAACACACACACACACACACACACACACGTCTGCACAACACAGTTTGAGGAAATGACAAAAAAAATATGAACCAACCTGTGAGAAAAGCAGCAGAAAACTCACATGAAAGTAGATTGAAACAGTCCAGAGTGGTGGTTGTAGAAGTTTAAAGAAGCAGTCCGTAGAAATGTTGACAGAGCGACACACTGACTGACTGCAGAGACTCTGGAGGGTTTGTCAGCTCCTCAATGAGCTTGTTACTGAATAAAAAGCATTTTGTGCCTCTCTCCCTCTCTCCCTCTCTCTCTCTCTCTCTCTCTCTACACACTGACCAGCCTGGTGTGTGTGTGTGTGTGTGTGTGTGTGTGTGTCTGGGCAAGCTGCCATCCAAAAACAAGGAAGTGAACCTCCAGTGGATCTGGATTGTTGGATAAGAGACTTTGTGATGTTGTAAACTGTTTTTATGATGGATTTTTTCAGAAATATCGACGTGATGAATCCTTAAAGCTTTTTTTTTTTTATTGTTGCTTGATTTAATTAAACATTTAAACACGTCTTAAAAGGTAATAATCGTGTTTGTTGGGGGTTTTTTAAGTAAATGTTGGCAAAGAAAGCAGTTTTATAAACTATTTTGCACAATTAACTTATTAAAATGTGAAGATTTTCTTTCATTTACACCACATATATAGTATATAGTATAAACATGTCCCACAATATGTCTGTATAACGTCTATATCCTCCTTAAAGTTGAGACGACGCAGATGTAAATCAGTTTCATTATATTATTGACAGAAGGACTCGACTGATCTTCCTGAGCTTCTGTCGTTTATAGAAATAATTTAAATAATCTCAAACTTTTTCATATGTGACTTTCAGCAAAAACAAAACCTGATAAAAGGTTGAACACATCCTCGATAGACCACACAGGTGTTTCTACTTGTTTTCCATATTGTAGTTTGGTGCCCTCATCTACCTGTTCTCAACCTGAGTCTAATTATCCAGAGTGGGAACACCTGTTGGGATTCGCAGCAGTGGGAACCAGTCCGGCTCCGTCTCCGAGGCGCTCCGGCCTCCACAGTTTGGCAGCTGCTGCTCTGCAGGGCAGATGTTGCTCATTCTGAGGCGAAACACCATCAGGAATCAAATGGAGCATTTCAGACCACTCTGTCTTTGTCTGTGTCACTCACCCAGAGAGCGAGAGAGCGGCCGGTCTGTGAATGATTTGCATAATTATATGTTTTATCATGTGGAGATGTCTTCATGTCATTAGAGGCAGTGATCAATCACGTCAGGTTGTTTGATGCTTTTTGAAGTTTAACAGGTTGTTTGTTTGTTGCGTTGATGAGTTTGTATCTCACACACGGATTCAGTTCGCCAACTTTTAACTGAGTAAACAAAACGTTTGCCAATGTTTGATGCAGACCGAGAAGCAGATTATTAACATATATTAAATATCAAAATATTCCTAAGCCTGTTGAAACCTGTCATAAAAACGGTTGTCTGTTTGTAGTTTTTAAGGTTTATCGTCCTTTTATTGAATGCAATTTTGGAATAATTTAGTTTGGTTGGTAGAAATATGCACTAAACACACTAAAAGCACACAGAGATTCAACAAAAACAAAAAATAATACAAAAAAAAGACAAGAAACAGCATGAAGCGTGTCACAGAACATATCTGTTCTTTCCCGCTGTAACAAATCAATGTTATAATACATTACATTAAACTTATTGTGTTATTAAAGCACATTTTAAACCAACTTTCTCTACTAGATATCAAGCAACAGAGCTGCTCAGTGTTTGTGCTCATTGGTCGGGTCAATTAAGCCTGATTTATTCATAAAGGACAAACAAAGGCTGTTTGGGAATAGAAAAATCACCAAAAGTGTTGTTGGGGGAAACTCCAAAAATGCTCTGTCCCTCCCCCACGTCCTGCTTAAAAAAGAAGGGACACTCTGCATTCACCATTCATCTCAATAGTCTGGGAGGAGGACGTCATTACGCGCCAACAACATGCGTCCACGCGGTCAAGTGCCACGTGCTCAGTCCCTCTTCCGTTAAGCAGATAAAAGGTGGCATCTGTCTTTATTGTGCGAGTAAATCCCCTCCGCCATTGACGGCAGACACTTCACATGTTGATGAGGAGGACGTATAGACGGAGCCATACCCCCCCACCCCCGCCCGCTTTGTTCCCTCTGAGGGAGAAAAGACGTTATGCAAATCAAACAAACCGTTTCCATCTTAGCAGACAAATAATTATTGCTTGTTATCTGCCAGCAGTCGCAATAAGAGAGAATCTGAGCGTAAAACGGGCGTAAGCAGGTGGAGAAGGGGTCGGTAAAACTTTGAGCAACTGGATCTCCAAGTGCTGCAACCTGCAGTAATATTCAGAAACTCTCCCAAACGTAAGCAGACTGTACAATACTGATGCAAATGTTAATTGTTTGACCAGCAGGAAAAGCGAGCAAGAGGAAGAACCTTTAGGTTTATCTAAACTAATCAACAGCGGGTGTCAACTGATATTCTATTCAAAAGCATGAGGCGAGCCCGCGGGGGCTGATTTACATAAAAGTCGTTGGGGGGAACTTTTTTTTTTTTCTTCCTTCATGGAGCAATAAAGGTGTGTTCAATACAAACCAGAACAGGAAGAAACCTCGTAAATGATCACAATGGAGTCACTTGTTCAGCCTAATTGTGACATTTCTTTTAACACTTTCATGACGAACCTGTTTTGTTGAATGTCTCATCGGCATCACTGAAAAAGAATAAAGCTCCTTTTTAAAGTATTACTTAAGGCTTTAACAGAACTGATGGCGCATCCTGAGGTTAACAAAAGGGTAGAAAAACGTACGACCGAATGTACAACTCATCACCCTCTAATTGAGCGAGCGTCCGATCCAAAACCTTACTCCATAGATTCCAACGCTGCCGTTTTCATTTCGGAAAAAACTCATCTTTAAGCTTCTAGAGGAAGAAAATGAACGCCAGAAACAAATTACAGCTCATTTCTGGCAGGAAAAGTCTGTCTACACTGTAATGTGGAAGATCATTTTTCCTTTACAGAATATGTTACATCACACGGCTGGTTTATGTGGGATTTTAAAACCTCCATAATCTTGTCCCTGGGTGATTTGAATTCCAGGCTTCAACAGAGTGGACCAACGTTATGTAACATAAACTGTGCTGTATATGAAGAGAAAGAAAAGTTTGATGTTTTCATATGATGATAAACTTTACGTCTTTTCTGACCAATCACATCGGATGGTCAGTTGTGAAAGGACAAAAAAATCAAGAGACAAGCGACTCCCGAACGTTTGTATGTACGAGTTCTGAAAAGACAAAAAAAACCTGGATTATGTTTAATAATGTGTTTTCTACGTCAGTTTACGAACTCTTCCCAAGGAGTTCGTAAAGGAGAAACAACGTCCGGCATTGGCGTTGAAAATTGTAATTCTACGAGATTTTTTACATTAAAATGACAGTTTATAGGTCGGTCAAGGAGTTGGTTAAAGGCCTCCTGCATTGGTCCTGGACATTGGAATTGGTCATAAATTGTGAGGCTTGTCTATTATGGTCTACAGATACAAGGCTGAGACATAATAATGTTGGTAAGACTGATGATATGGGAAAGTTTTGGTATTAGAATAAACACACATATAACAACAAAACATTGGCAACAGGAGCCAGAGAGCTCCGTGGCTTTTTGGTATTTTTTGGCATTGGCTACATATCCAACTGTAAACAACGTAAACCCGGTTTATTCCTGAAATAAGGTCGTACGGGTCACGACAGAACCTGATCTCGGCTTTCGCTTTTTGCGAAAATGCAATCCAGGGATTCCAGCGGTGCCCTGAATCCACTCGGGGGGACCTCTGAGTTTTTCTAATTTGACTCCACGGAGAAAAGAAAACTACATAAACACACACAGTCTCTCACGTCTCTCATGTTTACAGCCCCTGCACGGTACCGTGTAAACCCCCCCACCCCTGTCCAAGTTTATGAGATTGAATTTCAATCGTCTCTCCTTTTCCGAACTCGTAAACGGTGTAATGAGTTTCATTTGCTTCGGCTACATTGGGCTCAAACCGCCGAGGTGACCGCAGCAGTGTTCATAAAGATCACAGGGAATCCTCACACACACACACACACACACACACAGAGTTCACTTCTGTTCAGCACATGCCAGCTTTGACTGGTGACTCCTACATTTGGTGTGAATTTCCAGGCCATTAATTTAAGGAACATCACTTCTAAAGGAAACTGCCCAACATTTGTGGTTCCTCTTTCAAACACTCTCCATTATAGCCTCTATTAACCAGGCCACACTGCATAAATCACTGCTTAAAAACACTGCAAAGACACATGACAACAACATGCTCTCCTGTCTTTTATTTCAACAAACGCCTGTACACGTATGTACATCAAAACATACCGAGAATATTTTTAAAAAATGTCATCATACCAAATGCATACTTACGAAAAAAAACCAAAAACACTTTACACCATTTTCTTCAAAATAAAATAAAAAAATTAAAAATGGAGGGACAAATGTCATTCTAAAATATTTCTACCACATCTATCTGCAGTTGATTTTAAGATTTCATTAAAAATGACTTGAAATAAAACAGACATTTTAAACGACTCATTTTACTGTTACTGCTTTAAAAGTGTGTTTTCTTCCCAGTCAGCAGCTTGTTAAAGATACTAGATGAGGCACGATATTCTTTTGTCATTTGCAAGAAAAATAAACAAATGGAGTGAATGGATTTTAATGCCTGGAAATGTGTTTAGCTCCTACAAAAATGTAGTTTTAAGTAAAAACTTTCTATTCAAGGTCCATTAACTAGCTTTTTATAGAGATTTTGGGTTTTGAGTCAAGAAAAAAAACACAATATACAGTTGAAAACGCCTAAAAAACGAGTCAGTGGAGACTGAGACACTGAGACTGAGATATCAGTGGTGCAATCCCAAATTCAAAGACTTGGAAATGGTTCAGTTCATTGTTCAAACATTTCTATGAATAACCTCAGTGAGGTCCGACTTCTTCATTGGTGTTTAATGCTGCTCAAAACCCTACACGTACATCAGCGTGAAGCTTTTTGGTCACTGTTCAGTTTGATGTGCAGCAGTTGAAGCAGCCACATCACAAACTCTACAGATGGAGATTAAACAAGAAGAGTTTTCTGTTTTCTAAACTTCCCCAGACGATGGAAACGATCAGATGCACTTTGCATCTATTTTCAGGATCGTGTACAACGTATAAAATAATGCAACTGTTTGATAACTGACCTTTAGAGCTTATTATTTATGCATTTCCTAAACATTTTTCAGATTTTGCTGAATATCCGGGAACCTTCTTAATCTTGGTCATGTAATCTTATTGTATGTCTAAAACATTTGAACTTTTCCTGCTTTTTTTCTATTTAAAATACTAAACTGTGTCCAGATGTTTAATTTGCAGATTTCTGCCCGTGGGTCACAACAATTTGGCGAAACAAACAGACTTCTAAAAATGTGTAACTAGCTATTTTCCAAACTTTTCCAGACTGTTTATTTGTAAACTTTCCAAGTATTCTCATTCCTTGGGCAATTCATTTCACATACTTATCTAGATTTTCCAGACCAGTATAATGAGGCATTTGGGGAACAATGCTGTGGGAAGTTTCAGTTTCATTTTTTTTTTGGTCTGTTTTAGTGCTTATCTGCTCTCAAGGGGGTAAAAATCACAGCAGCACTGCGGTAAAAGTGAAACCAGACACCTGAAAAGTCTGTTTTTCCGTTTAGTTTAAAATATCCGACTGATAGGATGAACACAAACACATCCTTTGATAAAATGACACAGAGTGTAAAAACCTGCTGCAATTCAGTTTTACATACCCACAGTGAACACACCGTAGCTTCTCTCATTCATACAAATGCAGATACCTTAAAAAAAAAAAAAAAAGATTAAAAACAGTGAACACTGTACAGCACCCCCTCCTCCGCTGCTTATTAAACTCATTTTCCTTGGAAACACTTGGCTAATGTTTTCCAAAACCCCTCTCTCGCTCTCTTTTTCCTCCCTTCATCCAACACTCGTTCGCTCCGTGCCTCAGGGTGAAGGGGTCCGCTCCATATTGTCTTCATTAAAGCCACAGAGCGTCGACCGGGTTTGGAAACATGGTGTATGTGTGGGTATGTGTGTGTGTGTGTGCGGAGGAGGCTGAGGCTGCCGGCTCCTAAACCACATTCTTTAAATTCCCTGTAAACAAGAGAAAGAGAGAATTGAGAGAGGGGTGGTGGTTGGTGGGTGGTGTGGGGGTAAATGGGTGAACACACACATACATCCAAACACACATATTTACACACAAACAGGGAGGACAGACGAGGAAAAGGGTCAACTTCATCACATCATGTGACACAAAACAAAGCTAAATACACTAACGAGACAAGAGGAGATAACAAAGCAAACATGGAAGCAGTATGGAGGAGAAACACACACACACTAACACACACACATTTGTGCCAATGAAAATGCAAAATAACATCTGGCTGAGGTAAATCCTGTTGATCTCAGGGAGATAGAAGCAAAAAGCAAAAAAAGGAGTCGATATGGAAATGACAACGTTAAACAACACAGCAGGTTCATTTGCATGAACACACACACACACACACACACACACACACACACACACACACGGTTATGACACAATAGCTGCATTATAAAGTCTAGTCATCCTTTTACTTTATGTTATGCTGCAAACAATGCAGCTTTGTTTGTCTATTGTTATGTTGAATTATTGCCTGATTGAGAAAAATAAACACATTGCACACACACACACACACAGACACACACACACACACACACACACACACACACACACACACACAGGCTCAGTGGATGAGTAATTGCCCTGACGCAGTGAGGGAGGATGTCCTGTTTGTTGGCTATTGTGGAGCTGTCAATGGACTCCTGTCATGTTCTGCCTGCAGTGACGACAACAACAACAACAACAACAACAGCTTTATCACACTGGGGAAATATAATGTCCGTGAATATAACAGTTTAAAGCGACATTACACGCCCTCATTTGTTTCAACAGTTAAGTTTTCATCCAGATTTAGCTCAAATTTTAACCAAATCTCCAGAATATTGAATTAATGTGAGTATTTGGATAAACAGCTGACGGCCATTAAATCATCAACGAAGAAGCAGGAGGGGAACGTAACTAAGAGAGCAGCAGTCAAACCTCAAACTATGTAAAAATAACATAGAAAACATGTCACACGCTTCATGTAAACCATAATCTGAATTTTTTTAAAAATGAAACCTACTGAACCATATGCAGATGACTAGGAATAAAAAAAGGTTTGTACAGCACAGCACTTTGTAACATGAACTAGGCAGTATTACTGCAGTATTACTGTAAACTCCTTCCTTCCTACTTTTGGCATCTGACGAACCTTCAAGTTATTGAATGCATTCCCTTTAAGACCGGCTCAGTGGTTTCACGGACGGTATTTCACTGCAGAGAAAACACATCAGCTGTGGTGGATCTGTGGTGTCTGTGCATCCACAGCAGACATAGTTATCCTCATATTTCATTTTTCTTTCCTTCACAGTTGCAGACGGTTCAGCGAGTGAATCGTATTGAGCTGAATACTTGTCATAGTACCAGCTTCTGTAATCATTTCATACATGAACTTTAAAGATAGTTGTTGACTGAATCTCTGGAGCAACGTCTGCAAACACGGCAAAATTTCTCTACTGTGACGAGGATAGACATCTCTATAAAAATCATGATGTGTGCTAAAAACAGGAAAACAGACTCGCAGCAGCACTGAAAGATAGCTAGCAGGAAATTAGTCTCACACTCGCCCCGTCTGTCCCTTTTTTATTACTTAATTCATTGTAAATCAATCAAACGATCTCTGAGTTTTGGGCAACTGGTTGGACAAAAACGAGCAATTTGAACTTGGGCACGAGGAAACTGTGGTAACGTTTTATAGATTAAATGATTAATTGAACAATATTGATCATGAAATAAGTTGCAGACGGACTCTCTCTTCCTCTCATTTCTCTCCTTCTCTCTGCTTTCCAGATGTAGACGGTAAATTCAGGCGTCCACGGGGGCCTCAGATATTTACTACCTGTAAATGTTAATCTATCACAGCATCTGTGGGTGGGTTTTATACCGTGTGTGTGTGTGTGTGTGTGTGTGTGTGTTTCTCTTGCTATAGTTTGAAAGTGTCTCTTCTGTGATGTGAATGTGCCATGTTTTGTGTACTGGGTGTATATCTTGTTTTTTGTGAATGTGTATTATTTTATTTTGTTAGTTTGTGTGTGTGTGTGTGTGTGTGTGTGTGTGTTTGTGTGTGACCAGACAAGCACCTCGTCAATGCAGGGGAGGATTAACGAGTAAGGACGGAAAGATGCTGCGATATTTCCAGACTGACACACAAAGATAAAACACAGTTGCACAGACAGGCGGGCAGTTTACACACAGTAACTTCACACTGATGAAGCTGAACGCACATACAGAAGGTCTCGGGGGAAATCACGCTACCAGAGTCTCGTAAACACGGAGTTGTGAATACAAAAACAGTCGGACAGCTGCCGCCGCCTCTGACAATCCCCTAATAAAATCACATTTTAATTAATTACAGCCGCCTAACAAGCCTGAGTGTGCAGAGAGAAACAACAGGACAGACTGAGCAAATCCTTAAAAAGGAAACATTAGAAAATACACAAATAAACATGTTGGTGTTTATTATTATGCTAACATGAACTGGCTAACTTAGCCCTGCTAGCAGCGCGGCTATAAAGACGGGAACACCTTGGTCCAGATTAAAACGTCTCTACGACTGTGGCCGTGAATGACAGGAGGTCAAAAATGCTAACATGCTAACAGTAGCATGTCAACACATCAACTATGGTAAATGAGCACACTATAAGTTACTGAAAAGGAACTTAAAAACTAGCGCGCTAACAATGAACAAGCGTAACATGCTAACACAAATGTTAGCCAAATGTTAGCATAATGAAAATATGTTGCTAGTGATAGCAGACAGAGACATTTGAGCGGTAATGTTAGCATTTAGCTTAAATTATAGATGCTGGAAATGGGATAAATTCTTCTTCTTTTGGTTTTCTAGCGGTGTAGTATTGTGAAACATCAAGCTTTCAGAAAAATAGCTAAAATTATTCCTTTATTTTCAGTTTAGTTTAGTTTTATCTCTCTCTTCTGGTGCAGTTCGGTCTACGCCACTAATCAGTGTCACATTGTAGAAATATCCGAGGTGTGATATGGTTTGTCCAAACTGAACAAAGCGTTTACGCCAAAATGTCTGTCTTGCTCAGCCATGTAATTTAATAAAGAGACGGTGCAAAAGCTTGTTGGCCTTTAGATTGGTTCCCCGACAACTACCTGGAGCACAGTTGTTTAGAAAATTAGCAACATATGGACCCGAGAACCAAGAGAGGATTTATGAAGAGGCAGTAAATGGTCTTTTTCTGTGGTGCTGCTGTCAGGCCGAACGTTTGCCCCGCGACTGTTAACAATCTGATCGACGTGTCCTCTCCGTCTTTGACAAAACTGAAATATTTTCTGAAAGCCTTGCATCATTTCCTGCTGGTACACAAGAAGTAGAAATATTTTCTGTCAAAATAGTGTACAGTCAGCAGAGTACATGTTGTGTAAGTGTGTTAGTTTAATATATGGGATTGGGACACAAAACAAACAAAAAAAAGAAGAGGATTTTTGGGGATTTATCGCTAAGATTCAAATCTTTATGGTCTATTCGTGCCAGCAGACAAAGCAGATGTGGGCACGGGCACACACACACACACACACACACACACACACACAGTTTCTCAGGGAAACCAATGTTTATAAGCAGAACTTTGTTTCCAAACCAGACAACGTTATCCACCCCAGAATGATGTCATGTGGATATGTTTACATCGAGGTGTGTGTGTGTGTGTCCTTATTCTGCGTTCGTGTGTGTGTGTGCATTAGTTAAGTCAGCAAACATGTAGATCTTTCTTTAACCAGAAACAGATACATTAAAAAAAAAAATTTAAAATTATAATGGCCTCACTTCTCGCTGAGGTTTTGCTTGTTGTGCGGTAAAACGCTTTGTGACAAAACGTGTTTCGTCACATAATAAAAAGCTGTTTCTGACTCAATGAGACTTGACAGGGAGCAGAAGTTGGTATATAGAAGAGACAGAAAGGCTGAGAGAGAAAATAAATAAAAGAGAGTGAAGACATAAAACAGATGTGACAGGTTGAAACCAGGAGTCGAGAAAAAGAAGAAGTGGATGTAAGGAAAAAAAAAAAAAATCTCCGAGATTTACATGTAAGATGGTGAAAAACAGAAAACACTGCATGGGATCATCTCTGTCTATCTGTAAAAACACACTCCACAGGATTTCTAACATATTGTTGAGGATTGAAAGCCGTAAAATCAAATGCATCCACTAAACATTCACTATATCTACTTACTTAAAAACATTAGACTTTTCCATTTTTGTTGTTCAAAAAGCAAACAAGGGGATGTGATGAAAGAGAGAAGCAGCAGCCAAGTGCACATTTCTCCCAGTGTCTGTCTCTCCATCTTTGGCTTGTCTGTTATTCATTTTCTCCTCCCTTTTATTCTCTCCATCCATCCGTTCATCCACCCTAATGAAAGCCGTATGACTGGAAACCAGCGATACTTTCAACCCCTCCGGTTGTGATGATTTAATGCGAGCTAACAGACCAACTGAATTTGGGCAAATAAAATAAACTCCTGTTTCCCTGATTTGATGTGATCTGTAGTTTCTCAAAGCTGAACTTAACGCTGTTTGGACGAACCGCTCCAACATCCAACAGGGCTGCAACATTAAAATGATTTGTTCTGTTTGAATCCATGTAGTTTTAGCTGCTAATTGGTACCACGTTCACTGTAATGTGGATACAATTTGTGAACACGTATTTTTCCCTCCCCTGACGTTCTGGTTTTCCATCTTTCCCAGCGAAGACATAAAAAAAAAGCTTCATGAAAACTGTACGTTGAATATTAGCTTCAACAGGCTTCACGAATCGAAGCGTTGGTGTGCTTTCGCAGTCACCCAAGAAATGACTGCGTGCAGATGAATAAGAGCTAACAGTTGAGTTGATACTGAGTCGATGGGCCGTTTCCACAGCAGACACTGACTTGTCATAGCTATAACATTACTGGAGTCTCTGATAGTGCCACAGTGAGCAGCAACAACCAAAGCAGCTCAATGCAATTTAATCCATCGTTCATTTTATTATTTACACATGTGCCGTTCCTACTGTGACATGTCAAGATGCCTTCTGTTGTTGAGTGCAGCGCTGCCACCTCGTATAAAAAGCAGATGTTGTTAGGCACTGGAAAACTTTAAAAGGGACTGTTGAGGAAGCAAGTCCGCAGGCAGGAGTATATTAAAAAAAAAAAGATAATTAATTAAAAGTTGAAGTTTATCAACAAATATATTAATGAAACGCAGCTAAAAGAGGAAAAGGAAAGTCAACAAAAGTAACTTCAGCTTAAGATTTACGAGTCGTACAAGCCTCTTTCTTCTGGAAACACTTATTGACTTGAATTATAATGTTATCTGAATGGAGTTGGAGTTTAAATATGACACAAATATCAACTAAAATGGAATATATAACAAAAAAAAATAAACGTAATGCCAAATATGATCATTTATGGGGACAATCTTTCATCCCGGAGTTACTGGATGAACAAAAAGTTAAAAATACCTCCTCTGGATACTTACAATAACCTAAAAATAATGTTTTAAATTGAGGACAAACGAAGCCGAGAACAACTTTTATGTGTTTTTTCAGGACAAAACCAGTTTTGACTTTTGTGGCTTGAAGGAAACAAAATCCATCTGTAGCTTTCAGTCGTGCTTAAATATGTAAAATAAAATGAATAGCTGACATTTCAACATAAAAACAAGGTGATGAGACCAGATTTGGCCTCGATTTCACTCTCCTCAGACTCTCCAGAAACCACAGTTCTGTAGCATCTTTTCGTTCAATCAGTAACTGCTGTGTCAAATATACCATTTTACTGACGGAGGGAAGGAAAGGAGGATATCCTGTTCATCTGTGGTTAACACTTCAACACACAGATACATACTCTCATAATCTCAGCCATATATAATGTTCATGAAATGAACTCCAAGAAGTTTCTGTTTTCAGTGAGTTCCTGACCTTCCCTCCTTACAATAACTCCCCCGCCGTTCAACTCTTCGCCTAAGTTTCACCCTGCTGGAGGATCTCTCCTGGGTGCTGCGGGCTGTCAGCGTCGAGACCAAAAGGTCCGGCATTAGACCACATAGCTGCACACACACACACACACACACATATACACACTCACACAGATAAATATACAAACACACAAATAAAGGAACATATAGAAAGAGAAAGATGCAAAATGAAAAATCCCACATTTACCACAACCCAGACTCCGAGCGAGAGGTTGTGGGTAACGTAGTGGGGTCAATAGTGTATTCACACACTCACAAAAAGGATGTTAAAACCCAGAAGGAAGGAGAGAAAAAAAAAGAACAAGTCATACTTTCATCCCATACGGAGACGTATAGAAACAAGAACAGACACACATGAAAAGAGGCGTGCAGAGACAAAAGGGCTGGAGGTGAGCAAGAGTTCAGGGAGGCACACAAACAAACACCTGTTGACCCCGCCCCCACACAAACAGATGCACCTGTATATCCAAACACACACACACACACACCTTTGATGGTGCTGATGACCTGGTCCAGGTGTTTGGTGTCGTTGCGGTCAGGTCGACAGCTTGGGCTGATCTCCAGCGAGTAGTCGGGTCCGTACTCTGTAAAAAACTGGTGCACACAAACAAAAAGATGACTACAATTATTATTATTACAACTTCTGAATTTTAAAAATGACATTTCTTCTCCCTTTTCTTTTTCTTTTTTTTCATGCACAGTGATACTTTCATCCCTCACATCTGTGCACAGCAAAGCAGAGCGCCAAAGTACACTTTCTCCTTGTTGTCTCTTTTTTTTTGAAGAATGCAGCTGCTTTCCTGGAAAATTTCAGGCTTCGTTTGGACTTTGAAGAAACGGGATTGTGAAACTGACTGGTGATGAATATTTACACAGGATTTAAGGGATCATTTCTTTAAAAAATGAAAAATGAAATAAATGCAAAAAGAGTAAAAAAAACAAAACATCAAAGACTCGTCTGTCTGGAGCGGCAAACCTGTCTTGACTCCTCAACCAACACGTTCCCCTTTTTTTCTATGGTCTGTAGTATTTAAATTCATTTGAAGCAGTGGTGTTAATATTACGAGTGGAAGTAGAGGTACTCATAAGTTTCTCCCCTTCTTGACTGAAAAACCTTGAGACGTTCAGATGGACACATGTTCCTCATATTTTCTAACTCAATGTGTTGTCTAGGAGTTGCATTAACACAATCAAATGTACGAGACAGCCTGTAGATAGAAAATCTGTTGCAGAACACAGAAGAAAGGAACCACAAATCAGTCAAACCTCCACTAGACAGCTTGGGCCTCACCAACGTGACTTTAGTCTGATGGTGATTTCAGCAAATACCAAAGCCTCCTGGCATTTCATGAGCAGTCGGACCGATTCCCATGAAACAAAACCAGCCAACATAAAAAAAAAAAAAAAACAGGTGGAAATCCAGAGAGCGGGTTCAACGAGAAGTTAAAACCAGAACACGTCAGTTGAAAAAATGCATTGTTCGGCCGTGACTCAGTGCCATGAGAGCAAAACAAACTCAGAGGCCAGGTCTGACCACAAGTGCGTCAGTCCGTTCGTAGCGACTGTTGTGAAAGCCTTGGACTCTGAAGACTCAGCAGAACACACCGAGCGTGCCAAGGTGACTGAGGCCTACGACTAAAGACAGTACAGTACTACATAGTGTATGTAGTAAGTTTGTCTCCGAAAGTGTTTAGTCTATAAAATGATAAAAACGTTCCAGGAGCCCAAAGTAACACCCTCAAATTGCTAAATTTCAAATCGTCAATCAGCAGGCAGATATTTAATTTACAATGATGTTAAAGGGGATATATCATGCTTCTTGTGATTTCCTGTCTTTTATATACTATTATAATGTTGGATGTCTATGTCAAACATAGGCAAACTCTGCTTCCTGCGCAGGATGACGTCACATCGTTCAGGTTGTCCACTCGCATATTTCAGATCGGAGCCAAGCTCCAACATGTACGGATGTATTAAAGAATGGGAAAATAAGCAAAATCCGACCGCTATCGTTTGTTTACGTAGCGTCCAGAGCTATCAGGAGCTAACCAATCAGAACAGAGAGAGAAGCTGGACTGAGGGGCTGCATAAAGAGCCAGTATAAGATAAATAAGGAGGTTTTTGAACTGTAAATCATGCAAAGATATTCTAGTAGAGTCCCAAAATACAAACATAGACCTGGAAATGTGCATAATGTGTCCTCTTAAAGCAGAGACACAGCAAACGCTCAAACTAGTCGATGATTCATTTTTTATCTATGAGTTTTAGCTAGAAAGGCTGTTCCTTTCAGTTGGTGAACGAGTGAGTCAGTAAACATCTCGTAATATTTTCTGCATTGGCTCATTTTTAAAAAACAGGGATGTCTAGTGTTGGGTTGAAGCTCTTTAGAGGATTAGATGGATGTCATTAGAGAAGACTTCAGAACGTCTGTTGGACATTCACTCACACACGCTAACACAGGCATGAGCAGATGTGCACACACACAAAGCTGAGCGGACGTGTACTTTTGTTTACTTGAAAGACAAAGAGTACTCTGTCTTTGTTTAATAGCTTTATGTGTGTGTGTGTGTGTGTTGGATTGTGAAGTAAATGCAGATGAAAGTAGGAGTGTGTATGTTTGTGTCGATGTACATGGATGTTTTGTAGGTAAAGCCGTGTCTACTTGTGTGAGTGTGTGTGTGTCTGTTTCCAATTAGCTTCGATGAGTTTCTGCGTCTTACCTCCGGTCTCAACTGAGCTCAACATGAGAGTAGTTACTCAACACACCAGTGGACACACACACACACACACACACACACACACCCTCAATGTATTCCCATGAACCCGGTGCTCCGTCTCCTGCTGTCCAGCAACACACACACAAAAACACACACCAATCATACACACAGTCTCCTGCTGCCTGCTTGTTTGGCTTGGATGGCCATGGAGAAGACACACACGCACGCACACACACACACACACACACACAGCTAAAGGAAACACTAATTTCCCTATAATATTTCTATAATCCTTAAAATATTCTCATGCTCTGTTAGACTATGTGGACCTGTAGAGAGAGGAAAGGTAAGGAAGAGATAAAAACAGAGATAAGGGGCACATGAGATATAATTAGTGCTTGATGCAGTGACGCAGCGTCTCTACGTCACCTGCACAAGGTCAACAGACAGAACAAACCCGCTGACTGGCTCCAGTGTCTCTAGCAGAGACACACACAGATAAATAGTGGAAGGTCTCTGATTATTTAGCTCGGTCCTTAACATGGACCCTCGTCACCACCCATCAGTCACCGTCCGTATGAGAAACGCTCGTCTTGGTACTGACGAAGATGCCTGCGTGCGTCTTTAACAAGTTTATGTGTCACAACGGTAGAAGGAACATATTTTATCACCGTTATGAGTATAGATAATTATCAAAGACCCCCTGTGTATGTAGAGTAGATGTATTCAACTTATCTGGTTCCTGAAATATGACCATTTCCTGTTATTCTTCGTCATATGACAGCAAATCGAATATCTTATCTTTGGACATTTTCACCATTTTTTAACATTTCACTAACTAAACGATTACTTAAAAATAATAAATTGACAGATTAATACCAATAATAAGTAGTTGTTATAGTAGTTGTAATGCAGCAATAATAGTGATACTACAACTACTTGTAATAGCAGTACTACGCTGGAATACTATTTATAATATACTGTATATCCGTCCATACATACTAAAGCTTGCATTGGAGTTACTGTAAGACTGTTTTAGTGTGTGTTGGTGTGCATGTATCCATCTGTCAGCCACAGTGTGTGTGTGTGTGTGTGTGTGCGTGTTTGTTTTTACAGCCATCAGCAGGATCTCCAGCTATGAAGGATGCCGAGCTGCACAGCGGAGGGGAAAACATCTCGGAAAACAAATGGGCTCTGTCTGCTATCAAGCTGCTATCTAATAAATGTTTTCAATAAGGAAAGAAAAACGGTGCCGATGTCTGAATCGCAGTCACATAACGCACGTACACGTCTCCTCTCTGCATCTGGACTCTCTCTCTCTCTCTCTCTTACCCTCCCTATTGCTCCATAAATCAATTTCTTATATTCTTCTTTCAAATCTCCTTTTAAGGCATGGTGCCCCAGAATTACTATTTATATGTTTTTTTTTTAAAAAAAAGGAAACCCAAGATTCGAGCCCATA
This sequence comes from Pampus argenteus, assembly GCA_036937835.1. NCBI lineage: Eukaryota > Metazoa > Chordata > Actinopteri > Scombriformes > Stromateidae > Pampus > Pampus argenteus. The sequence continues at coordinate 2,337,369 of CM072860.1, forward strand.
TGAGCAGGTGCACATTTACTTTTGTGCCATGTTGGTATTTGTATAATAAAACATGAGGCTTCCATGTGTCATGAGATAATTTTTGGCCATAAACTCATTTGTAAGAAAAAAACAGTAAAGTATACAATCATGCTGCATGTCAAGCAAAGAAAAAGTACTGCTCTGTTCAATAATATAATGATCTTTACATTTTAAAACTAACTGGAGTACAATTAAAAAAGTTACTTTATGACTAGATTAATTGTCACCATCTAATAAAAAGCCTTAAAGAGATTATAAATGATGCAGCAGAGGAAACGCTGCTAGAAAAGTTAACACGGTCACGTGTAAAATTAGATTTTCTTCAATCTGTCTGAAAGAAGTGAAATGATGAAAAAAAAAATAAAAAATTTCAAGTGAGTTTATAAAAACACTTATAGTCATATAGAACAATAAAAGCGAAGATAACAAAAAAAGAAAAGATCCCATCTTCTTAGGATGAAGTCTGCCCTTGAACTGGAAACACAAACATACATTTAAAAGACTTTCTGAAGGGAAACAGGAAACGAACTCTTTCAGCTCGCTGCTGGTGAATCCCAACAACCGATCACTTTCCCTATCATGATTATCAGTCAAATAATCTACAGCCGGAGGATTTCAATTCGCAAAACTCAATAAGAAACGCACGAAAGTGAGTCAAAATAAAGTATTGATGAAATAAGCTTCAGTGCTGCACATTTTTTGCATGTCTTTTTTTTTTTTTTTGTAAACAGACACATTTTCCTGGGTCTTAACGCATACACACTCTTTCCCGGTGACATTTCCGGTGATTGAGCCCTTGACTCTGGGAGCCGACACATCGCTGACGGCAGCGAGGGGCAGGACAGGAAGTGGCTGCAGACAGGAAAAGAGGAAGTAGGAAGTAAAGAGGCGGGACGCTTCCCTGCTGCCAATCTGGGACCAGAAGCGTCCTCCCTTCCTGTGCGAGTCTGTGACAGACACACATTGACTTTTTTTTTACTTCTGTTCCTTCCATTAGAGACGAAGGAAATTAAATCCAGCTACTGAACAAGGCAGATAAATAAAGATCAACAGACCTTTTGAAACTTTTAAATCTCCTCAGTCAGTGCATGATCATTATTGGGTCATAGATATAAAGGTTGCTTTGTTTCTTCATCCATCATAAAAACAATATATAATGCTTTTGCTAAATGGCTAAAGCAACCAAAATTCAAAACTAGATCCAAACTGTAACTCTGACATCTTACTGGATGTGACAGTCAGCTAAATGGCTAAAATGCAAACAAGCAAATCCCGGTGCCAGTTGTGCTTTATGGGCATTCATTGGAGGCAGGAAAGAGAAGAGCAATAGAGTATGTGACAAAGGATATGAGCTGGATTCACACCAGCAACACTGTGACTATGTCTATGTGTTGGTCTGCTGAGGCAGCAGGGCAACCGCAGGAAGTTTGGATCTGTGATTTGTTAAATCGGAGCAGTGCGCTTGGGAGGAACTGCTGGGAAATGGATGAAAACAGAATTAGAGAAAAGGAGGGGGTTTTAGGGTGGTGCAGGTCAAACTGTTTACCAATTACTTCTCTATAAACACCACAGCTGCATGGACACCTGTCTATCATCTATTCCAGTTTCACTTCTGGTATAGATCATAGACGTTCACGTCTGACAAGATGCAAAAAGACATTATTAAAAATATTAATGATCAGAATCTGGGAAAGTTGCTAATGTTTAGGATGTATAATTTGAAATGTTAGCTCATTAACATCTGACCAGTTAACTTATTAATATGGGTACGGCTCACATTTTCTACATGCTAATATTAATGTTAGAGTCAGTGTCATCATTTGAGCAGGATGATCTTCTTAAAAATGCTCTTGAACATTTGAGGGAATGCATCAACACAAAAAGCTTCATTGCCAAGACTCCTGCTGTTTATGACAAAATTTGAAAGGCAAAGTCATAAAATCATGCAAAATAATAAAAATGGATCACATTTTCTTTAAAAAAAAAAAAAAGTAGGTTATGAGGACAATCCTTTTAGCCATCTAATCAAAGTCACTAACTAACCTTTGACCTCTGCGGCTATTCTTAACACGCCCCATATTGTTGCCCTGCAATTCACACGCAGATTTTGCTCCGCCGCTATCACACAATGGGGGGTCAATCAGGATAAGCTAACCGCTAACAGACAATACAAGTCAATGGGAAGGGTTAATGACTTTTGACCTGGTGGCTTGATTTCTGGTTTGAACTACAAAAGACACTTTTACTTATGTTTTTATAAGATATTGGAGTATAATAAGTGTGACAGAGGCAGGGTATTGTGTGGGTTATCTACAGTGTAATATTTTGTCTGGTAATCAGTGAATGTTACAGCACTATTGTTGATGTGACTGGCCAACTCTGACTGATGTCTGTGTTTTTTAAAACTACTATTTTTAATCAGTTAGTCCAGAGTTTATACATGTCAAAAACTGAACATTCACCCTCGTTGACGCTGAGAAAACATAAAAAAACAAAAACAAAAACGATAAGATAAATAAACACTCTTAAGAAAATATTTCAAAGCAACAGAAATGTGTTTGCCTTGGTGTTAGCAGGGTTTGAACAAACTGTTTCAAGCGTCCAGCAGTAGCAGAAACAATATGTCGTAGTGTTTATCATCAACATATTTGAGATTTATTTTTCATAAACTGATTTCTAAACTGACAGTTTGCATGTTGTTCTGGTGACTTTTCATACAGGTGAAATACAATATTGTTATAAAACAGGTCTGTAATAAATGTGTGTATTCATGTGGTTTTGTCTACAGTACACACACACACACACACACTCAGAGCACAAAGGTAGTTTTTGTTCCTCGTGTCGCTGGAACTTCAGCTTTGCTTGGTCATCATGGATAAATGCCCCTCTTATCGAGCACAACGGGCAGAGACAGAACACACACACACACACACACACACACACACACCACGACTACTGTAGTGGTGTGTGTGTGTGTTGTATAGTGCTACCACTTTAGAAGCAGATACCTTTACAAATAAAATTACAGTACTTACCAAATTGGAAGCCAATATTAAAGTCAGGAAAAGCCAGTTAGGCTTGTTGTTTCTTACATTTTTCATTTCTGAAGCGTGTGATCGTATATATATATATATATATATATATATATGTGTGTATGTGTGTGTGTGTGTGTGTATGTGTGTGTGTCCTCATCATCGGTGGCAGCTGCCTACACTGATAGTTGCTTTGTTTTCAGCGAGTGCTTCTTAATGAGGTCAAAGGCTATTTAGGGCCATTGGACGCTAACAAGGAGAAACAAGGAGGTACCTTCATCATGGTCAGAACACACACACACACAAGTACGCACACACTCACACACGCACGCACACACTCACAGCTATTCATTACATTTGACCAAGACAAAGTCCAAATATCAGTTGCTGGAGAAAGAGACTCATTGTGTGTGTGTGTGTGTGTGTGTGTGTGTGTGTGAGCAAGAAAGGCAGATGTGTTGACTGATTTCTATCTGGAAAGAGGTTGTGTCCGTTTGATTTATCAGTTAGTATAATGAGAAGATGAGTAGTCACACGTCTTTACTTTTACAAACAGAAATTAGGGGGATATTTTTAAGTATGTTTATCTGATTACTGTGAATAAACAAGTTATGTTCCTGTTAAGTGTTTACATGGTTCACAGTGACCTGATTTTATTTATTTTTTATTTTATTTTATTTATTTATTTTTTTACATATTACATGTTGTGTTTGATAATCGGGTTAATGTCCTGAAGACCGACAAGAAAGAAATAAAATAGAGTGAAGCCGACTGATTTTAATGATGATGAGTGTTTATTTCATCCACTAGTTGGATCATGAAAGCTGTTTTGCTGTTGTCCTGTAAAATTGGTAATAATCAGACTACACTGGTCTTATTTCAGCCTGGTCAGTCCTTTGTTTATACGGTATGGGACTTTATTTTGTTTATTTACATTATGGATAAATCTGTTGATTGTTTTCTTGATTTATCAATCAGTTGTTTGATCTATAAAATGTCAGATTAGTTCGATCATAGTAATTATGTCAATATTAATTTGGTCCATATTGTCCAACAGTGACTCAACCAAGATTCATTATGAAAGCTTTTAGATCTGATTTAAACTTACGCAACATAAAGTTAAATCCAAACAAACATTAAACCAACTGATTTCACTGATTAATAACAACAAAACGAACTTGATTATGACGACTCTGGGATTACTTCTTAAAGCAGAGTCAATATGGAACCAATCTATAAGTTTTTAATCTCCAAAACCGTCTCTGATAATAATTACTCTCATGTATGATGTATAAAAACTCTCCTTACTTCTGAGCCTGTTAGATGAGGCAGACAGAGAGGAATTGTCAACACGACTACCTCTCTCTCACACACACACACACACACACAAAGTCTGACTCACCTGGAGACAAACCCCTTTATTGAGAAGCAGGCAGCCATCTTTGATTAGACAGAGTGACTCAGCAGGCAGTGAACACAAGGGTGTATGTGTGTGTGTGTGTGACAGTACAATGAATGAGCGCGTTTGTGTTCATGTGGGAATATGGAAATGTGTGTGACTGTGGCTATGTGTGTGTTGTCATACCTCGTGGTCTGGTATCTCAGAGGAAAGAGTCTTTCCCAGCACCGCTGCCGTCAGGTAGGTCCAGCAGCGAGCCGTATTCGCCAGGTTATAACCTCCTGGTGAGAGAAGGGGGCAGACAGGGAGACAGTCAGACATAAAGGGAAAGGTTAAGGTCTGTTATGTTGTGATACGTTAGTGGTTCCTGAAATCCAAACCTGCTCAACTCCTTAACTAAAGTTTACTTTTAAGTCTTCCTGATAATGTTTTATTATAGATTCACTAGTGATAGTCACAGATATAAAGTGAGAAAGAAGCTAAAAAGAAAAGAAAATGAGATGACGTCCACACAAGGCCAAACAAATTTGTTTTTATTGACATATTTTATATCAAAGTTAAATGCTACTTGTTAATCAAAGCAACCAAGATGTCCATCAAATCGCAATTTGAGTCATTTTCTTTATCAGACAGAAACGAAGGGCAAAAACATGAAAAAAGAGAGATTGCTGTTATATAGTCACCAGCTCTGTAACCGGCTTAGTGTGGACATAGTAAAAAAAAAAAATCACTGACTCATCAAACTGGAAGAAAACGGAAAATAAACAGTAAAGTCAGAAAAGTTACTAATGTTCTCTCACAAAGAAAATAAATGGCAGAGATGGAGTGAAGGGTGAAGAGGATGGACTTGAGTGGAATCAAGGGAATGACATAAAAAAGGGGATATAACGGAGAGAAAGTATGTAGGACAGAGAGGGAGGGAGAGAAAGGAAGAGAGGTGGGATTGTAGTTGAGTAAAATGGCTTCATTGTGTCGTATAATTAGTAGCTATCATCTGGCCAAAGGCTGAGGGGTCTGGAACAGAGCGCGATGTGTGTGTGTGTGTGTGTGTGTGTGTGCTGGTGAGTGTGGATGGATCTGTGTGTGAAATAGTGCATGAGTGTATCACTGCTGAGATTTAAAGCAAACACACACACACACACACACACACAAAGCACCTGGTACATTATCAACCACACACAGCAACACATGAACAGACATCGACGCAGTCACGCACAAAAACAAAACACAGCATCAGCCAGAATAATAAACACACACACACACGGGGAAGCATACACACCTCCTCCCAGCAGCAGTGTAGGTAGCTGCCACTGCAGGACGTACTGCAGACACTTGCCCACCCCCACTGGGGTCATGTTAAAGGAGCACATGGGGTCGCCCGCCATGGTGTCGGCACCCAGCTGCATCACCAGCGCCTCCGGGTTGAACTGCGCCCGCACTTCCTGCATCACGCTGGAAAACAAGAGAGCGGGAAGCATGATGTTATATCCCCGGATGACGTCAGCATGTTGACATGTTTACATTAATTAATCCAGTCTAAAAAATCTGAGCCAGATCTGGATGTTTGGCATTTTTTAATTGTAGAGTAATTTTCTGTCAATCAATTCATTGTCATTGATTTAGCGCTAAAGTAAATTATGGGATATTGTTTGAAAACCTACAATTTTCTTTTAAAATTATCTCAACAGTCCATTTCCCTTTTTTAACTAAAGCTTTTTCTAATTGTTGTTTTATCAAAGAGATATTTCACATGACACAGGAATAAAGTATGTATCTATCTATCTATCTATCTATCTATCTATAGGTTTAAGTGCTTGATTGACAGGTAAGTCAGCCGCTGAGATGATTGATTGACTGTTTTCATGCTCTGCCCCGGCTTATTATCCTCTTCTCATATCTAGATCTTCTGGCGTCAGGCACCATTAAGATGAAGTGAAGGTTAACTCTATACATGTCCCTTCAAAACCATCATAGATTATAACTTTAATTCAGAAAGCCTGATAAAACTGCAGTGTGTATTTTTGGGGAGGTTTCTGATGAGCACTGAAACTTTAAACTGTTGTGATCTGCACTTTCTGAGTCTTCAGTCTGGGAGAAAAATCCTTCAGCTGCATAAGTTAAAGTTCGATGCTCCGTTGCTGGAAGGAATCCCAGGCTGCTGCACTGCAGCTCAACCTGAACTTTGATCTCTATAAAGGGGATGTGGTCAGGACACGGACGGGAAAATTAAATTTCTCCTGAGGGATCGTTGAAGAAAAAAAAAAAAAAGTAAACTTGTCTCCAAGTTGTATAGAGTTAGGTGTGTGTGTGTGTGTGTGTGTGTTTACCTGGTAAAAACCTGGTAGTATCTGTCGTCCTTGATGCCGTCCTCCAGCGGTACGTTGATGGCGTACCAGCGGCCTTTACCCAGCCCAGTGTCTGTCAGGTCACCTGTACCTATATATAAATAAATACACACACACACACACACACACACACAAACAGTTATCTTATATAACAGTGTATGTTATCATGTCAACATATTTTGTCTTAAAGTGCAGTAATCGACCTGGGAAGAATCCAGGAGAAAACTTGTGGAGAGAGACCGTCATGACTTTGGACGTGAAGCTGAAGGCGTCTTCCACACCTGCAGAAACATCATAACGGATCAATACAGAAGACGAGGTGAAAGAGACATGTTCCTAAAAAAAACAGAAGCTCATTTTAAAGTTGTTTGAGTTTGTTGTTTTTTTTGTTTACTTGTGTACCATCTCCGTGATGCAGGTCGACATCCACATACAAAACTCGCTCGTATTTCTCTCTCAGTTTGAGGATTCCCAAAACAGCGTCGTTCACGTAACAGAAACCTGACGCTTCATCCCTGGAGGAGGGAGACAATAAAAAAAACATGATGTGATGAGATTCTTTATCAACAATAAACATTTGATTAACCTTATGCCCTACAGCCTCCATTGGTGCAGTATTTAACTTAATTTGGGATTGCTGTCAAAGTCAAACTGTATTTCAGCACCTTGTCTCCTCTCAGACTTTATTAAACTAGAATATAAACTTTATTAGAAACTGAATTGTTTGAAAATGCTGCTTTTATCTGTGTGAAATGTGTAAAATGATGACGCACTTCTTGGCATGGTGCCACCCTCCGGCCCAGTTTATGGCCACTTCACATTTCTTGTCCAGCAGGCACTGGGCTGCTGTCAGTGTAGCGCCCCCTACTGCTGCTGCGTAGTCAAATATCCCCTCCACCACCGGACAGTCATAACCTGGAAGAAGAAAACATGGAAATATGAAAAGGCCAAAGCCCATAATGATGCATTAAAATAGCTTAATCGTCTAAAAAGGTTCAGCATTTTAGTTTTTTCTGCAGACAAGGTTATGATAGGGGAGAATCAGAGAGAGAGAGAATATATTTGTTTCTTGATTTAAACTTCTTGAACCTCTGTTAAAGGGAAAAAACAATGTCTGTGAGAAGAGATAAGCAGAAAGTACAAGAAGTGTTGAAAATGGAAAAATCAGTAATGTATTGAAGGATGAAACAAAAACATTTGGAAAAAAGAGGCACTGAAGAAGGAAGGGAGGACAGAAATGAGGCAGGTGAATAAATGTGATAGATGGGAAACAATACAGCGTGACAAAAGATACACTGAAGAGACAAAAGGACACAGGCGGCGGAGGAAAAAAACGGTCTGGATCCAGGAAAAGGTGGAGCGCTTTGCTTTTGCAACAAGAAGGAAGAATGGACCAGAGAGACGGAGAGAAGTGTGGACAAGACAAAAGGAGGAAGCGACAGAGGGATGAGTTGAGGACATACAGAAGAGGGTGAAGGAAAGAAGGCAGGGAGACATAGGAAATAAAAACACAGAGGGCGAGTCTAAAGTTAGGAATGTAAAGCTTGGAGAAGGATGAGCTGGACATCCAGAAACAACAAACCATGGAGGGATCTTTTTAACAGCATCTCACCCTATTGGGGTCAAATTTGGTTTGCATTGCTTGCATTGGCCAAAGTATACAGACAATGAGACGCCAAATTCATTATGTAGCTAATATTTCTAAATTCAGAGCAATGAGAAAGCAGCTGGCTCATCACAAAATACATTTAAGTAGATTAAAAACTGTATCTGATGTTATAGTTCCCTCTGGTGTCAATAAACATGCACTGCATGTGATTTTAAAATAAGTCTTCCATACTGATCTAATTATATAAATCCCTCTATATTAAATAAGAAGGTTTAGAAACAATAAAATCTGAATGAGACACTTTTTTGGTTGCTGCTGTGAATTATACTGCAGTTCATGGAAAACAACAACCAATATATGATATTCACATATAAGCAGGTAGGTTTTAAGTGGACACTGTACTGGATTCTCACAGGAATAATAGCGCCACGGAGAGGGAGAATTAACTCGTCTTCTCACCCAGGCCGTAGTCGACTGACTGAGGGTCGTCATTGTCTCCGTCCTCGCTGATCTTCTGAAGATGCTCCAGGTAGGAGTCCGTGTGAAACTTGGCCATTTCTTCTATGGTAGCCGCACGAGGTTTCACCATGCTGGAGAAAAAAAACGGTGGAACAAAATAAGGTCTTAAATTTAGATTCATAGCAATGACTACTTCAATATAGAGACGAGTAAATTGAGCTTTGCCCAGTGTAATATATGTACAGTATGTGGGTATATGTGACTGATTTATGTAAAGCAGGAAATACACTAATAAACTATTTGTACCTGAAGCTTTTTAAGGACAGTTTACAGGTTTTTTAAAATAATAGTCGGCTGCCCAAATGCCCAAAAAAATATCTTCAAAAGTTTATCTAACAAGCTAATATGAAACTTTAGAGGGAAGGAAGGAAAGATGCTAAAAAGACTGTAAATGTGACAGATATATATACCGGATGTGATCAACTCAAACTGCTGAAGCCTCATATAAGCTTCAGATAAACTTTTAAATACATTTTTGGACAAATACATTAAAAGCTCATTTGAATAGAGATATTTTAATAGTCAGTATAAATATTTACTGTTCATTTAGACGCGTGGTTGTTGTTTTAAGACTTGAAAAACTGTGAACATGTCCTTTAATATTACAAGCTAACATTAGCTTATTAACATTAAACGTTACCTCATATGTTTGAGCAGCCCGTACGCCTCTATCAGTGAGTGGACCATACTCGCCTGGAAATGGAGCAAAAATACAAATAAACCGTCTAAACAATAAAAGTATAATACAGTAAACAGAATAAATGCTGCTCATTGAAATCAACTCACCCGGTTTGGTACTTTGGATAAAGAGTCGCAAGTGTCGATGTACTCCGGGCTAAAAACATAAGCGACTGTCCGTTTACTGCTACTGTCATCATCACTGTCTCCTCTGCAACTCATTTACGTTGAATAAAATACGGATAATTTAACAGAGACTGTGGCTAAAACAAATTCACCCTGAAGAGAAAAGCTCAGCGGGTTCTTCTTCTTCTTCTTCTTCCTCCTCGGGTCTGGTGTTACACCGTCAACACTCCCCCGCGGTAAACTCGACCAACGGCAGATATTTTTTTTTAAAACCATCTAACGGCTGTTTTTACAGCTTAGTTAAATTACAGACGTCTTACAAATATAAAAATTTAAAAAAACAAACAAACGTGCTTTTGTAGTATTTTCTCTGATTTAAAATAAGGATATTTCGACGATTTGACAACAGTTAAGGCTAGAAAGATGCTACATAACGGCTACATAACGAGCCTCACGCGGACATTTTTAATAGTGGGACACGTTCGAGGCAAGATGCATTCTGGGATTTGTTGTTTTTTCGCTTTTCTCTTTAGTAAAGTAAACACGGGCAGTGGAATGTAACTAAAGTACTGTATTTAAGTACAAATCTAAGGGAACTTTACTTGAGTATTTCAATTTTATACTATTTTGTACTCATATTGTAAATCTTGTACTTTTTACTACATTATTTATTTACCATTTATAGCGTAGTTAATTTTAAGATTAAGATTTTACATAAATTAATATATTTTAATATTCTAACTGTTTAATTTGTCTGATTTGTTTCCCTTTTAGAATGTGTTATGTCTTCCTGGTTGTATTTGACAGCATCTGTTAAAATATTTTAACTCGTTTCATGTTGTTTTAAAAGCTTTAACAACGTGTGATTTTGGTGTATAACATTCATCTTTAACTAATGAAGTCTGCTATTGCCCTGCCATGTAATGCCACCTTGTGTGAACTCCATACAGTACACTAGTTACACTGGTGTCAAGTTATTTACAACAAAGAAAAGCAGTTCCGGTTATAAAATTCAGAATAAATATCTTTTGACAGTAAGCACTCTTGATAAAATGAATACTTGGGTGAAAGAAAAATGTAAAAAAAAAAAAAAAAAAAGATATAACCAATATGTGCGATAAGTGGATTTTTAAGTGTGGTGTTTATGTCTTTGCATTTTATAAAAAAATATACTGATATCAAACTTTAAATTATAAATAAACTCTAGAACATAACATTTATTTTGAAGGTCACCTCTGCTTACATCCGGTTGGTCGCGCTTCCTGTTACTAGCTTGGCGCAGCTTCAGGTTACAACTGTTGCTGCCTGTGTTGACAGACAGGCAGCAGCTTTCCTGCTTCTCTGTCAAAGCTGTCGTTCGTGTCCGGCCTGTCGGACTTACAAAAAAGAAGCAGAAAATGACTTTAATGTCGAGGATTATTTAGCAAGTTTGTGCCTTTTGAATACTTGAATTGGACCGTTGACTTGTCACCATGAGAAGCAGAAGCAACTCCGGCGTTAAACTCGACAACTATGCCCGGATAGTGCATCAAACTATCCTGCAGCACCTGGTGAGAGTCTCGGTGTATCCTGTCGGTATCTTTACACCTGGTTAATACACTGGGGGCAGTTTGCTGTTTCATGTCTGTACTTTAACTGACAGGTTAGCTAACAGTGTTTAATGTCTGTACTTTAACAGACAGGTTAGCTAACAGTGTTTCATGTCTGTACTTTAACAGACAGGTTAGCTAACAGTGTTTCACGTCTGTACTTTAACAGACAGGTTAGCTAACAGTGTTTCACGTCTGTACTTTAACAGACAGGTTAGCTAACAGTGGTTCATGTCTGTACTTTAACAGACAGGTTAGCTAACAGTGGTTCATGTCTGTACTTTAACTGACAGGTTAGCTAACAGTGTTTAATGTCTGTACTTTAACTGACAGGTTAGCTAACAGTGTTTAATGTCTGTACTTTAACAGACAGGTTAGCTAACAGTGTTTCATGTCTGTATTTTAACTGACAGGTTAGCTAACAGTGTTTCATGTCTGTATTTTAACAGACAGGTTAGCTAACAGTAAACAGCTTTAGCTTTTGGTGAAGAAAGATGATGTTGCGCAAGTTATCAGCTTTTTTTCAGTCCAAAAGCTGAAAACAGATTTGTGTATCAGTTTTTGTTTCTTCTTCTTTCCTCTCCCATTAATCATCTCACGACCCCTCAGATTTATCTGGTGACCCTTTGGAGGGGCCTCGACCCCTAGGTTGGGAACCACTGGACTAAACTAGATAACTGTATATAAAGTAGTTGAAACTAGCTCCACCTCCAGCAGCTACAACAGTAACATGCTGCACTAACACTGATGCTTCAGTATTAATATATAATAATATATCAGTTACTACTGATACTGCAGTACTTTAACTACATTAAGATCACAATACTTATGTACTGTTACTGCAGTACTTCCAAGGAGTCCAAGGAGCTACAGATACAGTAGAGGAGGAGAAACGTCTGGTTGGGAGTTTGATCCTGAACCATTGCAGACTGCAGCTTTAATACGGCCTCAAAATGTCTGGCGTCCAGCCTGCAGTTGTATACAGCTCACTGCTCAGATGGATCACTGCACTAATCGGCAAATCTTCTCTCTGGAAGCAGCCTGCAACCCGAGAGTCATCGATAATACATTTGATTAAGAATGATCAATGTATTGGCAGTAAATCTGTCAGAGCTTTTTTAAGATGCTCCTGTATAAACACACCAAGGCTCTTCTTATACTCACGTTTACATCAAGAAGTAAAAGCTGCAGCTTTGACATGATCAATCTCTTACTTGTGCAACTTACCCAGAAGCCACTTTGCATGCCATTAATGATGAAACCTAACTTGATGTTGAAAGAGGCGACTGCCATGGTGTCTCAGTGCATTTATAACTTCTAAACATCAGGATAAAGTTAAAAAGAAAAAGTTTTCAGGCACATGTGCAGCCAGGATATGTCTCTTAAATATATATAATCTTTATTCCTGTGTTGGTTCAGCTCTGAATTTTGCTGTTGTCAGAGGTTTGACTCATCAAATAAGCCAATAGGTTGTCAAAATATGCTTTGTGTAACATAAAATGAATAGAAGACAACAGCTATTGGATGTTTGCTTATGCTGACCGGTCACTGTCTGTTAAATCTGACCCAGACTGCATCCACACAGTCCTAATGGATGTTACCTCCAGTTTAAACTGTTCAACGTGTCTCATTGATTGACCTCTGACCTTTGATCAGGATCCAGTAACAGGTCTTCTGCCAGGCAGCAGTGAGCAGCCGCACGCTTGGGTCAGAGACAATGTTTACAGCATTGTGTCTGTGTGGGCCCTCAGCCTGGCATACAGGAAGAACGCCGACACGGACGAAGACAAGGCCAAGGCCTACGAGCTGGAGCAGGTGTGTGTGTGTGTGTGTGTGTGTGTGTTTGGATTATGTCGTCCTTTCCCGCCTTGTTTGGTTTCACCCAGGAGCAGTTTGTTATGAACGTTGACGTTCAGCCGCCTCCCGTTCTGTCTCTTTAGAGTGTGGTGAAGCTGATGAGAGGAATCCTTCAATGTATTATGAGGCAGGTACGTCGTCTCACAGTTATTTCAGGCACTTCTCAACCTTTCCCTTTCTCTTTCTGTTACACTCACATAAACACACACACAGTACATAAACACACACAGGGCAGGATAAACACGGGAGTTAAAGCTACAGCAGTACATAAAGTAAATCAGATGATTTGTGTAGTAATAGATGTAAGCAAATAATTCAGGTAAAATGTGCATAAAATATATAATATGTATTTTTCTATTGTTATGCATGTGTTGCCTTAGCATTCATGCTAAGTGTTTGTTTTGTTATATTTACTTCCTTGTGTTTGAATACTTGTATTTTATGGTTTGTTGAGTTCAGCTGGATAAGGTGGAGAAGTTTAAATACAGCAAAAGCACCTCAGATTCGCTCCACGCCAAGTACGACCCGAGGACGTGCGCCACCGTCGTTGCAGATGACAAGTGGGGTCACCTACAGGTCGACGCCACCTCGCTGTTCCTGCTCTTCCTCGCTCAGATGACTGCATCCGGTACGACGGAAATTTTAAATACGCAACAAAGAGTGTCGGTCAAATAATGTTGAACCGTGTTCTCATTTACATATTTATTTTAAGATGAAACCCACATATTCTGTCTTACTTATCAATGTCAAGGACCCGAAGAACTTAAGACGGTATAAAAACAACGTGTGTGTGTGTGTGTGTGTGCAGGTCTTCATATCGTCTACACCCAGGACGAAGTGGACGTTGTTCAGAATCTCATGTTTTACATTGAGGCAGCTTACAAAGTGGCTGTAAGTTTGGATTCATTACTCAGCTTGTGTGTTATTGTTTCTGAAGTCTTCATATTAACGCTGTTAATTTTTCTCATTTTTCTGTTTGCTTGCAGGATTATGGGATGTGGGAAAGAGGGGACAAAACCAATCAGGGCATCACTGAGCTTAACGCCAGCTCTATAGGCACTGCCAAGGTTAATACACACACACACACACACACACACATATATGCAAGCATGCTGTGTATATTAACAGTCCTACTAGTCCTACTGCAGGATAGCAGAGAGAGAACAGGGAGGAGAAAGCAGCCTGAGTGCTGAGTGAGAGTAGAACAGGTGCTCCAGTTAAAATCTCTGGCACTGTGGAAGGTGTCTAGTCACTGCAGCGGCCTTTACGCTGACCTTTAGACTCTCCGATCTGACCAGGATCAGATGGAAGAACTTTGTATTGATGCTGAGAGTGTACACAGTAGCATCAGAGCTTCCTGATGTCGGTATAGATAAATATAGCAGTCGGATAAAATACTCTTTTCAAGAACAAAGTCGTATTTTGTCAGCAAAATGAGAATATTTTGATGTTATTGAATAGGTTTTTTTGGCAGGGTTTTGTCTCAGTCTATTAAAAAAAATGTGTCAAAAGTTTTTACATAACACTGTGTCTGACTGAGCGCTGTCCTCTGCTGAGTGCAGGAGGTATCAGGTTCTCTGTGATCTTCCAAGAATGGCTTCTCACTCAGAAATAACACAGTACTCGCAGTACTCAAACACACACACACACACACACAGGTTAATTTAAGACTTTGGAAACAGACATCGCTGCAGGATGTTCCCTGCTTTATTATTACATGTAATGCATTTAAATGTGCTGTACTGCACACTTCTTTTCATACTTTTCTGTACAATATTAGACTGCACTATTATATGCTACAAAATTCTATTATTCATCTACAATTTATATTTACACGCCATTACCTCTGAAAAATATTAACCAAATTTGAGTGATTCTTGGCAGTTTTTTTTTTATGTTTTCTGTTATACGATTATGGTTGAATTGAAAAGCAGCCAGTGTGCACTTTAACAAGCTGGAGTCTATCTCTGTTGAAATCTGTGTTGTCTATAACACACTGATGCTGTATTTCCTCCAGGCAGCTCTGGAGGCATTAGATGACCTCAACCTGTTCGGAGCAAAAGGAGGACCTGGATCTGTGGTCCACGCCCTGGCTGATGACATACAGCACTGCCAGGTATACACGTACTGTGTATATATATATATATATATGATGTTGAAAAGCATAGCATCCTATGGTTCTAATTTATCCACCGTTTCCCTCCTCCTCATCAGTCCATCCTGACCTCCATGTTACCCAGAGCGTCCATTTCTAAAGAGGTGGATGCCGGCGTCCTGGCCATCATCTCCTACCCTGCCTTCGCCGTCGAGGACATGAACATAGTCAACAAGACCAAAGAGGAGATCATCTCTAAACTGCAGGTGCACGTGGACGCCACACCGTTCAGATTTTTGTTTACCGTGTCAACAACATAGCTTATGTTTGTTTGTTTTTTCAATTAAAGCTTTGTTCTTGCTCACTTCCTCTCTGTGTCTGTTCAGGGTCGATATGGCTGCTGCAGGTTTCTCAGAGACGGACACAAAACACCAAAAGAGGTAAGCAACCTGCCTAAAGGTGGACGCCGCCTCTAATCTGTCCCTTTTAACCCAATGTTTAATGTAATGGACACAAATGTTACTACATGATGCCTGAATGTTGCTTTGATTTATCTTTTCATTCATGACTCCTTTTGTAATTTCTCTTACATTTCCATTTGCTCTTAATGTACCATGTTCTGCACAAATACCAGCTTTATTATTATATTTATGTTATTGCGAGCCCCTGTGAATCCCTATTCATTTGATTCTTTTATCTGTTTCTCCAGGATCCAAACCGTTGTTATTACGAGTCTGCAGAGCTGAAGCTGTTTGAGAACATCGAGTGTGAGTGGCCGCTGTTCTGGACCTACCTCATACTGGACGGCATTTTTACCAAGACCCCTGACCAGGTAGTTTAGCCATGAACAGGTTTTCTGATAGCCAGTTTAACAGTGGAAGAAGCATGTAAACGTCTCTGTGAACCCGCTGGGCCGAAGACAACATCACTGTTTGCTTTTTAAACTCATCCAGGTGCAGGAGTACCAGGAGGCTCTGGAGGGGATCATGATCAAGCAGAAAGACGGGATACGACTGCTCCCGGAGCTCTACAGCGTCCCTCCAGACAAGGTGACAGCTTTGGTTTAAATCGACTGATCTTTATAATGTAAGCAGCTCTCATTTTTATACTTACCATTGTTTCATTTTGTCATAAATGTTAACAAACAGGTGGAGGAGGAGTATAGTAACCCTCACTCTGTGGAGAGGATTCCTATGGGACAATGTCCTCTGAAATGGGGACAGTCTCTGTACATCCTGGGAAACCTTCTGTCCGAGGTGAGCCATCATTTCAGTCATTATTTTTAGTCATTTTTGAATGTTTATGAATTATTTTGGACCCTTCACTCTCACTGTTTTTGCCCAACTGTCTGTTTTTCTTTAGTTTCAGTCACGTAAAGTTTATCATTTTTATGTTGTAGACACAATGATTAAATAATCTCTAATGAAGCATTTTAAGATTATAGATTACAGAACGCTGCTGATAGCCAGATGTCCTAAAATATGCTTCAACAGATCTAACTTTAACATCCAACAAAGCTCTGACGTTTGAAGTTTTGTCCCATCTTTCAGGGTTTTCTCGCCCCTGGAGAGATTGACCCTCTTAACCGTCGTTTCTCCACCATCCCCAAACCTGATGTCGTCGTACAAGGTGAGTTTCAAGATGTTGTTTCAGTCCCTGATTGATTAACTCCTGGTGAAATGTGTCTCTCGGCCTCAAATTACAAGAGGTTTGAGGATAGTTCATAGTCGATAGCGTGCCGTGTTTTTAAAAGTGTCTTGAACCTTTCTCGTCTTTTCTTGTAGTGTCAGTTCTAGCGGAGACCGAGGAGATAAAACAGCTGCTGCTGAAGAACGGTATTGATGTGGAGACTGTGGCTGACATCCATCCCATCCACGTCCAACCCTCCAGAGTCCTCAGCCACATCTACGCCAGGCTTGGTACAAAATTTTAGTGATGACTTGGAATTAATTAAGAACCAAAAGTTCACCTGATGACCACAATATCCTGAGCACAAACACTTTACATATCATTGATCAGTCAGTTACTGTGTCCCAGGTCGTAACCCAAGGCTCGGGCTGACGGGACGGCCCTACAGGAGAATCGGGGTGCTGGGAACCTCCAAGTTCTACATCATCAGAAACACCATGTTCTCATTTACACCTCAGGTTGGTTGGAAAACAGAAACATATTGTAAAGGCAGATATTAAAAATGTAATAAATAAAACAGGGTATCGAGTTACATGTTGTGACATCCAGACATGTTCTTGTTCTCCAGTTTATCGACCACCAGCAGTTTTATCTGGCGTTGGACAACAAAATGATCGTGGAGATGCTGAGGACAGAAATCGCCTACCTGTCGTCACGGTGGAGGATGACTGGACGACCCACCGTCACGTTTCCCATTTCACAGACTATGCTGAGTGAGTACAGAAACACACACACACACACACACACACATTCACTCTGATACTAACATGGTGGGATTACAAAGGGGAAATCTTAAAGTAAATGTTTTTTTTGAGCATATTTATTTATGTATTTGTACTTTTATGTCTTTATGTGTTTCAGCTGAGGACCACACAGACCTGGACCCTGCAGTCTTGGCTACACTGAAGAAGTTACAGGATGGATACTACGGAGGAGCAAGGTGAGCTTTAAAATCATCGGTTTACTTTCTATATTCATATCAATTATACAAGATGGATTTAGAGTTATAGTTTAGACATGAAGGGAACGTGTTGTCACATGTTACAGGGTAAAAACAACTCCAAGAAATCAACATTTAGTCATTTTCTGACTTTGATTTGAGACTTTATGGATCACTTGCAACTTATTATAAGGCTTTAAATGTTGTTGTCACAGTGAAAAAACAACTAAACAAAAAAATTCTTCCTCCTCTCTTCCTTCTTCTGTGTACCTCCTCCTCCTCTTCTCCAGGATCCAGACGGGGAAACTGTCGGAGTTCTTGACCACTTCCTGTTTCTCTCACCTCAGCTTCCTGGACGGTAAGGGTTCTGGCAGCATGGGCCGCCACGACGCAGAGTATGATGATGATGATGATGATGATGATGGCGGCGATGGATACGTGCATGAGTTACGTTGTGACGATGGTAAGAAAAAGACAGAGGGATGGATGAATGGATGAGGAATAGTGACAGCAGCTATGGAAGAACAGATTAAAGTAAGACTTTTAGTGTAGAGGATACATACACAACCATAAACCGTACTGTAGTAGTACAAGTATACACAGGTAAAGTAGCTGTGTGTTTTTCTTGTATGTACTGTTACTGGTTCACTCATAATTATACAGGACATATTTTTTCACCTGCTTCAAGATTGATCAGATTGAGCTAAAAAGTTTGTGGATTTTGTTGAAAACTTTCTTCTTAACATTTAATATTTCTCATTGTTGCTGTTAATTTAACCAAAACCAGCTCACTTCTGCTTCGTGATCACATTTCTCCGTCGTTGAGAGTTATCTAATCTTTTTAAAATCCCCCAAAAGATGAATAAATCTTGTTATTTTTTCCAGAAATATAATAATATAATATAAAACTAATGCGGCTGTCACATAATCACTGACTTTTCTCCTGTTCCCATCCTCTCTGTAACGCTGTTGGTTTGCAGCTTTTACTCAGAGTCTCTCAACCTTTTAAAAGAAGAAAAACTACATTTTACTCTTTTGCCGTTTAAAATAAAACACAAAACAACTCAAATTCACACTTGAAGGAGTCTAAAATGTGGTCATGGTTGAAAAAAAGGTTGAGAAACTTTGCTGCTACTTTGATTGTGTTGCATTAAAAATTGCTCGACGATTTATAGTAACGTCTCAACCTGAAAAAAAAAAAGAGTTTGGTTGAATTTAACATACATGCACGTTTTAAAATTGCTTGTGTGAAAGCTGCTGCCTGTTACTGAGTGCATGTGCTAACATCAGTGTCCACGGAGCCTTAAAAAAAGATCAAGCATTGATGATGATTTAGATGATTTAAGTTCTGTGTATTTTTAGAATTTTTACACAGAAAATAAGCAGAAATTTAACCTTGACAAGGCTTTTTTCTTCCCTCCATCTTCTTCGTCTCCACCGTCCTCCTCTCCAGAAGCTGACGACCTTGCCCAGTACCTGGACCACCTGTTGGCCCACGCTGCCCCAAAAAAGCCCAAACAGCAGCTGGGGGCACTGGGGAGGTTTAAGGCTGCGGCGACCAAAACGAAGGAGATGGTGTCTCTGATGAAAACCGCTCAGGACCTCAACGTCCAGAGTGAGTCAATCCATCATTAAAATACTCGGATACGGAGAACGAATGAGAAGAAACTCACTAACACGTCTTTGTCTTCGTCCAGATGTCAACATGTACCTGCCAAACAAGTTGTTTCGTTCTCGTCAGCCGTCGCTCCACCTGAACCTCCCAGAATCCTCTGCATCACAAGGAAGTCAGGTCATTCACTCCTTCATTTCCACGACTAGACACAACCTAGACCAACCGTTCTCTCTCTAATCATCTAACGTTAGTTTTCCATCTTCCTCATCCAGGCTCCACAGAAAGAAACGGGCATCCCCAGAGACGCCAGCGGAGCCATCGACTACAAGGCCTTGGTCCAGCTGCTAAAGGACACACAAAGTCTTCAGGACCAGGCTGATATACTCTACATCCTCTTCAAAGACAAGTAAGGTCACACCACTATGAATAAAGGCATCAATAATAGGAAAAATAATTCAGTCTTGACCTGCCCGCTCGTATTTGTCTTCAGGGGTATGGACTGGGACACGGGTCTGCACGGTAAAGGCTCCACTGTACGATCTCTCTTCACCGACCTCTATGAGAAGGCAGGTGAACTCAAACAGTGGGGATTGATTCGGATGATCTCCGGCGTGCTGAAGAAGAAGGTGGAGGAGCTGGACTCGGTACGACACACACACACACACACACACAGACATGTGCATGGAGACAGCTCGCTTTTTTTTTTTTTCTTATACATTTACATATTTAGCCCTGATCTGTCCGTAGGCGTGCTCTGATTTGCTGGCGCACCAGAAGCACCTGACAGTAGGTCTTCCTCCTGAACCCCAAGAGAAGACCATCACAGCTCCGATACCTCCGGACCAGCTGGCTGCTCTAATCGACGAGGCCAGCAACGGCAACATCAGCGTGGCCATACTCACTCAGGTTAGTCACGTCCTCCGCTGTTGTCTGAGATATTACCGCCGCAGCCGTCGTCTTCCTCCTTCATCTTCTCTCCTTCCTCCTTCATCTCTTCCCGTCCTCAGGAGATCATGGTGTACCTGGCTATGAGCATAAGGACTCAGCCCGACCTGTTCAGCGAGATGTTCAGGCTCCGGATCGGCCTCATCATCCAGGTCATGGCCACTGAACTGGCCCAGTCGCTCAACTGCTCAGGTAAGGAAGGAAATGTGCTAGATAAATATGTTATTATAATTATTATTATGAGTTTAGTAACAAAAAGTTGTGTGTGTGTGTGTGTGTGTAGGAGAGGAGGCTACAGAGAGTCTGATGGGTCTCAGTCCGTCTGAACTGAAGAACCTTCTTCATCACATCCTCAGCGGGAAAGAGTTTGGCGTTCAGCGCAGCGGTCAGTCCACCAATCAGATGTCTCCTAATAACAACCAATCCAGTCTTCTGTTGAAATCTTTTTTTTTTTTTGTTCCTTTTTTGTTTTTGTTTTTCTGAAGTTCTGTGTTTCATCCGCAGTGCGAGAGATGGATGCTGGCGTCAGTCCGGCCATCTCCATCCATCACCTTGGTAACGTGGGCGCCACCAAGAGCGAAAGAGCCGGCATCAGCAAGCTGAAGAGCGACATGAAGATGGTAGGAGTGTGTGTGTGTGTGTGTGTGTGTGTGTGTGTGTGTGTGTGTGTGTGTGTGTGTGAGAGATTAAAACACTACTGATAATAATAATAATTATACAGTATTGTTTTTCTCACACTCTGCTCCACTTTAGCAACATTTTATGTTTCAGCTAAAATGTGCTTTTCATTCAAAGCAAGAATCAGACACTTAAAGGTCACTATAACACAGGAATAAGGAAGACAGCAATCAGTGAGTGTGTTGAGGAGGAGGAGGAGCAGGAGGAGGAGGAGGAGCAGGAGGAGAAGCAGGAGGAGGAGGAAGAGCAGGAGCAGGAGTAGTCTGAAGCGTTTTTGGAGAAAGAAAAAACTGACTTTTGTCATTTTTGCAGCTGGAACACAGGTTGTCTTTGACGGATCCTGATAAGGTGATGATGATGATTGAAAGTGTCCAATCAGATTTGGTGTTAATTCATCCGCCTGATGCTGAAGGGAAAATTGATCTGTGGAGAAATGAAAAAACATCGAAGGACAATTTATTTATTTTTTTTATTTTTTATTTTTGTGATCATCAAGAAAATCTGAGATTGAGGTTTTTGCTCCTGAAAAGTTATAAATCGTGGAAATATATTAATTATTTTAAATCTTCAGTTTTCAATAAATCACCGGAGCAGCCTTGTTTTATTATTTTTTTATTTATTTATTTATTTATTACATGTTTTTTGTGTTGCAGGCGGAGCGCAAGTTGTCCATGACGGATCCTTTTAAGGTGATGATCACATGAAGGCATATTAACTATCGCAGTATTTTCTTTTCTGAATATTCAGATACTGTAAAAGCGTTAATTCACCTTTCATGTAAACATCACCAATCAGATCGTTCAGAATTAGACGGAAACTTTTTCTTGGATCAGTAACAGATTAAATGTGATTGGTTGAGCTTCAGTAATGGTGGTTTTGCTTTGTTTTTGTTTTGATCCAGGATCCCAGGCTGTCGTTAACAGATCCGGTTAACGAGGTGATGATGATGATGATGCTGATGATGATGTTATATTGATTAGGCTTGTTTTTATCCGTTTGATAATTGAGCTGATTGTTTCAGAGGTGTTAACATGACATGATCATATTTAAAGTCCTCCAGTTTAAGCAAATCCATGTTGTTTTCTCCGTTTCAGCTTGACCAGTCTGTGTTCTTCAAGGTGACAATAATAATAACAACAACATTTCAACTCTAATTCATCAAATAATTCACATTAACAACCAATTAAGAGTAGTAATGAGTATGAAGGTGATGACAGGGGACTAATGGAAAGTGTTGACTGTTACGTGATGTGAATGTTCTGCAGTGTTTAATGATTTAATGCTGTTTACTACAAACCTTAATCCATCCATTTAACCTGATTTCCTTTTTATTCCAATCCTGGTTGTGATCCATCACGCAGCTTGTTTTGTTGTCGTCCATCGCTCACACGTTTATCATCTACCAAACTTTGTGTTTTCTGTTTTTTGTCTGTTTTTGGGGTGGTTTTTTTTTTGCATCTGTTTCTGTTTTCTTTCTGCTTCTCAGGGTTTGCAATCTCAGTCCCTGGACGTAGAAAACATCAAATCTGGGGTAAAAAAAAAATCTTTGTCTCTTGTGTGTGAGTTGCCAGTTTATCAGGTTCATTTTAAATGAGGAACTACTTGTTCAGATGTTGCCAGGTTGCAGTTCAGGATAAAAAAGGAAGATGGAGCCGTTCCTCCAGAAAAAACACAACAACAAGCCTGTTTTTTTTTTGTTGATTTTTGTTTTCTTTGCCTGTTTAGAGGTACAGACTTCCGTCAATAGAATCTCTGGATATTCCTGAGAAAAGTATGGTTGCCAAGGACACCCGACACGGCCAATGGCTGCGCAGGAGGCGTCTGGACGGAGCGTTGAACCGAGTCCCCGTCGGCTTCTACCAGAAAGTCTGGAAGATCCTGCAGAAGGTCAGTCGCAACACACACACACTTCAAGGTTTCTTTCACATTTATTTATTTATTTATTTATTTATTTATTTATTTTCTATAGAATCTGCAAATGTCAGGAAGAAAAGTCACAGAGTGGCAGACAGATTTTAAATAACACACATTAATCCCAGTATGTGTTCTTCCAGTGTCACGGCCTGTCCATAGAGGGGTTCGTCCTGCCTTCTTCAACCACCAGAGAGGTAAAAAAGATCCACATGATGATTAATGATCGCAATTCACTTTATACAAACAACAAACATTTGTTTGTGTTTAAGACTGAATTCTTGTGTCTCTTCTGCTGTTTTTTTTAAAAAAATTTTTATTTCCTGTCAATAACGCTTACGAATGATAAATATGGAGGAAAAGGAAAAGTTTAAAGTAAAACCAAGTAGAAATGAGTATATATTGTTTTATAAGTGAACATGTCTACTGACCACGTCCTCCAGATGACACCCGGCGAGATCAAGTTCTCCGTCCACGTGGAGACAGTTTTGAACCGCGTCCCGCAGCCTGAGTACAGACAGCTGCTGGTGGAGGCCATCCTCGTCCTCACCATGCTGGCCGACGTGGACATCCAAAACATCGGCTCCATCATCCATGTGGGGAAGATCGTCCACCTCGCCAACGACATGTTCTACAAGGATCAGGTCGAGCAGCTGACGACCGTCGTAGTTCGCTTGTCAACTGGGTGCAGATTTAAAACAGACTCTTTACTTCTTTCTCCTCTTGCTCTTTACATTTCTCTTCTCCAGAGGGACCTGGGAGCAGAGGAGCACATCCTAGAGAAGGACCCGTCCACCGGAGTGTGCAGGCTGCTGTATGACAGCGCCCCCAGCGGGCGCTTTGGGAGCATGACCTACCTCACCAAAGCTGTGGCGGTGTACGTCCAGGACTTCCTGCCCAGCGGGTCGTGTGCTGTGCAGTGAGAGGACGCCACACAGCAGAGGTAGAAAGTGAAATATGTGTTTTAGAAACCGTTGATCACTGAAGTTACGTGTGAAAACATGTAAAAACTCACAAATTTTGACACAAATAAATCTAAATAACTCAAGTTTCTTTTAAAAGATCCGCTTAGTTTGTTTTAATTGACTGTCTCCATGGTAACCTTCTCCTCCAACCACCACACAACCTGTAGCTGCAATTACCTCAGCCTCAATATCTAACTCCTGTTATATTTTTCTTATTGTAAATAAATCTCATGCAAAGATGAAAAACATTTTGAGCCAAACCCATTGATTCCTACTGAACTTTTACAAACAGGTCACAACTATATCTAGTTTTAAAAAGGGCTCAGTAGTTTCCTGAAACGGCTGCGCTCATTGGAGCAGTAAACAGTTCATTTGTTGGGGACTATTTTCAGCTGCGGATTAATACACAGTTGTTGTTTTTAGTCTTTTCATGGGATTTAATTATTAAAGAAAAGAAAAAAAAACAGCGAATGTCATCAAACTTGAGTTTTCATTTTGTTCTCCTCTTATACGACTGATTTAACAACTTTTTATATGTGAAAAGAGTTTCAGCTTTTTGAAATGAGTGTAGATGAATAAAGCACAGCTAAATAATCAATAATCAATGACTAACATGAGAATCAAAACAGGTCATTTTAATAATTTATAACCACAGATATGCTGAGATCGTAGCTTGTGTAACTGTACCTTCAATCCTACGTTGTGTACGATGTGTAAAATAAATAACTATTTATTTTACAGTTACTAATAACTGTAGTTTTTTGATTTGGAAAGGATGTAAGCCAGGTGAGCACAATAGTTTTCAAACGTGCTCATAATTGTAATTTTTGGTGGATTACTGCAGTTTTGTATAACTTTTATGTTCAAAAGAAACGTTAAATAAATCTCAAGAAAGAAAACTGGAGTTTTTCCTTTTGACAAAAGACACGTGTCAACTTCCTCCAGGTGATACATAACTTCAGAGTGTGTTTAAAAAGAGAAACGAACGGGTTTGCAGCACTGTTTGTGTGACACACAGTTCCTGTAGTCACAGAAAATCCTCGACCACACAGAAAGACCTTATATATAAGGACCTTATAATGGGGCGTGTCTTAGCAGGGAAACACACACATGCAGAAGCTAAAAGAAAAACAGCTCTATGTGAAATATTTACTCCATATTCTGAAATGTTCATGAAAGTAAAAATTTTCTTTATAAATGTATTTGTGGCGTATCTGAATATTTTATTTTGAAGGGATATTTAAGTTAAGACAGTGACCAGTCAGAGCTCTGAGGCATTGAAGGTATTTTAAGTTTTTAAACGGTTTTCTGTTGTGGAATTGGTGTGAATAATACATCTTGATTATATTTACAATAATCCGTCTGATAGATTAATTATTTTACAATCAATCATGGCAGAATGAGAGTGAGTCACTTCTCAACATGTTAAAGTCTGAAGAAGAAGGAAGCAGTGGTTTCTGTGACTGTTGTTGACTTGTTGACTGGTTTTGTCTTTTTTTTTTTTTTTAACTAATTGTGTAATAAAACTAAAAAATAAATATTTTTGTTTTTGAGCATTTTATTGTCTAAACTGAACATCTGCTGCAACTGTTGTATCCTAAAATGTATCTGATCTGTGTCAACTTGATGGTGGTTTGACACAGTAAGTGTTCATAGAACTGCAGCTAAACATTATCTTCATTATTGATTAATCAAAAATCTAACGATATTCAGTTTACTATCATGTTTCATAGAGAAAAGCTTCAACTGATCACATTTAATAAAATGCAAACACTGAATATTTAGATTTTTTGCTTTAAAAAAAAAAGACAAAAAGATGAATCGATTACTGATATTCATTTTCAGTCAATTGATTAATCGTTGCAGCTCTATTCAGTCGCATCTGTGGTAGTGAGGATGGATCTGTTGTGATTTCATCCAGAGCACTTTTAGGACTTCTTTGTTGATATACTGAAGACCATGTGATGTGGTTGAAAGCTCTAGAAACAGCTTGTAAGTGGAGTTTGAGTTTAGACTGTTTCATCAAACTATGATTTACAAAGTCAAGAAGTGAAAGTCTATTAAAAACATGACAAAACCTCATCTAACATGTTAATAATAGCTTTTGTTTTCTGTGTAGAGAGTAAGTGGTCTGAATGTTTTACTTCTTCACTAAGTGAAAGGAACAGATCAAGTAACTTTTAGGTAACATTTTTATTCATTCAAGTTCATAATTGTCTTAAGTATGTTATATTTATATACACATTATTTAAAAGTGCTTTTCAAGATACTTTAAGACACTACATAAAAAGAACATCAAATCAATAAAAACAATAGTACACAAAAAAAGAAAACACAATAGACTGAGCTAAACAACAGCAATTTTAAAAAAGTGTGTTTTTTAGTTTTTTAGTGTGTTATCAGAAATATGAACGTAGGCAAGTCAGTGCAGTTGTGGATGTGTTTATGGAGACAGTTCCAGAGGGACGAGGCGGCTGCAGAGACTCTGTCGCCCCAGGTTCAGTGTTTGGTCCTGAGTGGTGGAGTAAGGAGGTTGGTGTCAGAGGAACGGAGGCTGCTGGATGGATTGTGCTGATGGAGCATGTCAGGGGGGGGGACTGAGCGAGACCTGAGGGATGAGTTGATGATTTCTTAGAATAACGTTTTCATTGTGATCAGGTTTAGAACAAAGTCTGAAGACAAAGAGTCCAGAGACAGAGAGAAGAGCTGCTGTCAGTCCAACATAGAGGCCGATTCTTCCCCGACTCTCTGCTTGTGATCTCTCAGTAGGTTTCTGAGGTTCAGGCTGATCAACAGCTGCTGTAAAGGACAGAAAGAAATAATAATAATTGTACTTGTATTCCACAAATTCTGTTATCACATGGTTCAACTCTCATACTTGATGTTTATGTCCACATACATCACTGATAACATCTAACAAAAAAGGCTTTCTGAGTCCTACTGAATCATCTTACCAGTGACATTGAGCCGACATCTGTCAGAGCTCGAACCATCATCAGTCAACACGTCACACACGCAGAAACCCGAGTCATCAGTCCTGAGTCTGGACACATGAAGTCTGATTCGTCCTTCTCTGAGGACGTCTTTGTCAACCTGAACTCGTCCTGCAAACTGTCCATCCTGAGACTCTGAGACCTCAACACCCTCATGTACATGATACAGGATGGAGTCCTTGATACCAGTTAACAGGTAACAGATGATGTTAAGTGAAGAGGAGGAACTGTCAGTTTTGGTTGTAAACGTCCATTCCAGTGTGATGTTGTCGTTCTCCTCTGCCTGATAGGAGGTCTGTGCCACCTCCACTACAAATGTTCCTGTTGAGGAGACAGAGAGGGAACGAGTTTAAAAATACACCAGTAAAAAAGCTCATGTTTCATACCGATAATAAACTACTAAACTAACCACAGACACAGGAGGTCAGAACGAAGGGCAGAAGGATCCAGATCATCTTCTCCCTGTGAGAGGAGACGGAGGAGAGGAGTCATGAACACATGAGGTCAAAGTTCAGTCATCACAGGTGAGAGAAGGAAAATCTACAGCATCAAACCTGGATTCTCATGTCACAAACAACAAACACAGACACATTAGTCGCTTCAACTGTCACTTACACAAATCTGGACTTGATCTCTGAATCTTCAGTTTTACAAGTTCAGTCGTGTGTTTCTCATCTACACAAATATACACATTACACACAGTATGAAGTTTGAGTCTAAATTAAGTTAAAATTAGGCCAAAGTGATCCATTAAATTGATTGTATTGTAAGATAAACACTCCAAAACCTAAAGATATTCAGTTCAGGGCTGAAACTAATGATTCATTTTATTGATTAATGATTTTGTATATAAAATCTATGAAAATACGTGTTATAATATCTCAGAGCTCATCTTCAAATGTCTTGTTGTGTCATGTGATCAACAGTCATAAATCTAAAAATATTCAGTTTTACTATCGTGTATGACACAGAAACATTTGAGAAGCTGCATCAAACACATTTTACTTTAAAAGACAAAACGACTCAATTATCAAAATAGTTGCAGATTAATTTTCTGTTGACCAACTAATTGACTTATTGTTGCAGCTCTAATTCAGTTTATTATCACATAAGACAAAGAAAAAAAAATATAAATACTCACAAATGAAGCTGTTCAGAATCAGCACCAGATCCTGGTGATGAAAGACGAGCAGAGAGAAAAGCTAAACATGTAAAAATGTAGCGAAAGTGTTCAGTGATGATTCAAATATCTCCAACAGTCAGAGTCATTCAAGTAGTGTGCTGTCTGTAAAGAAAGGGCGGAGCATCCAGCCCCGCTCACTCACTTTTCATAACGACCAATGAAATCACACTCTGAATAACTGCTCTCCAGTTTGAGCAGCAACTTTGAAATTAAAATTGATATGAATGAACACTTGTGTGCGGAATGAACCAATCACGGTTCGGTATATGGCTCTGGTGGGCGGGACATCGGCAAGGCGTGCAATCACCGTAGTACGCCGCGTTCCGCATCGGAGGATTGCAGCATAGTAGTTACGCCCATATGTCTGTGGTTACACCCATATGTCTGTGGTTACACCCATATGTCTGTGGTTACACCCATATGTCTGTGGTTACACCCATATGTCTGTGGTTACACCCATATGTCTGTGGTTACGCCAGCTCTGTAAAGCTTCACCTCGCTACAAGTCTGCCCCGGAGGACACGAAGAAGAGTGTCGTCTCTCTCTCTCTGCGTGTGTGCGAGTCGCAGGAGCCACACACACACAGCCTGTGCAAAGCGCAGGATGAAAAACGGACTTTTAAATGAATATAAACTTCATTAAAAGAAGACATGTCTGGGCAAAAGTGGACGTTGTGACACCGTATTTACAGACACGGATCCACAGCGTCTTGTCTCCATGT
This sequence comes from Pampus argenteus, assembly GCA_036937835.1. Taxonomy (NCBI): domain Eukaryota; kingdom Metazoa; phylum Chordata; class Actinopteri; order Scombriformes; family Stromateidae; genus Pampus; species Pampus argenteus. The sequence continues at coordinate 2,366,279 of CM072860.1, forward strand.
GTACTATGAAGCAGCGTCCTGCCAGGTCTCTAGCAGCAAGAAGTAGGCAGGAGAAGCCTTGTTCAGAACAGTTCAGGTTTAATGTTATATTCATGTTCAGAAAGTTTAAGGTTAAATAACTATTAATACAGACATTTGAAACTGAATAAAAATAGAATTAATTTCTAGATTAAATCGATCGCAACTGATCTCATCCAAGAGGCTTCATCAGGTGAAACGTCTTCAAAGACAAAAAACCAAGTCCAGTTGCGATCGATTTAATCTACTTGAGATAACTATGACCTGGATGAATGAGAATATTCACAGGCATAATTAATTTCTCTAATCAGCCAGTCAGTCAGTTAATATGTGGTTTCTTCAAAAGCTTCAACTGATCACATTTAATAAAATGCAAACACTGAATATTTGGATTTTTTTGATGTGTCCAGACTCAGGACTGATGACTCGGGTTTCTGCGTGTGTGACGTGTTGACTGATGATGGTTCGAGCTCTGACAGTTGTCGGCTCAATGTCACTGGTAAGATGATTCAGTAGGACTCAGAAAGCCTACTGAAGGGGCGGCAGTAGCTCAGTCCATAGGGACTTGGCTTGAAAAACCGGAGGGTGGCGGTTCAAGTCCCACATGGACCAAAATATGGAAGGTGGGCTAGTAGCTGGAGAGGTGCCAGTTCACCTCCTGGGCACTGCCGAGGGGCCCTTGAGCAAGGCACCGACCCCCCAAACTGCTCACTGGGCGCCGGTTTGGCTGGCTGCCCATCACTCCACCATCTCTCTCCACATTGCATGTCTATGCCAGTGTACTGCATGTGTGTGTATCAGGGTTAATGCATGTAAAATAAAATAGAGTGAAAAGATAATTTCCCCATTGAGGGATTAATAAAATAAAGTAATTCTTCTTTTTTGTTAGATGTTATCAGTGATGTATGTGGACATAAACATCAAGTATGAGAGTTGAACCATGTGATAACAGAATTTGTGGAATACAAGTACAATTATTATTATTTATTTCTGTCCTTTACAGCAGCTGTTGATCAGCCTGAACCTCAGAAACCTGCTGAGAGATCACAAGCAGAGAGTCGGGGAAGAATCGGCCTCTATGTTGGACTGACAGCAGCTCTTCTCTCTGTCTCTGGACTCTTTGTCTCTGGACTCTTTGTCTTCAGACTTTGTTCTAAACCTGATCACAATGAAAACATTATTCTAAGAAATCATCAACTCATCCCTCAGGTCTCGCTCAGTCCCCCCCCCTACATGCTCCATCAGCACAATCCATCCAGCAGCCTCCGTTCCTCTGACACCAACCTCCTTACTCCACCACTCAGGACCAAGCACTGAACCTGGGACGACAGAGTCTCTGCAGCCGCCTCGTCCCTCTGGAACTGTCTCCATAAACACATCCACAACTGCACTGACTTGCCTACTTTCAAATTTCTGATAAAATCGCACTTTTTTAAAATTGCTTTTGTTTAGCTCAGTCTATTGTGTTTTCTTTTTTGTGTACTATTGTTTTTATTGATTTGATGTTCTTTTTATGAAGTGTCTTAAAGTATCTTGAAAAGCACTTTTAAATAATATGTATAGAAATATAAATATAACTTTATTTTTTTGCTGAAATATTGGATCATCTGAACATTTATTGAAACCATGTGAGAAGTTTAGAGGACAATTATGAACTTGACTGAATAAAAATGTTACCTAAAAGTTACTTGATCTGTTCCTTTCACTTAGTGAAGAAGTAAAACATTCAGACCACTTACTCTCTACACAGAAAACAAAAGCTATTATTAACATGTTAGATGAGATTTTGTCATGTTTTTAATGGACTTTCACTTCTTGACTTTGTAAATCATAGTTTGATGAAACAGTCTAAACTCAAACTCCACTTACAAGCTGTTTCTAGAGCTTTCAACCACATCACATGGTCTTCAGTATATCAACAAAGAAGTCCTAAAAGTGCTCTGGATGAAATCACAACAGATCCATCCTCACTACCACAGATGCGACTGAATAGAGCTGCAACGATTAATCAATTGACTGAAAATGAATATCAGTAATCGATTCATCTTTTTGTCTTTTTTTTTTTAAAGCAAACAAGGATTCAAGGATTCAAGGATTCAAGGATTTTTATTTGTCATTGCAACACATGTAAACATGGGATGCAACGAAATTGGTTTCCCTGGTCCTGGAGCAGCCCAATATCAAATATAATAAAATACAGAATAAAAAATAAAATATATATACACATCTGTATATATGGAACATAAAATATAAAAGTAAAGCCAAATTTAAATTTAAGACAAAGTATATACAATGAAAATAGAAAAAGAAAAAGAAAAACAACAACAGTATAACACCATGGTGAAATGTCCAGGTTGTGCAAATAGCTGCATTGTGCAAGAATTTCAGTGCAAAGTTTTTGTTTTTGTATTATTGTCTGTGCATCTGTGGTGGGGGGTCCAGATGGGGGATGGGGGGTGGGGTTGTGGATGGGGGGCAGGGGCTACAGGGGTCCTCCAGAGTTCAACAGTCTCACAGCTTCTGGGAAGAAGCTGTTCCTCATTCTGGTGGTCCTGCTCTTAATGCTCCGCAGCCTCCTGCCCGAGGGGAGAGGGGTAAACAGAGCATGTGCGGGGTGACTGGGGTCCTTCATGATGCAGGAGGCCCTTTTCCTGCACCTGGAGGTGTAAATGTCCGTGGTGGTGGGTAGGCTGCATCCCACAGTCCTCTGTGCAGCTTTGACCACCCTCTGCAGAGCCTTCTTCTCTGCTGCAGAGCAGCTGCCGTGCCACACAGTGATGCAGGTGCACATGACGCTTTCCACCACACATCTGTAAAAGGAGGTCAGGACTGAGCTCCCCAGTCCAGCACGCCGCAGCTTCCTAAGGAAGTAGAGGCGCTGGTGTGCCTTCCTGACCAGATAGGAAGTGTTGGTGCTCCAGGTGAGGTCGTTGGAGATGTTCACGCCCAGGTACCTGAAGCTGGAGACCACTTCCACCGCTGTCCCTCCGATGTGCAGGGGAGGGGGGAGATGTCTGCCCCTTCTGAAGTCCACGATCATCTCCTTGGTCTTCTTCGCGTTGATGCAGAGGTTGTTTTCTCTGCACCAACCCTCCAGGTGTTCCACCTCCTGCCTGTAGCCCGACTCATCGCTGTTAGCGATTCGTCCAACCACAGCTGTGTCATCTGCGAACTTCACAATCAGACAGCTCGGGTGTCTCGCTGAGCAGTCGTGTGTGAGCAGAGTGAACAGGAGGGGGCTCAGCACACAACCCTGGGGGGAGCCTGTGCTTAGGGTGATGGTGGAGGAGGAGATGTCGTGGATCTTCACAGACTGCGGCCTTTCCGTTAGAAAGTCCAGCACCCAGTTGCAGAGGGTAGAGCTCAGCCCGAGTGTGGACAGTTTCAAAACCAGGGTCTGCGGTCTTATTGTGTTGAACGCAGACATGAAGTCCACAAAGAGCAGGCGAACATACGAGTCCTTCTTCTCTAAGTGGGTGAGGGCTGTGTGGACCACAGAAGAAATGGCATCTTCTGTGGATCGATTCTTCCTGTATGCGTACTGGTGTGGGTCTACAGTGACGTTGATGCAGTCTTTGATGTGGGCCATCACCAGTCTCTCAAAGCACTTCATGACTATCGGGGTGAGGGCAACCGGCCGATAGTCATTTAGGCCTGTCACTGTGGAGGTTTTGGGGATGGGGATGATTGTGGCCGTCTTCAAGCAGGTAGGGACCGCTGCTTGTTGGAGGGAGGTGTTAAAGATGTCTGTCAGGACATCCGTCAGCTGGTGTGCACAGCTCCTCAGCAGCCTCCCGGAGATGTTATCGGGACCCGCAGCTTTGCGAGGGTTAATCCTCTGGAGGGTTCTCCTCACTTCTGCTGGGGTCACGCTGAGAGGCTCTTCACCTGGTGGTGGAGTGAGTCTGGTGCTAGAGGAGGTGTTCGGGTCATCAAAGCGGGCATAGAAGGTGTTGAGAGCGTCGGGCAGAGAGGGGTCCCCGGGGCACTGTGCATCTCTGGTGTTGTAGTCTGTGATGCACTTTATGCCCCTCCACATACTCCGTGGATCGTTAGACGTAAAATGTCCCTCGATCCTCCGGGCATATGTGGCCTTGGCCCTCTTTACTCCTGCTATCAGCCGTCTCCTAGCCGCTCTGAGTTCCAGTCTGTCACCTGACCTGAACGCAGCATCCCTGGCTTTCAGCAGAGACTTGACCTCCACATTCAGCCAGGGTTTCTGGTTCGGGTAGACTGTTATAGTCCTGGTGGTGGTGACATCCTCTGCAAACAATCCAAGTCAGTTTTGGTTGTAAACGTCCATTCCAGTGTGATGTTGTCGTTCTCCTCTGCCTGATAGGAGGTCTGTGCCACCTCCACTACAAATGTTCCTGTTGAGGAGACAGAGAGGGAACGAGTTTAAAAATACACCAGTAAAAAAGCTCATGCTTCATACCGATAATAAACTACTAAACTAACCACAGACACAGGAGGTCAGAACGAAGAGCAGAAGGATCCAGATCATCTTCTCCCTGTGAGAGGAGACGGAGGAGAGGAGTCATGAACACATGAGGTCAAAGTTCAGTCATCACAGGTGAGAGAAGGAAAATCTACAGCATCAAACCTGGATTCTCATGTCACAAACAACAAACACAGACACATTAGTCGCTTCAACTGTCACTTACACAAATCTGGACTTGATCTCTGAATCTTCAGTTTTACAAGTTCAGTCGTGTGTTTCTCATCTACACAAATATACACATTACACACAGTATGAAGTTTGAGTCTAAATTAAGTTAAAATTAGGCCAAAGTGATCCATTAAATTGATTGTATTGTAAGATAAACACTCCAAAACCTAAAGATATTCAGTTCAGGGCTGAAACTAATGATTCATTTTATTGATTAATGATTTTGTATATAAAATCTATGAAAATACGTGTTATAATATCTCAGAGCTCATCTTCAAATGTCTTGTTGTGTCATGTGATCAACAGTCATAAATCTAAAAATATTCAGTTTTACTATCGTGTATGACACAGAAACATTTGAGAAGCTGCATCAAACACATTTTACTTTAAAAGACAAAACGACTCAATTATCAAAATAGTTGCAGATTAATTTTCTGTTGACCAACTAATTGACTTATTGTTGCAGCTCTAATTCAGTTTATTATCACATAAGACAAAGAAAAAAAAATATAAATACTCACAAATGAAGCTGTTCAGAATCAGCACCAGATCCTGGTGATGAAAGACGAGCAGAGAGAAAAGCTAAACATGTAAAAATGTAGCGAAAGTGTTCAGTGATGATTCAAATATCTCCAACAGTCAGAGTCATTCAAGTAGTGTGCTGTCTGTAAAGAAAGGGCGGAGCATCCAGCCCCGCTCACTCACTTTTCATAACGACCAATGAAATCACACTCTGAATAACTGCTCTCCAGTTTGAGCAGCAACTTTGAAATTAAAATTGATATGAATGAACACTTGTGTGCGGAATGAACCAATCACGGTTCGGTATATGGCTCTGGTGGGCGGGACATCGGCAAGGCGTGCAATCACCGTAGTACGCCGCGTTCCGCATCGGAGGATTGCAGCATAGTAGTTACGCCCATATGTCTGTGGTTACACCCATATGTCTGTGGTTACACCCATATGTCTGTGGTTACACCCATATGTCTGTGGTTACGCCAGCTCTGTAAAGCTTCACCTCGCTACAAGTCTGCCCCGGAGGACACGAAGAAGAGTGTCGTCTCTCTCTCTCTGCGTGTGTGCGAGTCGCAGGAGCCACACACACACAGCCTGTGCAAAGCGCAGGATGAAAAACGGACTTTTAAATGAATATAAACTTCATTAAAAGAAGACATGTCTGGGCAAAAGTGGACGTTGTGACACCGTATTTACAGACACGGATCCACAGCGTCTTGTCTCCATGTGTACTATGAAGCAGCGTCCTGCCAGGTCTCTAGCAGCAAGAAGTAGGCAGGAGAAGCCTTGTTCAGAACAGTTCAGGTTTAATGTTATATTCATGTTCAGAAAGTTTAAGGTTAAATAACTATTAATACAGACATTTGAAACTGAATAAAAATAGAATTAATTTCTAGATTAAATCGATCGCAACTGATCTCATCCAAGAGGCTTCATCAGGTGAAACGTCTTCAAAGACAAAAAACCAAGTCCAGTTGCGATCGATTTAATCTACTTGAGATAACTATGACCTGGATGAATGAGAATATTCACAGGCATAATTAATTTCTCTAATCAGCCAGTCAGTCAGTTAATATGTGGTTTCTTCAAAAGCTTCAACTGATCACATTTAATAAAATGCAAACACTGAATATTTGGATTTTTTTGATGTGTCCAGACTCAGGACTGATGACTCGGGTTTCTGCGTGTGTGACGTGTTGACTGATGATGGTTCGAGCTCTGACAGTTGTCGGCTCAATGTCACTGGTAAGATGATTCAGTAGGACTCAGAAAGCCTACTGAAGGGGCGGCAGTAGCTCAGTCCATAGGGACTTGGCTTGAAAAACCGGAGGGTGGCGGTTCAAGTCCCACATGGACCAAAATATGGAAGGTGGGCTAGTAGCTGGAGAGGTGCCAGTTCACCTCCTGGGCACTGCCGAGGGGCCCTTGAGCAAGGCACCGACCCCCCAAACTGCTCACTGGGCGCCGGTTTGGCTGGCTGCCCATCACTCCACCATCTCTCTCCACATTGCATGTCTATGCCAGTGTACTGCATGTGTGTGTATCAGGGTTAATGCATGTAAAATAAAATAGAGTGAAAAGATAATTTCCCCATTGAGGGATTAATAAAATAAAGTAATTCTTCTTTTTTGTTAGATGTTATCAGTGATGTATGTGGACATAAACATCAAGTATGAGAGTTGAACCATGTGATAACAGAATTTGTGGAATACAAGTACAATTATTATTATTTATTTCTGTCCTTTACAGCAGCTGTTGATCAGCCTGAACCTCAGAAACCTGCTGAGAGATCACAAGCAGAGAGTCGGGGAAGAATCGGCCTCTATGTTGGACTGACAGCAGCTCTTCTCTCTGTCTCTGGACTCTTTGTCTCTGGACTCTTTGTCTTCAGACTTTGTTCTAAACCTGATCACAATGAAAACATTATTCTAAGAAATCATCAACTCATCCCTCAGGTCTCGCTCAGTCCCCCCCCCTACATGCTCCATCAGCACAATCCATCCAGCAGCCTCCGTTCCTCTGACACCAACCTCCTTACTCCACCACTCAGGACCAAGCACTGAACCTGGGACGACAGAGTCTCTGCAGCCGCCTCGTCCCTCTGGAACTGTCTCCATAAACACATCCACAACTGCACTGACTTGCCTACTTTCAAATTTCTGATAAAATCGCACTTTTTTAAAATTGCTTTTGTTTAGCTCAGTCTATTGTGTTTTCTTTTTTGTGTACTATTGTTTTTATTGATTTGATGTTCTTTTTATGAAGTGTCTTAAAGTATCTTGAAAAGCACTTTTAAATAATATGTATAGAAATATAAATATAACTTTATTTTTTTGCTGAAATATTGGATCATCTGAACATTTATTGAAACCATGTGAGAAGTTTAGAGGACAATTATGAACTTGACTGAATAAAAATGTTACCTAAAAGTTACTTGATCTGTTCCTTTCACTTAGTGAAGAAGTAAAACATTCAGACCACTTACTCTCTACACAGAAAACAAAAGCTATTATTAACATGTTAGATGAGATTTTGTCATGTTTTTAATGGACTTTCACTTCTTGACTTTGTAAATCATAGTTTGATGAAACAGTCTAAACTCAAACTCCACTTACAAGCTGTTTCTAGAGCTTTCAACCACATCACATGGTCTTCAGTATATCAACAAAGAAGTCCTAAAAGTGCTCTGGATGAAATCACAACAGATCCATCCTCACTACCACAGATGCGACTGAATAGAGCTGCAACGATTAATCAATTGACTGAAAATGAATATCAGTAATCGATTCATCTTTTTGTCTTTTTTTTTTTAAAGCAAACAAGGATTCAAGGATTCAAGGATTCAAGGATTTTTATTTGTCATTGCAACACATGTAAACATGGGATGCAACGAAATTGGTTTCCCTGGTCCTGGAGCAGCCCAATATCAAATATAATAAAATACAGAATAAAAAATAAAATATATATACACATCTGTATATATGGAACATAAAATATAAAAGTAAAGCCAAATTTAAATTTAAGACAAAGTATATACAATGAAAATAGAAAAAGAAAAAGAAAAACAACAACAGTATAACACCATGGTGAAATGTCCAGGTTGTGCAAATAGCTGCATTGTGCAAGAATTTCAGTGCAAAGTTTTTGTTTTTGTATTATTGTCTGTGCATCTGTGGTGGGGGGTCCAGATGGGGGATGGGGGGTGGGGTTGTGGATGGGGGGCAGGGGCTACAGGGGTCCTCCAGAGTTCAACAGTCTCACAGCTTCTGGGAAGAAGCTGTTCCTCATTCTGGTGGTCCTGCTCTTAATGCTCCGCAGCCTCCTGCCCGAGGGGAGAGGGGTAAACAGAGCATGTGCGGGGTGACTGGGGTCCTTCATGATGCAGGAGGCCCTTTTCCTGCACCTGGAGGTGTAAATGTCCGTGGTGGTGGGTAGGCTGCATCCCACAGTCCTCTGTGCAGCTTTGACCACCCTCTGCAGAGCCTTCTTCTCTGCTGCAGAGCAGCTGCCGTGCCACACAGTGATGCAGGTGCACATGACGCTTTCCACCACACATCTGTAAAAGGAGGTCAGGACTGAGCTCCCCAGTCCAGCACGCCGCAGCTTCCTAAGGAAGTAGAGGCGCTGGTGTGCCTTCCTGACCAGATAGGAAGTGTTGGTGCTCCAGGTGAGGTCGTTGGAGATGTTCACGCCCAGGTACCTGAAGCTGGAGACCACTTCCACCGCTGTCCCTCCGATGTGCAGGGGAGGGGGGAGATGTCTGCCCCTTCTGAAGTCCACGATCATCTCCTTGGTCTTCTTCGCGTTGATGCAGAGGTTGTTTTCTCTGCACCAACCCTCCAGGTGTTCCACCTCCTGCCTGTAGCCCGACTCATCGCTGTTAGCGATTCGTCCAACCACAGCTGTGTCATCTGCGAACTTCACAATCAGACAGCTCGGGTGTCTCGCTGAGCAGTCGTGTGTGAGCAGAGTGAACAGGAGGGGGCTCAGCACACAACCCTGGGGGGAGCCTGTGCTTAGGGTGATGGTGGAGGAGGAGATGTCGTGGATCTTCACAGACTGCGGCCTTTCCGTTAGAAAGTCCAGCACCCAGTTGCAGAGGGTAGAGCTCAGCCCGAGTGTGGACAGTTTCAAAACCAGGGTCTGCGGTCTTATTGTGTTGAACGCAGACATGAAGTCCACAAAGAGCAGGCGAACATACGAGTCCTTCTTCTCTAAGTGGGTGAGGGCTGTGTGGACCACAGAAGAAATGGCATCTTCTGTGGATCGATTCTTCCTGTATGCGTACTGGTGTGGGTCTACAGTGACGTTGATGCAGTCTTTGATGTGGGCCATCACCAGTCTCTCAAAGCACTTCATGACTATCGGGGTGAGGGCAACCGGCCGATAGTCATTTAGGCCTGTCACTGTGGAGGTTTTGGGGATGGGGATGATTGTGGCCGTCTTCAAGCAGGTAGGGACCGCTGCTTGTTGGAGGGAGGTGTTAAAGATGTCTGTCAGGACATCCGTCAGCTGGTGTGCACAGCTCCTCAGCAGCCTCCCGGAGATGTTATCGGGACCCGCAGCTTTGCGAGGGTTAATCCTCTGGAGGGTTCTCCTCACTTCTGCTGGGGTCACGCTGAGAGGCTCTTCACCTGGTGGTGGAGTGAGTCTGGTGCTAGAGGAGGTGTTCGGGTCATCAAAGCGGGCATAGAAGGTGTTGAGAGCGTCGGGCAGAGAGGGGTCCCCGGGGCACTGTGCATCTCTGGTGTTGTAGTCTGTGATGCACTTTATGCCCCTCCACATACTCCGTGGATCGTTAGACGTAAAATGTCCCTCGATCCTCCGGGCATATGTGGCCTTGGCCCTCTTTACTCCTGCTATCAGCCGTCTCCTAGCCGCTCTGAGTTCCAGTCTGTCACCTGACCTGAACGCAGCATCCCTGGCTTTCAGCAGAGACTTGACCTCCACATTCAGCCAGGGTTTCTGGTTCGGGTAGACTGTTATAGTCCTGGTGGTGGTGACATCCTCTGCAAACAATCCAAATATTCAGTGTTTGCATTTTATTATTTCACAAAAAGACAAAACCAGTCAACAAGTCAACAACAGTCACAGAAACCACTGCTTCCTTCTTCTTCAGACTTTAACATGTTGAGAAGTCAAGATCAAGATGCATTATTCACACCAATTCCACAACAGAAAACCGTGTAAAAACTTAAAATACCTTCAATTTATTCCCTCAACAGTACTATATATATATATATATATAATGTAAAACTACTGATTGACTGTAAGTAAATATTTTTTATTATTACACAAAATTTCAGTGTTTTTTGTTTTTTTTGCATAGTTGCATAAATAAAACTGCATTCATGTAGTTTCACTCACACACACATACATAAATTCATAGTTTTACCAGAGCAACAATGTTAAGGCATTCAATAAAACCCTCAAACACACACGTGTCCCCTTAAAGAAACACCGGACATTGATTCAGATTTGTTTAAAGTTTCATCTTTACTAATAACTGTAAAATAAATAGTTATTTATTTTACACATCGTACACAACGTAGGATTGAAGGTACAGTGACACAAGCTACGATCTCAGCATATCTGTGGTTATAAATTATTAAAATGACCTGTTTTGATTCTCATGTTAGTCATTGATTATTGATTATTTAGCTGTGCTTTATTCATCTACACTCATTTCAAAAAGCTGAAACTCTTTTCACATATAAATATATCCCCATTACAGATTATAGTTAGTTAATGATTTGCTGCTGTGCATCTGTATCTCTAACACAGGTTCCACTGTTATAGAGATACAAGAAATATACAGAAAACCAAAGTTTGAGGCTCAGCAGCATTTGACACATATGTAAACAAGCTTTGTTATGGCGCCACCATGTGGGCATCACTACCAACCAACTCTTCGTCTCTGTGCTGTTTAGCCCCGCCCACTCCTCTCGTCATCACTACCAACCAACTCTTCGTCTCTGTGCTGTTTAGCCCCGCCCACTCCTCTCGTCATCACTACCAACCAACTCTTCGTCTCTGTGCTGTTTAGCCCCGCCCACTCCTCTCGTCATCACTACCAACCAACTCTTCGTCTCTGTGCTGTTTAGCCCCGCCCACTCCTCTCGTCATCACTACCAACCAACTCTTCGTCTCTGTGCTGTTTAGCCCCGCCCACTCCTCTCGTCATCACTACCAACCAACTCTTCGTCTCTGTGCTGTTTAGCCCCGCCCACTCCTCTCGTCATCACTACCAACCAACTCTTCGTCTCTGTGCTGTTAAAACATACTTGAAGCAACAGTTTGGTTTCATGTTTATATTCTGGACTTTTATTAATCTGTCAACACGTCACACAAGTAGAGACCCGAGTCATCAGTCTGGACACATGAAAATTAAAAAATTAAACTATATGACACTTACCGACATCGATGTGAGAGCCGCCGGTTGACTCGAGAGCACCGAGAGCAGGTAACTCAACTTCTCCCTACATCAATTTCATATAAAACATTGTATTTTTACAAACCGGTTACAGTGACAACCATAACTTACACTGTTAGACTAACTGCTGTTTTAAGCTTGCAACAAGGTTTGTTTAAGGAAACGTAGCATCCACTGTAGCTGACATAAAGCTTGTAGCCTGACCTTAGCTAACATTAGCATCCCTGACACACAGAATCGTCGTCTACATTTAGACTAACGGGTGATAAGTAAAAACGTATCGGTAAACGTGTTTTGCGGGTAACGTAACGTTGAGTGGTTACCTCAAAACAGATAGCCGCTAGCTGCTGGCAGCTAGCCAGCAGCTAGATTAGCTCACTCTGCTAACAACTAGCGGCTAACAGCTAACGGATTAGCTCACTCTGCTAACAACTAGCGGCTAACAGATAACGGATTAGCTCACTCTGGATTAGCTCACTCTGCTAACAACTAGCGGCTAGCGGAACTGGTGCGGGGACAGACGTGATACGGAGTAACAGCTACACCGAGTATCTCCTGGTCCGTTTAGACCGAACCAAAGCACTTGTCCTCGGATTGTCTGGTGTTGAGCTGCTGCTAACTTATTAACGTCCGCTCCGTCAACACACACTCAGGCTAACGGCCTCAGAAAGCTGTCGGAAGGGGAAGAAGAGAAATGCTTCAAGTGTTTATTTCAGTATAATTATAGTAAAACTCAGTAATTTACTTACAGTCAATCAGTAGTTTTACATTATTTTGGACGCATTGTAACTATATATATATATGTGTATATATATTGTACTGTTGAGGGAATAAATTGAAGGTATTTTAAGTTTTTACACAGTTTTCTGTTGTGGAATTGGTGTGAATAATGCATCTTGATTATATTTACAATAATCCGTCTGATAGATTAATTATTTTACAATCAATCATGGCAGAATGAGAGTGAGTCACTTCTCAACATGTTAAAGTCTGAAGAAGAAGGAAGCAGTGGTTTCTGTGACTGTTGTTGACTTGTTTTGTCTTTTTTTTAAACTAATTGTGTAATAAAACTAAAAAATAAATCTTTTTGTTTTTGAGCATTTTATTGTCTAAACTGAACATCTGCTGCAACTGTTGTATCCTAAAATTTATCTGATCTGTGTCAACTTGATGGTGGTTTGACACAGTAAGTGTTCATAGAGCTGCGTAGAGAGTAAGTGGTCTGAATGTTTTACTTCTTCACTAAGTGAAAGGAACAGATCAAGTAACTTTTAGGTAACATTTTTATTCATTCAAGTTCATAATTGTCTTAAGTATGTTATATTTATATACATATTATTTAAAAGTGCTTTTCAAGATAATAGTACACAAAAAAGAAAACACAATAGACTGAGCTAAACAACAGCAATTTTAAAAAAGTGCGTTTTTATCAGAAATTTGAACGTAGGCAAGTCAGTGCAGTTGTGGATGTGTTTATGGAGACAGTTCCAGAGGGACGAGGCGGCTGCAGAGACTCTGTCGCCCCAGGTTCAGTGTTTGGTCCTGAGTGGTGGAGTAAGGAGGTTGGTGTCAGAGGAACGGAGGCTGCTGGATGGATTGTGCTGATGGAGCATGTAGGGGGGGGGGGGACTGAGCGAGACCTGAGGGATGAGTTGATGATTTCTTAGAATAATGTTTTGTGATCAGGTTTAGAATAAAGTCTGAAGACAAAGAGTCCAGAGACAGAGAGAAGAGCTGCTGTCAGTCCAACATAGAGGCCGATTCTTCCCCGACTCTCTGCTTGTGATCTCTCAGCAGGTTTCTGAGGTTCAGGCTGATCAACAGCTGCTGTAAAGGACAGAAAGAAATAATAATAATTGTACTTGTATTCCACAAATTCTGTTATCACATGGTTCAACTCTCATACTTGATGTTTATGTCCACATACATCACTGATAACATCTAACAAAAAAGGCTTTCTGAGTCCTACTGAATCATCTTACCAGTGACATTGAGCCGACATCTGTCAGAGCTCGAACCATCATCAGTCAACACGTCACACACGCAGAAACCCGAGTCATCAGTCCTGAGTCTGGACACATGAAGTCTGATTCGTCCTTCTCTGAGGACGTCTTTGTCAACCTGAACTCGTCCTGCAAACTGTCCATCCTGAGACTCTGGGACCTCAACACCCTCATGTACATGATACAGGATGGAGTCCTTGATACCAGTTAACAGGTAACAGATGATGTTAAGTGAAGAGGAGGAACTGTCAGTTTTGGTGGTAAACGTCCATTCCAGTGTGATGTTGTCGTTCTCCTCTGCCTGATAGGAGGTCTGTGCCGCCTCCACTACAAATGTTCCTGTTGAGGAGACAGAGAGAGAACGAGTTTAAAAATACACCAGTAAAAAAGCTCATGTTTCATACCGATAATAAACTACTAAACTAACCACAGACACAGGAGGTCAGAACGAAGAGCAGAAGGATCCAGATCATCTTCTCCCTGTGAGAGGAGACGGAGGAGAGGAGTCATGAACACATGAGGTCAAAGTTCAGTCATCACAGGTGAGAGAAGGAAAATCTACAGCATCAAACCTGGATTCTCATGTCACAAACAACAAACACAGACACATTAGTCGCTTCAACTGTCACACAAATCTGGACTTGATCTCTGAATCTTCAGTGTTACAAGTTTAGTCGTGTGCTTCTGTCACAAGATGGCGCCATTAAATCTCCCATTTTCATGACCAACATTCAGCCTCTGCTGGCCACATATAGCATTACAACAACAACTTCCCTTTTTAACCAATGTTGTTAAACAGCTTTAAGTGAAACATCATCTACACAAATATACACATTACACACAGTATGAAGGAGACTATAAGTGCAGGTTTATCCACCATCACATGTACCAGAAACATGTTCGTATGTTCACTGCTTTATCATGAACAAACTAGAAGAGAAACATTAACTTAAGATTAACTACATTAACATGTCAGGTTACCTTCAACAGAGATCCAGACGATGAAAGACGAGCAGAGAGAAAAAGTCCAGGATGTAAACATGAAACCAAACTGTTAAAATGTCCGACAGTCTGTTCGGTGTTTATTTTCACTGTTTCACAGCTTGTTGCGTCTAGTTATAGAGGAGGAAGTCTGTGTCATTGAGGAGGAGTCTCACACTCAAAACGTTGGTTTAAACTTTAAAGGAGAGTTGGCTTCAGTTTATAGTTTATAGTTTGGATACTAAAGTTTGGTTTGTAGAGAGAAAAAGTCCAGAATATAAACATGAAACCAAACTGTTCACATTCAGCTTCAAACAGATTTTTTAATAAGTTAAAAACTAACAAGGAATTTGTTTTGGTGATTATTGGTGCTCAACAAACAACACAACACAAAGAAACAGGACGATACACACACTAAATATATATATATATATATATATATATATATATATATATATATATATCACTGTCACATCGCCACACGCTGTTAATGTAGAAACAGAGACGTCCGTGGAGCTGGGATCCCTCCTCCACTTATTCAGAGTGTGATTTCATTGGTCGTTATGACCAGTGAGTGGGCGGGGCCGAATGCTCCGCCCTTCCTTTACATACACTACTTGACACATTGTTGGACATATTTAAAGCGCCTCTGAACACTTTCGCTACATTTTTACATGTTTAGCTTTTCTCTCTGCTCGTCTTTCATCACCAGGATCTGGTGCTGATTCTGAACAGCTTCATTTGTGAGTATTTATAGTTTTTTTTTCTTTGTCTTATGTGATAATAAAGTGAATTAGAGCTGCAACAATAAGTCAATTAGTTGGTCAACAGAAAATTAATCTGCAACTATTTTGATAATTGAGTCGTTTTGTCTTTTAAAGGAATATTTTTAGATTTATGACTGTTGATCACAAGACACAACAAGACATTTGAAGATGAGCGCTGAGATATTATAACACGTATTATACACGTGGCGTCTTCTGCATGTGTTGTCACCGTCATCATTGTTACCATATCCCCATTACAGATTATAGTTAGTTAATGATTTGCTGCTGTGCATCTGTATCTTTACCACAAGTTTCACTGTTACTGTAATAATTCATCATTCATTGTCATTATTCTCATATTGATATATGATATTTCACTATTATTCATTGTGAGTGTACAATATGTGTGTGTTGATTGTTCTGTACATGTGTCTGCCTTCCGAACACAGAGTGGTAGTTTATTCCACAGAAGAGGAGCTTGATAGCTGAAAGCTCTGGCTCCCAATCTACTTTTAGACACTATAGGAACCACAAGGAACCCACCATCCTGGGAGCGCAATGTTCTAGTGGGGTGGTAAGGTACTATGAGCTCTTTTAAATATGATGGTGCCTGACCATGAAGAGCTTTGTAAGTTAATAGAAGAATTTTAAATTCTATTCTAGATTTAACGGGTAGCCAGTGCAAAGAAGCCAAAATGGGAGAGATGTGATCTCTGATCTTGGTTCCTGTCAGAACACGTGCAGCAGCATTCTGAATCAGCTGCAAACTCTTAAGAGACTTATTAGAGCAGCCTGATAGCAAAGAGTTACAATAGTCCAGCCTAGAAGTAACAAATGCATGGACTAGTTTTTCTGCATCCGCTTGAGAAATGATGCGTCTGATTTTGGCAATGTTACGCAAGTGGAAGAATGCAGGGTGATCCCGTCTAAGGCTAAATCTCTGCAATGATAGTTTCTAAGGTGTTTGGGTCCTATTAGGAGAACTTCAGTTTTATCTGAATTTAGCATCAGAAAATTGTTTATGTCCTTAATGCATGCTTGAAGTTTAGTCAAGTGATTGGTTTCATCAGGCTTGATTGATAAATATAATTGGGTGTCGTCGGCATAACAATCAAAGTTAATTGAATGATTCCTAATAATGTTCCCTAGAGGAAGCATATATAAACTGATAATAAGTGGCCCTAATACAGAACCTTGTGGGACTCCATGAGAAACTTTGGTTTGCATGGAGGATTCATCATTAACATGAACAAACTGAGATTGGTCTAGGAAATATGACTTAAACCAGCGTAGGACGGTTCCTTTAATGCCAATTTAAAATTCCAGTCTCTGCAAGAGAATCTGATGGTCAATGGTGTCAAATGCGGCACTAAGATCTAATAGGACAAGTACAGAGATGAGTCCTTTGTCTGATGCCATTAGGAGGTCGTTTATAACTTTGACTAGTGCGGTCTCTGTGCTATGATTTACTCTAAATCCTGACATGAGAATCCAGGTCTCTCACCTGTGATGACTGAACTTTGACCTCATGTGTTCATGACTCCTCTCCTCCGTCTCCTCTCACAGGGAGAAGATGATCTGGATCCTTCTGCTCTTCGTTCTGACCTCCTGTGTCTGTGGTTAGTTTAGTAGTTTATTATCGGTATGAAGCATGAGCTTTTTTACTGGTGTATTTTTAAACTCGTTCCCTCTCTGTCTCCTCAACAGGAACATTTGTAGTGGACGTGGCACAGACCTCCTATCAGGCAGAGGAGAACGACAACATCACACTGGAATGGACGTTTACAACCAAAAATGACAGTTCCTCCTCTTCACTTAACATCATCTGTTACCTGTTAACTGGTATCAAGGACTCCATCCTGTATCATGTACATGAGGGTGTTGAGGTCCCAGAGTCTCAGGATGGACAGTTAGCAGGACGAGTTCAGGTTGACAAAGACGTCCTCAGAGAAGGACGAATCAGACTTCATGTGTCCAGACTCAGGACTGATGACTCGGGTGTCTGCGTGTGTGACGTGTTGACTGATGATGGTTCGAGCTCTGACAGATGTCGGCTCAATGTCACTGGTAAGATGATTCAGTAGGACTCAGAAAGCCTTTTTTGTTAGATGTTATCAGTGATGTATGTGGACATAAACATCAAGTATGAGAGTTGAACCATGTGATAACAGAATTTGTGGAATACAAGTACAATTATTATTATTTCTTTCTGTCCTTTACAGCAGCTGTTGATCAGCCTGAACCTCAGAAACCTACTGAGAGATCACAAGCAGAGAGTCTGGGAAGAATCGGCCTCTATGTTGGACTGACAGCAGCTCTTCTCTCTGTCTGTGCTGGACTCTAATTTGTCTTCAGACTTTGTTCTAAACCTGATCACAATGAAAATATTATTCTAAGAAATCATCAACTCATCCCTCAGGTCTCGCTCAGTCCCCCCCCCTGACATGCTCCATCAGCACAATCCAGCCTCCGTTCCTCTGACACCAACCTCCTTACTCCACCACTCAGGACCAAGCACTGAACCTGGGGCGACAGAGTCTCTGCAGCCGCCTCGTCCCTCTGGAACTGTCTCCATAAACACATCCACAACTGCACTGACTTGCCTACGTTCAAATTTCTGATAAAAACGCACTTTTTTTAAATTGCTGTTGTTTAGCTCAGTCTATTGTGTTTTCTTTTTTGTGTACTATTGTTTTTATTGATTTGATGTTCTTTTTATGAAGTGTCTTAAAGTATCTTGAAAAGCATTTTTAAATAATATGCATATAAATATAACATACTTAAGACAATTATGAACTTGACTGAATAAAATGTTACCTAAAAGTTACTTGATCTGTTCCTTTCACTTAGTGAAGAAGTAAAACATTCAGACCACTTACTCTCTACACAGAAAACAAAAGCTATTATTAACATGTTAGATGAGATTTTGTCATGTTTTTAATAGACTTTCACTTCTTGACTTTGTAAATCATAGTTTGATGAAACAGTCTAAACTCAAACTCCACTTACAAGCTGTTTCTAGAGCTTTCAACCACATCACATGGTCTTCAGTATATCAACAAAGAAGTCCTAAAAGTGCTCTGGATGAAATCACAACAGATCCATCCTCACTACCACAGATGCGACTGAATAGAGCTGCAACGATTAATCAATTGACTGAAAATGAATCTCAGTAATCGATTCATCTTTTGGTCTTTTTTTTTTTTAAAGCAAACAATCCAAATATTCAGTGTTTGCATTTTATTATTTCACAAAAAAGACAAAACCAGTCAACAAGTCAACAACAGTCACAGAAACCACTGCTTCCTTCTTCTTCAGACTTTAACATGTTGAGAAGTGACTCACTCTCATTCTGCCATGATTGATTGTAAAATAATTAATCTATCAGACGGATTATTGTAAATATAATCAAGATGCATTATTCACACCAATTCCACAACAGAAAACCGTGTAAAAACTTAAAATACCTTCAATGCCTCAGAGCTCTGACTGGTCACTGTCTTAACTTAAATATCCCTTCAAAATAAAATATTCAGATACGCCACAAATACATTTATAAAGAAAATTTTACTTTCATGAACATTTCAGAATATGGAGTAA
The DNA here is from genome assembly GCA_036937835.1 of Pampus argenteus. Classification (NCBI taxonomy): domain Eukaryota; kingdom Metazoa; phylum Chordata; class Actinopteri; order Scombriformes; family Stromateidae; genus Pampus; species Pampus argenteus. The sequence continues at coordinate 2,385,266 of CM072860.1, forward strand.
ATATTTGACATAGAGCTGTTTTTCTTTTAGCTTCTGCATGTGTGTGTTTCCCCGCTAAGACACGCCCCATTATAAGCTCCTTAGAAGGTCTTTTATGGTCTTTCTGTGACTTCCTGCCAGGAAGTCACAGAAACAGTTCTGCAAACCACAAACCACCATGTTAGTTTAGTTTTAGTTTCGTTTGTTTCCTTTTTAAACACACTCTGAAGTTATGTATCACCAGGAGGTAGTCGACGCGTCTCTTTTGTCCAAAAGGAAAAACTCCAGTTTTCTTTCTTGAGATTTATTTAACGTTTCTTTTGAACATAAAAGTTATACAAAACTGCAGTAATCCACCAAAAATTACAATTATGAGCACGTTTGAAAACTATTGTGCTCACCTGGCTTACATCCTTTCCAAATCAAAAAACTGAATTACACAAATGTCAGACTGCACACGCCTCAACCAACAGGACGTGTGCAGATACCAACAACAAATATGCATCCTTGCAGTATTAACATATGCAACATGCAACAAGTCTATATCATCCATCAACCTATTATATTATACACACACACACATATATATATACTCTGCAGCCGCCTCGTCCCTCTGGAACTGTCTCCATAAACACATCCACAACTGCACTGACTTGCCTACGTTCAAATTTCTGCTAAAAACGCACTTTTTTTAAATTGCTGTTGTTTAGCTCAGTCTATTGTGTTTTCTTTTTTGTGTACTATTGTTTTTATTGATTTGATGTTCTTTTTATGAAGTGTCTTAAAGTATCTTGAAAAGCATTTTTAAATAATATGCATATAAATATAAATATAACTATATTTTTTTTTGCTGAAATATTGGATCATCTGAACATTTATTGAAACCATGTGAGAAGTTTAGAGGACAATTATGAACTTGACTGAATAAAAATGTTACCTAAAAGTTACTTGATCTGTTCCTTTCACTTAGTGAAGAAGTAAAACATTCAGACCACTTACTCTCTACACAGAAAACAAAAGCTATTATTAACATGTTAGATGAGATTTTGTCATGTTTTTAATGGACTTTCACTTCTTGACTTTGTAAATCATAGTTTGATGAAACAGTCTAAACTCAAACTCCACTTACAAGCTGTTTCTAGAGCTTTCAACCACATCACATGGTCTTCAGTATATCAACAAAGAAGTCCTAAAAGTGCTCTGGATGAAATCACAACAGATCCATCCTCACTACCACAGATGCGACTGAATAGAGCTGCAACGATTAATCAATTGACTGAAAATGAATCTCAGTAATCGATTCATCTTTTGGTCTTTTTTTTTTTAAAGCAAACAATCCAAATATTGAGTGTTTGCATTTTATTATTTCACAAAAAAGACAAAACCAGTCAACAAGTCAACAACAGCCACAGACACCACTGCTTCCTTCTTCTTCAGACTTTAACATGTTGAGAAGTGACTCACTCTCATTCTGCCATGATTGATTATAAAATAATTAATCTATCAGACGGATTATTGTAAATATAATCAATATGCATTATTCACACCAATTCCACAACAGAAAACCGTGTAAAAACTTAAAATACCTTCAATGCCTCAGAGCTCTGACTGGTCACTGTCTTAACGTTTAAATATCCCTTCAAAATAAAATATTCAGATACGCCACAAATGCATTTATAAAGAAAATTTTACTTTCATGAACATTTCAGAATATGGAGTAAATATTTCACATAGAGCTGTTTTTCTTTTAGCTTCTGCATGTGTGTGTTTCCCCGCTAAGACACGCCTATTATAAGGTGTTTCTGTGGCGTGCTGGGAGGAAGCCACAGAAAAACAGTTCTGCAAACCAACCACCATGTTAGTTTAGTTTTAGTTTTGTTTGTTTCGTTTCTCACACACTCTGAAGTTATGTATCACCAGGAGGAAGTCGACGTGTGTCTTTTGTCCAAAAGGAAAAACTCCAGTTTTCTTTCTTGAGATTTATTTAACGTTTCTTTTGAACATAAAAGTTATACAAAACTGCAGTAATCCACCAAAAATTACAATTATGAGCACGTTTGAAAACTATTGTGCTCACCTGGCTTACATCCTTTCCAAATCAAAAAACTGAATTACACACATGTTAGACTGCACACGCCTCAACCAACAGGACGTGTGCAGATACCAACAACAAATATGCATCCTTGCAGTATTAACATATGCAACATGCAACAAATCTATATCATCCATCAACCTATTATATTACACACACACACACACACACACATATATATATATATATATATATATATATACAAAATGACACCAACACACCGGGCCGCGGACCTTATGAGGAGCGAATCTTAGCGGCCTTGATAAGCAATCTTATTTCTGTGAGGAAAGAAGCTTGTGGTAGTTTATTCCACAGAAAATGTAAAAGTCAGAATCAACAATAAATATTCCTCTCATATAGCATGTTTTCCAGTAACAGCAGTTACACCACCTGACCACGTGGTGGCGCCATAACAAAGCTCAAAGATCAAGTTAAAATTAATGCATGTATAACATCTTCCACTCTTGTTGCTGTGTAGAGTTTCTCCCTGAGTAGGTGAGGCTTCACTCCCACTTACAATTATACAATACAATACAATACAATACAATACAATACAATACAATACAGTACAATACAATACAATACAATACAATACAGTACAATACTATACTATACAGTACAATACAGTACAGTACAGTACAGTACAGTACAATACAATACAATACAATACAATACAGTACAATACTATACTATACAGTACAATACAGTTCAGTATAATACAATACAGTACAGTACAGTACAGTACAGTACAGTACAATACAATACAATACAATACAATACAGTACAATACTATACTATACAGTACAATACAATACAATACAATACTATACTATACTATACTATACTATACAATACAATACTATAGTATACAATACAATACAATACAATACAATACAATACAGTACAGTACAGTACAGTACAATACAATACAATACAATACTATACTATACTATACTATACTATACTATACTATACAATACAATACTATACTATAGTATACAATACAATACAATACAATAAAATTTGCAGCATTTCTTTTTCAATATTACTTATGAGACAGATATTATGGTGTATTATGCGTTTTAAAAACCATTTTGTTTTTATTTATTTATTATAATGTGCATTATCTGACACACACACTGTTTCTAACCTCTGATTTATTCCTGCTCTCAGACGTTAAAATCGTTCATTTTTGTCTTGTTTTAAGAAAATGTGACAGAAAAAACTTTGTTCCAGTTTAAAAAATAATTAAACTTGGAAATAAATACATGAATGGGAAAATACATTAATAATATATAGGCCTAAATAATGGAGGAAATACACTAATAACGACTAATTATGTCATATTCTTAATTTATTGCCTATTAATTCATTATATTTCCTGGGTTTTTGAGGTTTTTTTTTAATGTTGATAGTTTAAGAAATGTATATAGATAGTGTAAACAAACTGTCCATTACAAAATACATTAACTACCCTCCATACAACATACTACAGTGTATTCTACAGAAATGTGATGTGAAGTATTTCTGTGTTGCAGCGCCACATTGTGTAATGATGCAGTATTGCAGCTACTTTCCACATCATTTCTTTATATCTTTCAGCAAACAAAGCAGTAATCAGCCTGCAGGTGAGGTCAAGGGTCAAATTCATATTAGAGCTCACTTTCATGTTCACCTTGTGTTATTGCTGTTATCATCAGCACATTTCTTTTGACTATTCAGGTCTATGAGTGTGTCATCTTGTTTTAATGCAGAAGACATTTCAGCCCGGCTGGAGTCGTCCTACAGATATGAGACTGGTGGTAGGTATTGACACATTATTTAAAATATCTTATATCATCTCTGTTTTCTTCATCTTATTAAATTAAGTGAAATTTCCACAAAACTATAAATTGTCACTGTATTTTAAGTATAAATACAGTTAAAAGTCAACAAAAATGCAACGACAGACTGAAAATAAGCAGCTGGCTAATAAATGTGTTGAATTCCAGCACAAAGAGCAGCTGTTTGAACGGAGGAAACTGGAGGAAACTGTCAAAGTGAAGCATGATTTGGCTGCGGAGAGCATTGTCCTTTTCAACTTGAGTCTCCAAACCAAAGTTGAAAATATGATGGAGAATGTTAATATTAAAGTTTGTTTAAAAATGGATATTTTTGCTCTTAAGTTGCTATTTCACTCATACACGTAGGTTTCAATTGACTTTTAGAGGTGTTAAAGTAAAAAACATATATACATATAACATTAGTAATAAGTAACATAATACTAATTTAACGAGTTTCTTGTGGATTTCATGATCGTTTGTGTAGTATATGTATCAACTAACAAAAAGTAAAACAGCAAGTCATATAAAGTCAATATCTCATGATAAGCTTTGAAATGTTGTGTGTTTTCGAGTTCAAAGTTTAGTAAAGTTAAACAGACCCAAAAATATACAACCTGGGTTATATACATGTGCAAAAAGCAAACACAGCCCTGGAAATATTGACCTATGAACATATGTACACGTGCATACAGGCGCACGCGTACCTGTCTGCTGCTCGGCAACGCTCATCCTCTGTGAGAGAAAGTTCAAATAAAAAGCATTCAAATGTAAAACATATGACTTTTTTTTTTTTGCAGCAGTCAGCAGAACATGACAGCAGTTAGTTAGAAAATCGGAGCAGATGTTTTTTTTCTCACACAGCACAATAAAAAATGCAACAAAAAACGATCGATGAAACCAGATGGATCCAATTTATTTAGAGTCTGACTGGAAAACTTGTTAATGCAAAAGGATGCAATGTTTCAAACTCAAGTCATTCGAGGTTGCAGCTATAAAGAGCTTGTATCATGTACATTTACAGCTCTGTATTTATATTTCTGGGATCTACTAGAATATCTTATACTGGCCTTTTATGCAACCCTCTGTTTGAAACAGGCCACTGTCTCTTTAAGGCCCCTCCCCCCCTCCCTTGGGCCCACTCTGTTCTGATTGGTTAGCTTCGTCAACAAAGCACAAAACAAATCGTATCGTAGTAGGATTTTACTGCCTCTTCTCACGTTCTTTAATCGAAATCTCAACTTCTCAAATACATCTGTAATACGTTTGAGCCAAAAACCGATCTGAAAAATGCGAAAAAATGCATGACAACGCGTGGGAAAAAAACGTTAGCAACGAACTTTATGGGCCTGCGGGATGAGCCGATGTCAGCTGGTCGGCAAGGAAGAAAAAAAAATATTTCAAACGAAGCGTTGAGAGCAGGCTGCGGCCCAGACTGTACGTGCTTTAACCTCACGTTTTGGACTTATCTGTTGACATTATAACAGTATAGTGTAGTTTTACATTATCAATCAATATATATTTATAGTGTAATCATGGGAATCTGGGAAGATGTGATCGTCACGAATACATTCAACGTCTGTCTGTTTTTTTCGCATGTCCATATCGTTACGTGACAGGTTGGATTCATCAGTTGTAATAACAGCTATTTATAGGCCTGAAACTCCAAACCATATATACAAAGGTCAAAGGTCAAACCGGTGAACGGGCTCACATCTCTGCTTTAACACACGCAGCATATTTATTTCTTAATGTAATCTAATTTCATGTCCAAACGTTATATGACAAAGCAACTTTAGATGAGTGTTGTAGATATTCAGCGTCACAGAGCTGCCCAGTACAGCCTGTAAGAAGAACACTGTGTGCAGGTCAAGAGTGCAGATGACTTCTGCCCAGACAACATTTGACGAACGGCGATATGGAAGCAGCCAAGTTCAGCTTCAGGCCAAAAGGACCGCAAACTTTTACGATATGAAGGAACAGTAAACACATAGTTTTAAATCAAGTGGAGTTTATCGCCTGCTTTTAATGGCAAGCCTAAAAAAAAAAGAGGTTTTTATTGCTCAAATGTATACATACATTATATATATATATAAAAGTATATGGACACGTCACACATATGTCATTGGCATTAATCTGCAAGATATTGGAGGTTTCAGTGAAAACGAATATCGATGTTGGGTGATAAGAGCCGACTTGACCCCAGAATATGATCAATGATTTGATCATTTTATTGCATCCGATGCAAGTGTTTTATTTCAATTCCTGCCTTTCTATGATATCAGAGTGGATAAATTCTAAAAATAGGAATTTTATTTTGGTAAATAAACTCCAGTTAAGGTTACGATATAGATAAAATACCTTAAGATGCTAAATGCTCCTGTTTTTTTTCTTAACCAGCTAGTTGCAGCATGAAATAAAACTACGAGAGTGAATCTAAACTGTAAAGTTGTAGCTGGGCAGCTAAACAACGAGCTAATACTTACATGTATGTACACTCAACACACCATGCATGCAAAACACACATTTCTGATGACTCTACACATTCTTTTAAGAAGTAGAAAAATCCCTCCGGAGTCATTATTTTTCTTAAATCCTCATGACTTCCAGCCCTCTGTGTTTCACTCACACACTTGGCTCGATCCCCGATGTCGTTGTGAAACAATGGATGTTGACGCCAACAACTGTTTGACTTTTGAACACTGACAGCAGATTCGGGGGGCCTCGCATGTAAAATGCAAAAAGCAGATGAGTCAGAGTTCATGAGTCAGAGCGTGTTCAAACAGGGATTAATATGTCACATCCAGGACATTTTCTGCTGAGCAAGATATTTGTGCAAATGTTGTTTCCATGCAGCTTTAGCACTAAAGTTCCCATCAGTTAAAAAAGTACTTTTTGTAGTAGTAGTTTAATCACTAATTATAACTTCTAAAACTAAAATAGCATCAAGTTACTCTTCTTCTCTGTAAATTACTGTGATCATCGTCTGTTTTTAATCACCAATAATACATCAAATACAGTCTGATAATCACTTTCACTTCTCTTATTGAATCATGAAACTGGAAACTAAATATATATCACTACGTACAATGAATACTGTTTAAATGCCATTTTGATTTTCATATCATATCATCATATCTTTTCGTATCTTTCATATCATATATGTTGCGTGTTGCACGTCCGTTTGTGTTGACCTAACCTCACCCAGATGTGATAAGCCAAAGTATTTACTGTCTGTCTGTGCTGCTAAATGTTTGTGTAACATTGATTAACTGTCAGAGTGTTTCCAGAAGTAAAGACGTGATTCACTGTGTGCTCTTATATATATTTTAATCCAAGTCAAAAGACTATTAAAGGCAAGAGATTTAAATATGAAAGATATGTGTATATATTATTATTAAAAATAAGTAAATAATTCCCAAAAATAAGAAAAAAAAAGCTGATTTTGTCTTTTTTTTCTCCAATGTTTTATTCCACTTTTTTCTCCAGCCCTCTACATGTAGTAACAGTACATACAGTAGATACACAGTACAAAGATAATTTGGGTTTGAAAGTGCAATCCTACTCAAAAATGTCTTAAACATGATACAAAATATCAGCAACCGCCTGCTCTGTGCATGAAGTAAACTGTGCAGACGAAACCTGTGATCCTGCTTCGTTTTCAGGAGATAGTTGTGCAAAAAAAAAAAAAATTATTTGTACACTCACTCAAGATATCAGTCTTCTTATTACAACATTTCTGTTATTGGTTATAAAATGTAAGTAGATATATAAAAAAAAAAAAAAAAGTCCCAGAGGAAAAAATATCCAGTCTGGTTGATTGATTATTCTAAAACAAACCATTAAAATATCATAAACACACACAGTTAAAAAACTAAATAAAATGATGTAAATTGGTTTGACATTTAAACAATGGATAGAATAAATAAAACATCCAAGAATCACTGCAGGATGTAAATTACACATTAATACGCATGCATTACAGAAATGAATAATGTATTATCATCATTAATGCTGTATGTTTTCTTTATTGTGTAATATTTATAAAATATTTGTATTTCAATACTCAAAGCTCACTTTAAATATAAGTTTTAAAGATTAAAAAAAAAGGGACTCGAGCTTTGCATCAATATTTTGTAACCTCTGCTCCCTTTTCTTTCTTTTTCTTGTTTTTTTTTTCCATCTATTTCTCAATTTCAAGTTTTTTTTAATTCTTGGCTTTTAAAAAAATAACGAATGTATAATGAGTGACATCACTGTATCCATTAAACACGGGACAAGAGGAGCCTTCGTGTTTCCATGCTGCACAAATATCAGTGGAATAATTAAACTTTCTGAGCACACAAGTCAAACGATAACTTATCACGCATGACATGAGACTGTTACGACAAAATATAGAAAAATGTGAAGGTCTCTAAAAGACAGCGAGTCCTCCCTGTGTGTCACACGGCCTCCTTCAATATCTGTTTACAAAAATAACAACAACAGATTAAAAATTTCCTGCACCTTCATGAAATTATAATAATCTTCTGGTTTTAATGTGTGGACACACCTTGGTGCTAAATGTCATATTTAAAACGTTGTTATCAAGCGTTGCAGACGTCAGACTTAATAATCTGTGGAGTTAAGTTGAAGGCCGCCGTATCTGGTGAAATATTTCCTTTGTTTTCAGCGTTGGAAATGTAAATATTGTTTTTCAATAGTTAATACTCAATGACACCAAACAAGTCTCCTCTTACACTTTTTGCACTTTACCCGTTGCCTCAGTCGACCTCCTATTATCTTAATTCTGGTGATATTTCTCATATTTTTTTTGCTTTTCGAAAATGCATCAGGTGAAGCACTGATTCCCCTCCTGTAATATGCCTAATATTTAGATATCACCAGCAACACATTAACACATATAAATACAAAATCCCATTAAAAAAAAAAAAAAAAAAAAAAGGCCTGGAGAGGAGTTTATATCCCAGGAATCATAAATCCATCATAAGGATTATGGCTGTACACTGATGTAAACACTGCGTCTAGTAGTTGACGGGCTCTGAGGAGGAGCGCTGGCTGGTGGAGCAGTGTCCCGCCCTGCAGAGACCAGGACAGAGGAGGACAGACGAAAGACAACACAGAGGAAAAAATGGAGTTTATGATAGTATAACAGAGTCAGAGTCAGTAGATGTGGCAGCACATTCTCACATATTGTTGAATATAGAAGTTAAAAGACATTAATTAGCACAACAGAAACCCCCAAAATCCCAATTTATTAACATTTACAGCTGCACGTTTTATGTATTAAACCATCTTCATAACTAAAAACATTATTAACTTTAGACTTGATGCATTATTAGAACATAAGCAACCCAAGAGTATGAATCTGCACAGATACCTGCAGAGTCCCGTAGAGCATTCATAGCTGTTCTGACAGTAAGCGCCGAACGGTTTGCTGTTCATGATCCTCCACAGCGGGGTCATCCGGGCTTTCCTCCTCAGGGTGTGGATGGTGTGTTCAACCTGTGAATCTGCAGCCTGGTCAGAACTGGACCGGACCTGAGAGGCCAGAGGACCTGCAAACACCTGACGGACATGGAAATGTGCATTAAAAGCGAAGAAATACACATTTAAACATAAACAAGTGTCTTATATTTGGAAGCATGTGATCTTAGATAAAACAATCTTAACTCAAGGTTGACTGAGTAGCTTTTTACACATCTAAGATTATATTGTTAAACTTTTATATTTTATATTCATACATCTTTTTTTTCAGTGTATAACATCTGTTTTAATACTCAGAAAATGCAACTTTTGCACTAACAAGAGACAAAAACCTGCACTTTGAACATAAATCCATCCTTTCTTTACTCATCCATCATGTCATTTAACTCCAGACACATTTAACAGCAACTATTCAGTCCTCACCTGCTGCGCCAGCACCAGCAGCACAAGGCAAAGCGCCACTGCTGCCTTCCTTTGGGTGAACAAGCTTTTCTCCTGCATCTTTAGTGTCCCGCTGCTCTTCAGTCTTGAGGAAATCTGACCCCGACCAGGCAACTTCCCTGATCTCCAAAAAAAACCTTTCTGGAGGATTTAAACCGGCTCAGTCAGCTTTTCTGGAGAAGTCTTCAAGTCAGTCAGGTGTTTGTGAGTCGGACGGCTGCTGGAAGTCACCTTAAGTCAGTCTGACTCAGCAAAGAAGCACCGGCGAGAAGGCTGGGCTGTCCTTTATATAGACAGGCCATGATCCCAGGAGAGAAAGCAGGAGGGAGGGAGAGAGAAGGAGTCACAGTCCACGCTGTGTCGTCAGCCCTCTCTCTCTTTATCTGTCTTTTCTGGCCCAAATGTGACAGACAGAAAATTTCTTTAAGTTAGATCACACACACACACACACACACACACACACACACACACACACACATACTTTCTGGAAAATAAGCCTTTGTTGCAGACTTGCACTCTGACAGATAACGTGAGACAGAAAACACACGTGATCTTAACATTAAGGAATTGCAACAGAGGAACGTGGCTCAACGAGTGTGTGTGTGTGTTTCAAATCTCAATGTCACGGTGTGTGTGAATGAACTTGCACTAGAGATAAGGCTTCAGCAATCTGCAGAGGCTGTATAGTATATATATTTATACATACATATATACATATATATATATATATATATTGTCTAGCGATGCCCCCCAGACGTAACGCAAACTGCAAACTCTTTGTTCGTCCCACTTATACAACAGACGCTGTGTATCAGTGATTTACATAAGAAGGTACACATGAGTCACATGACCCCGGCATGTGACTCATGCAGAATGTGTGCTCCAAATTTGACTTAACATTTTGAATCAGTATGATGTTTAATGGACAGTGATGAGGAGAAAATTTTAGAGTTTCATAACCGGCTCGAACGATATTGAAAACTTTGAGTTTATAGTTAGTTAAGCGTCTGTGTCAGGTGTATCATGAGTGACCCTGGACAGGTAATAAAAACAGGAGCCTGCGTTCACATGGCTGGATTTTGCTAACTGGGTTAGTGAGGCAAAGGTGAGAGAACAAACATCTTTGCAGGACATTCGTCATGAAATTAAAACTTGAAATAAAGAAACAGCACTGAGTTTCCAGCAGGACAGTTTTTAACTATCAAAGCATTTGAGTTGGTTGCGTGAATCAAATTCAGCCTCGAAAATATTCACAGTATTATATCACAGAAACAATATGGTTCATCTTTTATCCAAACTAGTGCATTTTTTTTTTCTGCAAGGGCAATTTAGGTCAGCCTGAAAGAGACAATGATGTGGTCTTTCCCCCAATGGAGTCCTGGCTCACAACATAAGTATGTTTAAACACACAGAGACATGTATGAGCAAGAAAAAAGAACAGACGAGAGGAAAAGTACAGTTGATTTAATGAAGGATCACAGAGGATCACAGATGGATGTAATGGAAAATTCCTGTGTTGATTCCTGTAAGGTTGTTCATCACTGAAAGGCCCCCCAGAGGAGCACGAGACTGACAGGAATCCCGCGCTACATAAACTCAAAACATCTGCATCACATATTATCGCCAGGAATGACTCATCAGACTGAGGCTGACAGGCTGGGCAGCTGCAGAGAGTCGGTCTGCAGGGAGAGAGAGAGGGTTCATACGGGCGGCAGAAAAAATGCAAAGTCTTATGCAACTCGTTTAATTATTAAAAAAAAAAAGACATATGCAATTGAGTTAAAGTGGCACTTCACACACAATTTAGTTAATGCATCAGTGATTGGGAAGTGAGATTTTATGCAATGGTTCAGTTGATGTTATTAATGTCATGTAATTAAATATAATTTTATGCATTTTTCCTATGATGAGGTCTTAATTCATATCTATATCTATGATGAAAATATTTTAAATAAATAAAGTTAAAAAAACAACAAAAAAAACAACAACCAAACACTGCAAGTGATGCATTTCAACCATGTTTGTAGTGTTTTTATTTAGGTGTTAAAATTAAACATCTTTGCTGTTTGTCCTGCAGAGGTTTAAAACATGGACAAGACAATACTTTAATACTGCATATATAAGGTTTTAAAAATATCCCGTGGATTATAACTCTTTTTTTCTAACTCTTTTCATCTCTTCTACAGAGACACTTTAGCAGAGACTGGAGCTGCAGCCTTTATTGACTGACTTTCTGGTCACTCTACCATCCTCTGATAAGACAAAAAAAAAAAGAAAACCTCTCTGACCACCCGGTGACATTTGAACTTTAAACTCTGATTGGCATGAAGTAAGAGGAAACCAAACAGATAGAAGGAAAGTTGCAGACATTCACCTCACCTGACCAGGTTGCAGCCGTTCAGTTCACAGAAATATGTTCACCAGAAAGCTCCTTAAATGTGGATGAAGTGCTGCTCTGATAGTGGATGTGGAGACAGTTCACCTGTTGCAGCGCTTCAAAAGTCATTTTGAACTTTCTTTAGAAGGAACTAAAGGTTATTTTGCTGTTGCATAACACACATATTTAGATTTTAACATTAATTATTATAATTCTGATCATAGTGCAGTTTTAAAGCTGCAGATTGTAGACGGGACGAGTTGCACACGTATGTCACAAAGACACTTTATCTCTGATAAAGTTGAGCACAAATTCAATTACTATGACCCACTTTAAAACAAACAAACAAACACGTTTGAATGAAGAACTGTGACACATGGAAATACATCTTAATCTTGATTTTTTCGTCCTCAAAACATGGGAGGCGCTGTTAGCTTGATGACAGCAACATGCTAGCACTTATCATTCACCTGTCAGTTAGCAAGCTAGCTACTAGCTAGCTTAAATGCTTACAGAAAAACAATAAGCTGACTCCTTGTTTCATAACCGTTATTTTTATTTATTTACTTTTCGGTTTATAAAAAGGGAACAACGCAAAACAAGCTAAAAAGCTACAATAGCTTCCTGCTTTAGACTCTCTGTTAATTTAAATGTTAGCATTGTCAAGCTCAAGCTTTAAGCTAATGTGAAAAATTTGAACAAACGTACTTTGCTGAGTTGAGTTCATTAGTTCATTAGTTTGTATTAATTTGAGCCTGTGTAGCTTAATCCTAACTGAACTAAAGATTGGTGGCGCTAACACTGCTTTACTTGACAAGCTAAGCTGTTAGCTTTTCACCCACGTAAGAGGCAGTTAAATTAAGTCAGAAGAAAAGAAAACTGTCCGTTTGGCTAACCACAACTTTATCCGTTATCCAAACTGGACAATATACATCTTTGACAAAAAACACATTCCTCTTACAGAGTATCTGACATCTCATGGAGACGGCACACTTGTCATCATGTGACCTGAATGTAAATCACGTCGGTTTTCGTGTTAATTCAGACTCTCGTCCAGGGTCACCTGTGCTGTGATGATGTCATGATGATGTCATATACCACGACAGGTGTTTGAGGTGGTTAGTGGTGTCCTTCGTGCATTTCAATGTCAGTATGTTAGCATCCAATCACCAAACGTGTAGCGCTGAGCTGATTGGTGGATTATCCAATTAGCTGATAAATGGGAAATTACAGTAATTGTGTCAAATATTCACTTGATTTTCACTGTTTGGTGTTTATTTTGAGGTTTTATACAGTTTTAAGATCTAAAGGAGCTTTACTAATTAAAAGTAATGAAACACAGCATACACTAAATACACCACCTACCACACACACACACACACACACACACATTTATGGTCTGTCTCTGTCAGTGTGATTAGTTACAGGCCACCTCATCCCTCCGCGTGTGACGTTTATGAGAATCGGTCTTGCTAACGTGTGCTTCTGTGTGTTCGATTGTGTAACAATAAGACGCGAAAGGACAAAACTACACACACACACACACACACACACATCCCTTGAGGTAATAAGACACACGGAGGTCCCGTAAAACAGAAGATTTCCAGTCACTCAATAACACAGTTACGGTAACAGACCAGCACTGTATGTCCTGGAGCAAAATGTGCCTGAATTAAACTTTAATTACAGCCTTGCTGATATCATTTCTTTGTTTCTTTCTCTTTTATGTAAACTGATTTTTCAAATTAAAGCCCTTCACTGCGTGTTTCTTAATGAAAACATTGTTGTACCTTATAAACACTGGTGGAAAATAGAGATAGACTTTCCTATTCTCCTAGACAGATCCAAACCACAAGAAAGGAGATGTCTATTTAAAAAGAAGGAGTAAAATTAAACCCTTTTCTGCCTCAATAATAGCTCAATCATTACATTATCTTGTTAAAAAATAAACAAAATATCAAAAAACACACCAACAACCTTATAAATAAGGCTAAAATGCAAAATTACAGCACATTTATTGAAATATACAGCAATCATAAAAACATTTAAAAGTAAAATTTGGCTAATTTTGTGTGTGTGTATTTATGTTTGTGTGTATATTTGCATGGCTGCGTGTGTATACGTGTGCAGACAGATATCTATATGTGGCGGTTGGTAAACAGTGATGTGACCCATTTACATTACCTGTCTAATACAGCGTTTCATAACCAGGTGACCAAATAAACACTCACGTTTCACACTGTAACACTATTATTTCTCTCATAAAATCATCAGCTAGTTTTTATAAAAACTTTTGCAGATAAAAAGGAAGCAAGAATACAATATTTAAAGATAAAACGATCAATATATAGATTTTTGTCTCCTCAATGTCTCAAATCTCTTCATCCCTGTTTTTTTCTGGATTTGCCGTGTTGTTCTTCCGTTTCTTATCATTTCTACATGTTGTTTTTGTTTTATCATCATCATCATCAAACATCAGATCACACAAACAACGCAAAGAAACAAAACGAGTCAAATGATCCAAAAAATATTTCTCCACACGTGTGTTTGATGCAGGACTGTTTGTGTCCTTTATGTAAATGTCACATGACCTTCCTCAAAGGCTTCTCATGGTGAGGTCAAGAAGAAAATAGGCCACAGAGGTCACTGGATGCAAACTAGACACACATAAAACACACACACACTCGCTGGATTTAGGATTTGTGTCTGTTTGTTCTTAATGAAGAGCGCCATCTGTTGGACTCATTGCATTAATGCACTTTACACAACCGTGCAACAAAACTCTTAAAAAAGGTCCTTCACGTCCATGTTAACTTACATGTTAACTGATGGTTTGATTTATTCTACTTTTAAATTATAAGATATATAATTTCCTCCTCAACATCAAAGACAAAAGACAAAGAAATTAGCTTCAGAAAACATGCATTTTTATTTTATTATTCATCATTCATGTAATAAAACTTGCATTTTTTTCCAAGACTTCTGCCTGTTACATATCTTCTTAATCCTTCATTTTGTCTTGCATTTTTTTTTTTTTTTTTTTTCTCCATTTGTTTTTTTTTTCTAAGACAACTTTTTGGGCGACCCCTCCCGTTATAAATATGTACAAAAAAAGCAAAAGTTCACATGACCTTTACAGTTACATCCAACACGATTTGGCCAGAGACCACGAACGGTTGACCGTTAAAAATGATTTTCACTTTCTAATTTCTTCCATGTTTTGAGGAAAGTGGCCTCGCACGGTAACATGTTACCCGGAAACGTTTCTTTCTACACACAAACAGGTTTTTGTTCCAACATTTGCAGCCCTGATGAGAAACAAAGATCAGGTTTAAAACAAAAAAACAAACCTAAATGAGTGAGTGAATACACAGACATTCATTAGACGATTGAGGTTGAATATTTAAGATGTGATTCTACATGAGTTGGTCTTCAAAAAGAGCCAACAAACAAAAACTAAATATATTTAAATTTTATTTCAAGTTACCCCGACAGTTAGCTTATTTAGATCATCACTTATATTACGTATAACAACCAGCTGTCAGCCAGCTCACAGTGCAATTAATCCACAATTATTCAATCAAAACATGGACGCATCCTCCAGTCTGTGCAGCCCATAGTTCTTCACAGGCCGAGCAGCTGACTCATTAAAGTGCTTCAACAGGGACGGTGAAGATCTGAAACCACAACAGTCTCCAGCTCATTACGGCTGTAGACCCATCAAATCTGCCCCCTTTAGTCCGTTTTCTCAGTGCTGTTCATGAATAAGCTCCTAGCGACACGTGCACGACTCGGCCACCATGTCCTCCAGCTCCCTGTACTCCACCTTCTTCTTGTGCACAACCAGCACGCTCATAGGCATGTACTTATAAGGCACACAGGACGGAGGAGGAACGTCGCCGACGCCCAGGTCGTTGATGACCGTCTGGATGATGGCGTGGTTGGGGGAATGGTAGCCGTAGTGGAGAACTCTCGGGCAGTCGCCCTGACAGAAGCGAGGGTTGTACACCGGCGGAGCGATGAAGTAGTGACCCCAGCCGAGCTCGTCGAAGGAGAGGCGGAACGAGTGGAGCTTGCACCGGTTCTTGGGCATGCCGGTTTTGTGCTTGTAGTTGGGGATATCGGAGATGATGGAGGCAGAGGGGGAGGTGGAAAAAGAGGAGGAGGAGGAAGAGGACGTGGGGGCGTTTTTCAGAGCGTCCAGGGAAGGATCTTTAGCCTCTGAAGAGTCTTTGGAGCGACGGCGGCGGCCGCGGCGGACTGACGGGTGCCACTGCCCAATGTGCCTCACAATGTTTTCCTCTTCAACCCCCAGCAACTCCCCCATCCAGTCCTTCACTTCCCTCTCCTCTTCCAGATACAGAAGAAGTGACGGCACTTCCAGGTGAGGTTCCCCTCGCCATTTTTTCCCCCCTTGTAGATGAGTCCACCACCACGAAAGGCCGCTGTCCTCTTCAGCGTGCCCAGGGTCTGTGCACCAATACTGGGCCGTGAGGGTCAAATGTTCCACAGCGCCGCGGTCCTTCCCCCGCAGGACGTGTGCGGTGATGTCCGTCTCCGTCCACTGCTCGTAAGGCTCCATGGTGACCAGGCTCTCGTTGCCCGGTGACGTGATCTGAGCTCTGCAGCGGGGCAGTTCGAGCGCGGTGGAGGAGGGTGGAGAAGAAGAGCGGAGGTGGATGAACGAAGCTCTGATCAGCTGCTCCGAGGGAAGAGTGTCAAAGTTGTACTGTACTGTGAAGGTGTAGTGGTGGTCTGAAGAGGACACAGAGGCACAGAAGAAAAGCATAAAATGAGCTTGATATAAACACTAAATATCACATCTATTTTTTCCCTCATCAGCAGATTAATCAGAGAAAACAACATTATATTAACAAATTTATACAATATAATCATATGAAGAAGAACAATAACACCAAAAAAATTAATAAATATCCAGCACAGATCTTCATAAGAGTTTTCTTCAGGATGTTTCAGGCTCAACAAACAAAAAAAACATTTTAAAACATTTCCAAATCAATCAAAACAAATGAGTGTAAAAGTATCTGTTAAAAAAAGGGTGAATCTTTGTTTACTGTACACAACAAACACACATGTACATGCCAACAGTCACGTGATTTAAAGGCTGTTCTGTTGTGCATCAAACATAATCAATAAGTGAAACATTGATGACTCATTTGGGATGTTAAACCACAGACTGGCTGTGTCATTCTCACATTTCTTCTTTACCTCTCGACGCTGGCAGGTAATGAACCGTCGACGCTGACGGTCTGAGCATGCGCACCGTGTTGGAGCCAAACTTTCGGTGCTGTTTGGGTCTGCCGTCCGGTTCCGCCGCGCTGCGGTACAAACTCAGCATGAACTGCAGGTTCTGGTCCGCTTTCTGCTCGTCCGTCAGCGGCCGGTGGTGTGCGCCTTTGTGCTTTGCGCTCTGGTGACTGCGACGGCTGCGTTTCAACGTGGGGTGATGAGAGGCCATTTTCCTTCCGGCCATAACTCCGTCACAGGTGGAGCACAGCAGGATGATAAAACAGGACAGGATGCAGACACGCGGTAAGCTGTGCTTGGTGCGGGTCGCCCTCATGTTGTCCTAGCGAGCTCCACCAACCATCCTCCGCGCGGCCGAGGGCGTGATTTTACTGGCTCACCTGATCACTGGACATCTTGGACGTGACAGTCAACTTCCTGAGAGTGACGGCGACCCCAATTAACCCTTCAGATGTGCGCGAGACGCCGACAGAAGCGCTAGAGAGCCACGTGACTGGTGCGTAAAACGTGCGTAAATGTCGCTTTACGTGTTTTTTTTTAGTGGAACCATGATTGCGCAATCAATCAATCAATCAATCAATCAAACTTTATTTATATGACACATTTGGAAAGCAATTCAATGTTTATGTCACTTTACGAGTGATTAGAGCACAGGATGGTATATATGGATACATTAATAAAAATAAATTATTAATACTAATTAAACTTTTGTTTTACAAATTATTAACTTTTAAACACTTCTGATTAACTTTTCCTGTTCAAAATCAAAGTAATGTCCATGTATAAACTGTAGTACTGAATAAACATATGTACATATGTGCACATTTACATGTTACATGTGGATTTCTACTAATTACTTTCATTTATAAAAACCAAATAGATAAAACAATTCAACATGATCAGCTAGTTTCTGCTGACATGGCACAAACTCTATACTGAGTAAAGTAAGTAAGGACTCCAGTTGGATCAGACTGGCGCCACCAGGTGGTAGAAACGCTGCAACACACCTGGATTGTCTCATTTATTTTCCCACAAAGAACAGTTATGTGATCAGAATAATGTGAAGGATGATACTGCCACATAAAAATATACGCATTGTGCCTTTAAGGATGCTGACTTCATGAAATAAAAATATATAAGCTATACTTAGTTACAGCTCTACCGTGGGTTTGCATTGTGGTTGGGTTTCTTTGTGTCCAGACTACTCCCAGACTATTTCTGATGACTCTGGGTGCAGTTTTTTTTTGATTTGTTGTTTGCTTGTACTTTGTATAATTTAAAGCCTGAGAACTTCTGGTGAAATAATTGTTCTCAGCAGGGAGGAGCTGAAGGGACGACATCCTGCTTCTTGTAAATTTAAAAACCTGCTAAAATATTTAAAGAAATGAAAGAAACACATGATGTTATCTCTTAAATTTAATCTAATTTCATAGCATCACTCAATGACAAAAGGTTTGATCTGACCAAAACAAAGTCCTCGTGGTCTGGAGGTGAAATGTCTGGACACGTCCACATATGTCCCTCTTTGATTTACTATCTCGTCTCCTTCACTTGTTCTTTCTAGATAGTCGCTTGTTCACACACACACACACACATACACACACACACACACACACACACACACACACACACACACACACACACACACACACACACACACACACACACACACACTTTAGTTAAATGGTACTGTAGTGTATGGTGGCATTCCACAACAGTGATTATCTGCAATCCCGATCATTTCAGTCTGCAGTGAGAGTGTGGGAAAAAAAACAACTACTGGAGCTTCTGATGCAGAAACACATGAAAAAGTTCTACCACTTTTATTTCCTATTTATCACAGCAGTGTCAACTATATACTTAAATGTAAAGAGAAGCTTAGATTAGTTTAGATAATAAAGGATAATACTGGTGTATTGTTGCAAGAGAGCTCAATTAAACATCACTGGAGCAGAAACATTTTAAGAAATGCCAGTAAGCTTGTCTTATGTAACGTACAACAGCTTGTAATTGATTGTTTCAATGTGCCTTAATATGGAAGCAGACTGGTAAGATTGATAAGGCTTTATAAATGTGTGGGACACATTATCAAGTGTTGTTGTTGGCCTGCAGGCTCGTGTACTGTACGTGCTCACGCTGCAGGTCTGCAGAGTGGATGAAGGAAGTTCTCACCCAGAAAATGAGATGTAGACTATAACAGTTTGTGGAGCAAGTCTCTGAATCTATCATAAAGGTTAAAATACATGCACAACTTGACCGGATCATATTCATCATCCATATCAGCAGACATATGAGCCATTAAAACCAATGAAAGACAGTCATCTGTTTGTATGGAAGCAGTGCAATTAGCCTATTGAGTATAGATGAAATTACAGGAGATGGATTTTTATCTTTTATTTATTAAGTACAGTAATGACTGACAAGCAACTTAAGATAAAAGAAGATATATATATATAAACCATATATGTGAAAAGACATTTTCAATTCTGTCTTAAAACCAAAATAATCAGGCACCCAAATAAACATTTAAATTTTCTCATTCCTCAGGTTCATACTGACCATTAAAATGCCCTTTATAATGTACTTTCAATGTAGTGATGAAAATGTATATAAAAGCTCATCTGAAGCCAGTGGTTGCTTCCATGGTAGCCCCTCCCCATCTTACGTCTCTGATTGGTTTAAATACAATCCAAAACCTCTTTGCGATTGGTTAACTGTTCTATCAATCTTATCCCGCCGTTTAAATAGTGGGCGGGGCCACCTCGCTCACTTGGGGGAAAAGAGTTTTCTCAAAGTTTGTAGCTGCGTCAAGAGAGCCAAAACACGACCGGAAACACTTGATATAGATCCGTTAAATGTGCTTCTGTTGGCGATGTAAGCTGGTTTATATTTATATATATGGTTTTAAATAATTAGTAGAAACATATGATAAAGAATAGAGTGATATTACAACGATAAAACACGCTATAACGTCTACTTTTTGTCGACGTTTTTAAACGCTTGACCGGAAGTCTCAACCGCCATTTTCAGCATCACTTTACTAGCTTGACGCTAGCTTAAAAACTTTTAGCCCTCCCCCCTTTAACTCTCCCACTCCGTCCCTCCATCCATCCATTCGTTGTTGTGTTTGTGAGAGCGGTGATGGAGAAGCGGAGGGACTGTTACCGGCACCGCTAGCTAGCTGAACCGAAAGACAAGAGAAGGCGGGGGGAAGAAACGACGGATAAACGGCCCGGAGGGAGAGAATGGAGACGGTTGAGCAGCTCGTCTCCTTCCACCACATTCAGGTCCAGTTGAGCGGGGGCGCGCCTTGGGGGTTCACGCTGAAAGGAGGGCTCGAGCACGGCGAGCCGCTCATCATCACTAAAGTAAGTTGACCCAAACACTGACATAATGATATTCATATATATATGATGGTTTATGGTTTAAATCCATTTAAAATTCTGTGTTTGTTGTTTATATTTACATTTTTTTTGTTTCATATTTGCATCATCATCATCACAACACATCAGGGTTGCTTATAGGGATTGAATGTTGTAAGATTGTGGTTGTTGCAACACCAAAACAGCAATTGTGGCTCGTTTTGCAGGCTTGTGTGGCTGCTTTCTCATTCAGATTCAGAGTGTGTTTGGCTGCTGGTTATTTGATTTAAACTTTTCAACCCATGCAAGAAAAAGAAAGAAAAATCCCCCAAAACTTTTGCTTTTTCTTGTCTGCTGCTACATTTAAAGCTTCCTCCTCCTCCTCCTCCTCCTCCTCCTCTGCAGAGAATAAGAAGTTATTGTCCAAAGCTGAAGCAAATATCTGGAGCTGGTTGAGGTTTGTCAGCTGTCACTGTCTATGAATAAAACAGCCCTATATAATCTAACACAGGTTGGGTCCCTCAGGGATGAAATGAGGCTCTGTTCATCTTCCTGTTACTTCATTGACTGGAAGGTAAAAAAAAAAATACTGAAATTGTTAACAGACAACTAAAGCTTCAGATGAGAGTTTGGGGGCAGAATCTAAAACAGCTTGTTTGCTTAAAAAAAAGCTCATTACATCAACATCATCTTCATGAATGAGCTTGTTTTACAGTAAGGATGAAACCAGAAAGCACACGAGCTGATACGTTGAAAAAAACAACACAGTTTAAGGGCCTTGTGTGAGAGATTTAGTGTGCACTTTCAGGTTTTATCGTGACCTCGACTCGTGCTATAAAACTGAGGGGGCTGACGTTTCCTCCCGGCCTCTTCTCACGGTTTCACACTGCGGGCGGTGAGCTGCTGGAAATAAGGAGGGTGTCTTTGAATTACTGCAAGTAATTATTGGTGTGTGTTCTGCTGGAGGTGGTCTCTTTCTCTCTCTCTGTCTGTCTGTCTGTCTCTCTTTGCATGTGTGTGTCCAGTCCAGTGCATATGTAGACTGACTGACATGCAACCTCTGCTCTCTGTATCGTTCGCCCACTCTGTGGAGAAGTCGCAGCAGCAGCGGTGGTGTAAACGTTGGCCCGTGTACATCTATATTCACCACCACAGCAGGGAATGGAAAAGCCTGGCTCAGTCATCTGGAAACACACACACACACAGTCACACAGCCCCTGGGAAAATGTGACTGGGACTGCTAACGGAGATAAAAATCACACTGTGCTCCTATAGCTGTTTTGTGTCCAGTGGCTAGTAAAAACTCTCACACACACACACACACACACACACACACACAGACACACAGACACACATGCACTCACAATAAAGTAGCTCAGTGGTGAGTGTCAGACAGGCAGCCGAGGTGCAGAAAAGTGTTTAAAATATTTAATGATTAAGTGTTAAGTCCTTGAACGAAAGAGGAGAAAGAGAGGAACACACAGAGAAGGTAAAGCTGAGGGTGTGTGTGTGTGTGTGTGTGTGTGTGTGTGTGTGTGTGTGTGTGTGTGTGTGTGTGTGTGTGTGTGACAAAGGCACGAGTGTATAATGTGTTTTAGGCTTAGCGAGGGCCAGAGAGCCTCCACTCACAGGTTTACTGTGTCTGTATCGACCGCAGCTGAATACAGTCATAATCCCCTCACTTCCGATAGAAAGAGAGAGAGAGAGGGGGACGAACGTGTGTGTGTGTGTGTGTGTGTGAGGGACGGATAGAGAGCGTGAGATAAGTTTAGTTAATTAATTAAGGAGGCTTTTTTATTATTTATATTATTACGTGATGATTTTTTGTGCTTCTCTCTGTTTTTCTGTCGTCATAATTTAAATATTTTTTGGGATTTTTTGACTGTTAATTGGATAATTTACAGACCCGATACTCGAGAATATTGAAAATATTCATTAATTGTGGCTCCAATCAGGCGGTTGAGTTAAATGTTTGGTCCAGAAAATGGTGAAAAATGTCAATCTTGTTTTATCCACTACGTAAAGATATTACGTTTACTATCAAGGAAGATCAAATAAACCAGAACATATTGACATCTGAGGAGATAAAATATTCAAAATGATTTATCAAAAAAAAAGTTGAGGATTGACTAATCGATTGATTGGCTTATTGTTGCAGGTCCAGACACGTCATCTCAATAACTGGAACAGTGTTTATTTATCATATAGATACACGTATATGATGCAAGTGAAGCGTTATTCTAAACTTTAAAAAGACACATCCTGGTAATGTTTGGACTCTGGGAGCTTGTGATGGACCTTAGTCACAACTTTATCAACGTTCATCCGTTCATCCGTTCATCCGTTCAATTTGAACAGGAAACAGATAATAACGTCAATAGATGCAAGATGTGTCATGTTTTAAAAACAGACAGATAAGCAAGTGGTGGCCGAGTTTAGAGTGGTTTCACTGTGTTGAGGTCAGATTTAGACGTGTGTGTGTTGAGACAGAAAAGTGTATAAATGTGCCAGTTGATGTGTGTGTGTGTGTGTTGCTGGAGGGGGGGGAGGGTAGCTTTTAGTCTGAGACAGCAGAGGGATACAAGCCATTTGGTCAACATTCCTCCAGGAGCATAACAAATTACTACTGTGGGGTGTGTGTGGAGATACGTGTGTGTGTGTGTGTGTGTGTGTGTGTTTAGTGCTCATACATATAATTCTGTAACTGGGATACTTGTTCTCACTGCACCCGACGATCAGCTGTGTGATGACACGGCGGGTTTGAGATTTTTTTTATCCGCTTTTGCACGTTGGCCTGTTCGTCATTAGGTT
The DNA here is from genome assembly GCA_036937835.1 of Pampus argenteus. NCBI lineage: Eukaryota > Metazoa > Chordata > Actinopteri > Scombriformes > Stromateidae > Pampus > Pampus argenteus. The sequence goes on from CM072860.1 coordinate 2,408,903, forward strand.
TGTCTGGAAGTTATTACAGCAAACAGCCGATTAGTTGAGCACACTGAGAAATGAAAAGGTTATTTTCTGGACGTTTGTGTTTATTTCCATTGCAACACATATCCCCTCATCGCACTGCACACATCCAGTTTACAATTATAACAATGGCAGATATATTTTTTCTTTTTTTAGTTGGTGACCAGCAGTTTAGCTGAAATTAAAACGGTCGCCGCTAACGTTTCTTAGCTATAGCCAGCTAGGTAATTAGCATAAGGTCTCTGGGTTGGTTCAAAACACCACAAAGGTTAAATTTATACGTTTCTGTCCTTTCAAACACGACGTTTCATAATAAAATGATTTGCAGCTGATGTTAGCTGATGTTAGCCAAGCCTGCTAACATTAATGATTTTGCTTTAGATCAGACAAACACACTTTAATCCATTTCTTCTTCTTGACCTCATTATATCGAGTATTATTCTCAATCACAGTTTGGGTGAGGTGCTTCAGCAACCAGTCACTTAGCAGTTATTGTTGACCTTAAAAAGCCTCAACAACAACAAAATATAAGTAAATAAAGTTGAACAAGTGTAGAGATTGATTTACGGGCTTGACACGTGACAGAATCACAGACGTTCATCATGTTAAAGACGACCACTTGTCATCTCTCAGATCAAACGTGCACATCTTTTTGCGTCTTTTGTTACCTGCGGTCGAGATGAATAAGTAGTGATTTCCTTCTTTTGTTCCGTTTGACAGGACAGCAGCTGCTGAGCTTTTCATATGTGGTTCTCATGATCTGCTGTGATGCTCCGTGATGATTTGTGTTTGGGACATGACTCCGTAAGGCTGCGTTCCCGTGGGACTGTTTGACATTTCAACAGCTCTCATAAATCAACTTTCACTTAAAAAAAACCTCAAAGATGACGCTTTCTCCAAACATCTTGACCACGTTTTGTTAAATTTCCACTTGTACGCCAGTTTTCTGGTCGATTAATCAGTTGTTAAATCAGTTAATTGTGTTGTGTTGTTTTGATGGATCACAGTTGATGTTTTTCCCACCAGAGCTGCGTAGAAAAGACATGTCTGTTAACTGTATACTGTATATAATAGTCTATCTGAGTCTAATTAGTATTATCAGTTCATCTCTTTCTTGATTAACGGATGAATCGGTTTGTAAGATGATAAAGAAGATGAATTCCTTTGAGCTCATAGTTTACCATCATGTACAGAAAAAGCTTCAGATCCTCACGTTGAGAAGCTGGAAAAAAGGAAACATTTGACTTTTTATTTTGGATCCCAAACAGGAAACTTTGGGTTGAACCGATGCTCTGCTCGTATTTTAGGTTATTTATGTATTTTATCTTCCTTAAGACCACAAACCACTTAAAGGTCAATATATGGTTGCTTTTCCAGACAAGTATTGACGATCATAACAAACTGTTATGATGTTTTGTGTTGTTAACCTATGATGGACATTTATCGGATGTGAAATGATCATAACCGGCTCCCCGGCCAAATGTTAGATTTGTTAGATTTGATCTGCAGTTCATGGGTTTTTATTAACAACTGAATTAATCCTTTGAAATGATTGATCGGCCTCCTTCTTCTTCTTCTTCTCCTCTTGTAAATCAAGCCATGCTTCTTGCATGAAACATTGCAGCCGAGCATGTTTCAAATCAGCACCGATGTTGACAGTGACAGAAATCCAGGGATTATACAAAAGAATGTTTTGACATGTGGTCGAAGGTATGCAACCAAATGTCTCGGCTTGGTAAACAGACGTGTGTGTGTGTGTGTGTGTGTGTGTGTGTGTGAGAGCCCCTGCATTCCTGTAAAGGTAGCCTCCAGTAGCAATCAGCTCTGCGGGGGGTAGATGAGGATGCCATCAGATAGAGATGCTATTGTCCTCTGCCCCGACTCGCTCCCCTAACTGTCCCGACTAAGCAGAAACATACGTTGTGCTGCAACAATAGAACATATTGATGACAGAAACAGAGCACATTTATATTCATGTTCATATTTATCTACAATATGAAGTTAAGAGAAATGGAAACGTCTGTGTTTACATGTTTTAGCTGTTTATTATTGTTTAGTTAATCATAGATTGTTTTAATCAATCACTCATTTGATTCATGAAATGTCAGAAAATAGAGAAAAATGTTGATGTTTAGTTTATTATGACAGATAATATTCACACATGCATAGTTTATAGTAAATTTATTAATTGATCGATAAATCAACTTAAAACATAGACTAGAAACACACCGAGGCTACAGGCTTGTGTGTGTGTGTGTGTGTGTGTGTGTGTGTTCGGGTGGGGCTGGAATGTCTCTATCTCTGATCTGTGGAGCCCTGAGCTGTTTCTTTTAGGCTACATCTGGAGACACACACACACACACACACACACACTAACTACAGTAACAGTCCCTCTTTGTGTAAATGCTTCAGTGTCATGAACCTCACACACACATGTACAACATTAAGAAGAAGATATTAAAGATACAACATGAATATTTTGCCTCCTTGTTGGCTTTAAACAGTGAGCACAGATCATAAATATATAAATAAATGTCATAAAATGGGGTGTGTGTGAGTGACCCGAGGCTGCTGCCATTGTTATTGTTTTTGTTCAACTCTCTGCATTTTAAATCCCCTCCTTACTGTCTCACTGATTGTAACACACACACACACACACACACACACACCCCTTAATCATGTTTCTTTAAAAAAAAAAACTCAGATTACAACTAAAACTGGGTGTGGGGAGGTTTCTGCCGTCCGCCTCTGAGCTGCAGTTAAAACTTCAAACTTCGATATCCTTATTCATCTCAACATCATAGAAAAATCCGAATCTGAAAGCAGGTAAAACTCAGAAGAATTCAGCAGACTTGGTTTTGACCTGCAACCATTAGTCAATTGACAGAATATTTATCAACTACTTTGATAATCAATAAATCGCTTTGAGTCATTTAAAAACCAAAATACTGAAACTCGGTTCCAGCTTTTGGTGATAGCGAGCTAAAACATGCATGAGGTTGACCGGTTTCACCGTTTCCTCTGGGAGGTCGACCAGTGGGAACGCTTGAATAATATCCGAAGAATCTTTTCGTCCTGTTCCTTTAATCCCACCGTGTTCCTGGTTTCGGTTCCTCTCTTATAACATTTTCCACCAACCACATCTGACGTTAGAACGGAGTTTTCCGAGCCATTATTTCAGATTAAGTAGGGCTGTTACAGGCGAAATTTGTGTGCGTTTCTGTGTTGATATATTTACAGTGTATTGCGATCTTTGCCATGCCCCAAACCAAAAAATGCACCACACACACACACACACACATTCCACCATGCAATGTGGTCCGCTCTCGTGGCTACCCTGGCAAGCTAGCTCGAGGTTGAGGTCTAAAATGACACAAAACTCTCTTTGTTTACTGGATCTTATTCTCTCATCTCCGTCCCTCCCGTCTGCCATCGGTGGCGTCTGACGAAAACATCCTTTCAGGGTTTTTTTTTTCCCCTCCTCTGTCCTTCTCAGGGGTCGTCAAGAAGTAGGATTTTGCGAGTCATAACTTCCCAAACGCTTTATCCTCATTGGGAAAGTGGGACAAGTGGAACCTCTGAGAAGGGGAACCAAAGTTTGTGGGTGCTGGAGGACGGGGAACAGTGGGTGTGTTGCATTCTTCTCGGTTGGGATTTATGAGAGGTTTTCCTCAAATCGTTTATTCATGTCTAGAACATGAGAAAGTTAAGTAAACTTTGTGTTTCTGATTAAAGCTGCTGATAATCAATACACAGTGTCTCTGCCCAAAAAATAATAATGAATAAAATAATCCAGATTGATGGCATACATAAAACACATGACAATAAAAGACCAGAAAGCTCCGTCTGAAGCATCCAGAGGAGCTTTGTTCAAGGGTGGAGATAGGGAGGTGTAGTTAGGGTGTGTCAGGGATGGATTGGACAGGTACAACAAAAAAGGTAAATGAAGAGAAAATGAAATAAAGGCCAAGATAGAAAATCAGAGAAAAAGAAAGCAGGAGAGAGAAGTCGATTAAACTCTATAAGTGGGGGTTGTCTTTGGCTCCATTAGCTGGAGGCTGATAGATGGGTAATAGGTGGATGGAGAGATAACAGATCCAACACAGTTAAAGGTTTCAGATTTCTGGATGCTCAGCTGCCAGGTTGATGCGTTCATGCCCTTTTGTCTGCATTCAGGAGTCCTTGAACACATCGCGAGCCGTGTTGTTTGAAATCGAGACGGGGGCTTCGCTGTATCTCAAAATCTACAAACAATCAGTTCAGCTTTTTTCACCAAAATGGAGGGAAAAATACATGGAGTTGAAATACTCGACACACATAATCAAAGGTAGTATGAGTATTATTGATCCCTTTTTTTTAGTTATGGAAAAACATCAGTTAGTGTTTATTTATTAAGTTTAACCTTCATGTGTTTGGGAGTTTGAGAAACTTGCCTAATCTGTGGATGTGGTTTGAAGTGGCCTGGCAACACAAGCCACCAACCACACACTGTCATCACATTTTGATTGAGACGTTGCTAAATCCTGGTTGATGCAAGAGTTAAATAAATTGGTTTTCAGGGCCTTCAAAGCAAATAAACAGCGTTCCTGATGTTTTTCAGTGTGTTGGCTAATTGTCAAAATATATATTAATACAGTTCAAATCTGCCTACAAGCGTTAAATTAACCTTTTACGTTCGATTTAAACTGAGGATTAGTTTAATCTGAAAATCACTGATGATGGCTTTACGAAACACGTATACGGGATTGATCTTAGTAGAAATAAATAACTGATTATTGTCCGATACTGTCGTTATCTACAATCATGAAACATTTTCTGCCTGAAGGAACGTTTTTGTGATTTTGATCTAATTGATAATAAAATTTTGGCCTAAACTTTTCCAGCGTGATACGTTATGACTCGTGAAAATACTTGATCGGAAGCCCAGAGGGGGGAAAATGATGAGGAGACGAGAGAGTTTAAGTAAAAATATACACTCATAGTACTCTGATAAACACACATCCAGTCATGAAACCACACTGCAGAAGAGGTCGAGGAGCTGGTGGAAGAGAGCGTAAGGTCATCTGGAGCGCAGTAAGACGTTAATGTTTCACTTGGAGTCTGTTTTTATGACATTGATGGATCAATCCGGTCCGGCTCCCACCAGGCCGGCGACCTTTGAACCTTTGCTATTGTCAGCGCTGGTCACCGGATCTAATGGCTTCCATACTCCAGGGGTGTGTGTGTGTGTGTGTGTGTGTGTGTTTCTGTTGGCCATATGAAACTTCTCAAAGTTGAGCTGTGTATTTGTGTCGTCACTGTATCGACCCAACAGCACCAATCCATCCTGAAAACGGACTATTTCTCTTTTGGTGTCTACATATATACAAACTGTGTGTGTGTGTGTGTGTGTGTGTGTGTGCGTGCTGGGTTGTTGTGGAGGATTATGGGAGTTGGAGGCTGAGTGTGCTTTATGGTCTGGATGACAGCTGGGGGTTAAAGGGTCAGGGGTTAGTTCTCTAAGGATTCTGGGTAGCGTAGCTTTGATGTGACGGACAGCTCGGAGTCTGTAACGAGGGGCTTGTTTTCACAGATTATGTGTGATTTTGAAGGTATTACTGGAGCTTAAGGTGGTTTACATATGATATGTAAAGCAGTCAGGATTTCCCAGAGTTCACCTGTCAGTCATTGTGTCATCTACCTGCTTTTATTTGACTTTCCAGCTTTCTCTCCATTTGAACCAGGCTTAAAATGCGCCGGTTTCTTAATAAAAAGCATTTTTTCTTGCAGAGAAACACCTGGTAGTTTGAGCGTTTATGGCACAAAGTCACATCCTGAACTGATTTATGATTATTTTACTAAAAAACATCTATTTAAATTAAACCTTTATTAGTGTAAGCTTCTTTCTTAGACTTTGTAGCCTCATAAAGGCTGTGAACATGTCTGAGAAGCCAGAAACATTAAAAACAATATCTAACAATAACTGTGTTATTTATGCTGTAGTTAAACACTTTATGGATCCATAGTTGTTGCTTTTCTAGCTGTTTATGTCTAACATACTGTCCTCCTGAATTTATACGGCGCCTCGGCCGGGTGTGTTTGTGTGTGTATATGTGTGTTTTGTTTTTCTTTTCGTATGTGATCAAGCCAAAAAACAAGTATTGCTAAATTTCTTGGCACATCCTCAAGCGAGAGGGGGAGACTTTTTAATTTAAAAAATGTAAAATATTTAGTCTCGCTACGAGAGCGCAACTAATAAAAATATACGAGCAAGTAGCCGCAGCACATTTTGAATAATTACTGAAAATATTCTGGATTAAAAACAAACAGAAGAAGCCACGAAGTCGAGTGAATATCAGTTTGTACACAAGAGGAGAAATGCTTGAATTGTCTTTAATAAATCTCTAGTTGACACATCACTTAAATTGCAGAAATAAAGGCGGCATCGCTCCAGCAGACCCAGATTTATCTTTTTGATTATGAAATCAAAAGACTGACAGAAATGAAATCATTTCTCAGATGAATAAACGGATATTTGTTATTGAGACTTTACATGATGCTGTATGTGCCAACTATTCTGATCATCAATAATATTTGCGGTCCATATTTTTAAAGCAAATATGCCCACATTTGTTGGATTTACATTATTTAATAAGCGAAGCAGCAAAGCAGCATCACAGAGCGAATAGTAAAGAAAATGATGATGAAGTGTGGAGGGATGAACCAGGCACAGGTCCACCACTATGAAGGAGAGTCTGGAAAGTCACACGGTGTGTGTGTGTGTGTGTGTGTGTTGCGGTCGGAAGGAGCCACGAGAAGCAAACAGATCGGGGGGGAATGTAAAAACACGGAGCATTCCTCCCCCGCTAAAACAAAACACACAGTGTTAACCTGACGCAGACGGGGGGAGAGATGTGAACGTTTACTCACATGTTCATTCGTCCATGTGACTCTCCTCTCCTCTCCTCTCCTCTCCTCTCCTCTCCTCTCCTCTCCTCTCCTCTCCTCTCCTCTCCTCTCCTCTCCTCCTGTTTGCTCCCTTTAATTCTTTCATGGAAAGGGCATTTAAGGACAACACACCCTAGTTGCAACATCAGGGATCAATGGAGCTGGACGGCCGTATAGATGCACACACACACACACAACTAGCTGTTGGTGCTTTTGGCGTGAGCGTGGGAGTTTTCTCTCTTTCGCCATCTCTCCCGTTCCCCTCCTCCAGCCCTGATAAAGGAGGCCTTGTGTGAGTGTGGGTGTGGGGAAGGGAGAAGAACCTCACAAGGCTCATACTGGAGGGCAGAGGTTGATGAAGGGTGTGTGTTTCTGTTTCTGTGTGTGCAGTTGTCTGAGAAAAAGAGAACTTATTTGTCATATGTATGCATAGAAATCAGTGCTACCAAGGTTTTACTGTACTGCTCACATAGAAAACAACTGAGTCATTGTAGATACCAGTTATCATGTAGTTCATATTGCACCACGTAGCAAGAGCACATTACACAACTCATGACATATGATCAGATCATAAGGCATTATGGTGGTCACCATGTTTCTGATAAACAGGAGCAGTTTGTGTACGCAGTCCTTGACCTCTTTCTGGAGAGCAGGTGAAAGCAGTAGTGAGCCAGTGTTGAGGCTATAAGCTGAACCAGCAGTGGAAGTGAAGGTAAAATACGATCAAAACAGGAAACAGGACCGGCAGCATCCACGGCGAGGACGGTGACAACAGCACGAAGAGGCTGGTGTACAGCAGGGGGTCCTGGGAGCCTCTCCCTCTCTCCCCCCATTGGGTCTTTGTCCTGGGGAGCACACAGAGGAGCAGGGTGGGCGTGGTTGACAGCTCTATTTAGGACCAAGCTGACAAGAAACCTCAGAGAAAAGTCTGAACAGAGTTTCCATCTTTGCATTTAAATCAGCTCATGTGTTTATAACCTCTTTAAAACGTATTTAACTTGTCCAAATATGAAGCAGTGTGGCATGAAATGAGCCTTTAACTATCAGGCCCGATGATTTTCTAAACAACACCTCAGATTGATCCAGTAATGATGATTGTTTACTCTGCAGCTGTCGTTTATTTATCATGTCAGCTGCAAGATACCCACATAAACAAACCCACAGATGAAGAGTAAACTCTGACACCGTGAAGGTGACGTGTGAGCTCACAAAGCCACGTACAACTCCACGATAAAAAATGACAGTCGGTGAGCTGGTTTTAGTTTGGATTAAAACAGATGTTTAAACCTTGGAAACCAGATTAAACATGTGTTGATGGCACAATGTACCATCACACACACACAACTCGATTATGAAACCTTAAATCTTATTCTGAGCTCATTTCACTCAAACACATGACACATTTATTCCCATCTTTCAGTGTAAATACTTTCTCAGAGGCCGGCATGAAATCTCCTCTGGATGTCTAAACAAATGAAAAAACGTTTCCTTCTCCTTCTTCCTCGCCAGCGGATGTGTGTTCGAGTGTTTGTCTGTGTTTTAATGCAGATTTAAATTCTTGTATATCTTCACTGTCGAAGAAATGACACAAGTTTTCCCAGAGAATCGTTCCTGCCAGAAGTTTTGAACATGACTGTGAATGTGTGTGTTTTATAGTGTCCCATGTGTGTATATATACTTCTCAAAGCTGCATTATCCAGAGAACCTATCAGTACTGTGGTAGACACACACACACACACACACAAACACACACGTGAACTGTAAAGCAATATGGTAACTCCTGCTGTTTAATATTGAAGAGCAGATGTTTGCTGCGTTAATCATATCTGCCAGAGCTACACACACACACACACACACTGTTAATGATCTTCACACAGCCTCTGATTGTTTGCTGTGTGTGTGTCAGGTGATCAGCTGAGTGACGACAGCCTGAGACCAGCATGGGGATCCCTCCTTATTTTTCCAGGGCACAATGACGGGCGCCGTGCCACTGCACACACACACACACACACACCATGAAGTCACCCCTCGAATCTAAAAATAAAAGGGTGTGTCAGACCTGTGTGTGTGTGTGTGTGTGTGTGTGTGTGTGTGTGTGTTTCAGCATACAGAGAGGGCATTCTTCTCAGTCTCCCCAGTGCTGACCTCACCCTGTCTGGACATCCCTCAGCAGCATGGCACACACACACACACACACACACACACGCACACACTGCACAAGCATGTAGGTCAGACTGGAGTGAAACTGAACTAAAGTGCTGTATTACACAAGGAAGAAAGAAAGACACATTTCTACATTACTAACAGCACAGAGCGAGTCATTGTTAACCATGAGACATTTCTCATTGTATGCAGTTTGTTACACGTGATCTCTGGATCTCTTCTACGTTTATTTAGCAGTAAACATCCCATTTATTTTCTATGTGAGCAGCTTCAGCTTCTCTGGTTGTTGTTTACTGTGACCCAACACATTAACAACCTGGAAGATGGAAACTCCTCAACGATGATGGTTTCATGACTTTTAGCTGCATTAGCAGGTTTAAAACTTTAGATTAAAAACTGTTTTCAGCCACCGAATGAATTTTCATATCTTTGTTAATAATAAAACACAAACATCATCAACAACCATTAAACACATCTTGAAGCTTATTATGGGAAACTTATAGTTTCATATCAACCAAATAATATAGTAAATATAGAGGAGTGAAAATAATCTGTAGAAGCTGAGAATGGAAATGTATGATGTCATCCAGCAACAACAACACACACACACACACACACATCTGGCTGCTCTTCCCATAATAAACTCTTATTACCACTCTCTAATTATGTCCCACATACCTGCTTGCCCGGGTTAAGTATATAAAAAAACCCACAGGTGTGTGTGTGTGTGTATAAATTACAGCCTGTTCCTCTGAGGTCGTCTCCTCCCTTTGCGTCTTTCTTCCCTTCTTCCTCCGCTCATCTTCCTCCTGCTCTTTCAGGTTTCATATCCTCATCATCTTTCCCTCTCATTTTGTCTTCGTCCTCTCCTTCCCTCCTCTCTTCATCACCATCTCCATTTTTCCAACCTTTCCTCTGTATCTCTCCTATCTCCTTTTCTTCTATCCTTGTTTCCCTTCATTAACATCAGCATCCTCTTCTTGCTTTGGCCTTCTCTCCTCCTCTTTTTTTCTTCCCTTCATTCCCAAAATGTTCCCTTGATCCATCTATCCTTATCTATCCTGTCCTTCCTCCTCATCTCCTTTCCTTCTAACCATCTTCACCACCTCCCTTACTTCCTCCTCTCTTTCTTCCCTCCTTCCCGCTGTTATCCATGGGAAAATTACTTAACAGTTTATAACTCCAGCAGGGTCGTGCGTTGCACAGTGTGGGTGTTTGTATATCTCAGGAGTCCCATTTTTATTACATTTCTGGTTAATGAGAGGTCAATTTATGACTGTGTATTTGCGTTTCTTAACCATCCATCTGCAGTTTGGGAGCTATTCGTGTGTGTTAACAGTGATCTTCATTGTGAGCAGTGTTAAACATTCCAGCGCTGACGCCGTTTTTGCCTCTGGTTTGTTTTCATAATGAAAAACTCATTAGAAACAAATGAACATAAACAGTGTGTCAAATGAATTCAGCTCAGCCTGCGGCTCTGCGGGTTTGGATTGTGTGGAAATTGTTTAATTTTCACAGGGCATAATCAACAATCCTTTTATAGGTGGAAACAGAGAAGCAACAGAGATCCAGTGCGCGTGTGTGTGTGTGTGTGTGTGTGTGTGTGTGTGTGTGAGTTAAACGAAGAGAGTTCAACTTCATTGCTTTGTGAGAGGAGATGTGGAGGTCAGAGGTCAGAAGATTACAGAATAACTCCAGCAGGGTGATTGTGTCACTTTCCTGCACATCACTTTTCTTCTGTGATATCACTGAGTGTGAAAAAACGGGAGCTAAAGTTAGCTTTTATACACAAAACCTGAGCCACATCAAAACCAGAAGTTATGATAAAGCGGCCCAGTTCAAATGTGGCTGCATGCTTTACGGTTTTTCCACGTTTTTCTGCAGGATCAGATTTTAAAATAAGAACCTTTTGAATCGAGAATTGGTGACGGTGTCGAGGTCAGGAGAACACGGCAGAGAGCAGGAGTTGTTATATCAAAGACCTCGATTTATGTTTGCGTTGGCTCACGCGGCCGAGTTCCCCGCTGCGTGTCTGTAAAATCCTAAACTTGTAAAAAATCTGACCCGTGTTGCCATGACACGGATTCCTGTGATTTATGCAGCAGCAGTGAGAGGATGAATGAATGAAGGAAGGAAGGAAACAAGGAAGGAAGGAAGGAAGGAAGGGAGAAGTGAAAGGGAAATGGAAAAGTCTGCTCTTCATTTTCACACTGTGTAATCAGGAATTAGTTTTCTTCTTATGTGCCCCTGAAGTGTCTTTAATCTGCATTCATACTGATCTGAAACATCGGTGTAATTTACCTGCTTCATTAACCCGGAGAGAACGGGGAGTAAAACACGACCTGACCTTTTTATTTGTTGATAGTTAACAGAGGAAAACGCCATTTAATCCATCCTCTATGAAATAAACAGGCACATACACGTCTATAGGACCGACGGAAAAGTGTGAATTTACCCTTTAAGTTTGTTGTTACAAACATAAATTGCGTATTTGTGGTGTCACAGATCTGTTTCAGTTGGATTAAACAACACACGACTTTGTAGTTTTTATATGTTGGAATAAAACACACTGTAAAGTAACAAGTACAAAACATCTTTAACAATAATCTACCGCAAACTTTTGTAACATCATAGTTGGCTCGCTTTTTTTTTTTTCCTGTCCGTGGTCCAGTTGCTAAGTCACTGTGTCCATCTGTGTGTTCCTGTCTTTCTTTCCTTCTTTCTTTCCTTCTTTCTTCATCCTCTCTTTCTTCATGTCTGTTGATGTAATTTATGGCTGAACTCGAACCTCACACCACACCGCACACTCTTCACCGTTTCTCCCTCAGCAGCCTGAAAAACGTGCTGAAACATCCCAGAAATGCATTAACAACACAGGCCTCACCACCGTGTGACCCGCAGTCGCCACTGTGCCAAACACACACACACACACACACACACACACACACAGTGTATTACAGAGGAATGTGATGGGTTTCTGTGGGATGTTTGGTTCAGGCTGTTTTGGAGATGCTCTTTAGGGCGCCGTTGACATGGGGACAGAGACAGTTAAACAAAAATGCCTCCAAAAATGGGTTTTAAAGGAGTCTGTTTGGCAGTGTTGTATGACTTTTTTTTATTCTTACAATTCACTGTATTTCTCTGAATGTGCTTCTGTTTGCCTTCCAACTTTTCTCAACCAATTCGTCTTTTGTCTCTTCTTCTGCTGTACGTCCAGATTGAGGACGGAGGGAAGGCGGCCCAGTGCAAGAAGCTAAAAGTGGGCGACGAGCTCATTAACATAAATGGATCCGCCCTCTACGGTAGCAGACAGGAAGCGCTCATCCTCATCAAGGGATCGTACAGGATACTGAAGCTCGCAGTCAGGAGGTAAACACTCGACCTGACAACAGCGTCACATAGATGCACACAGGACACGAGGGCTTGTACACACACGACACATCTTCATCATCGCTGTCGTTAGCACGCACACGGATGCTTCTCATAAATAGTTTCATAACTTCAAAGTGATTATTTAAACGGTTGTGTGTTTGTCGCCCGGCGTTTTTTGTTCTTCTAGCTGCAGGAAGGGAAGGAGGAGACGTGAAAGAGGTGACTACGGTTTTCCTGCTCTCCTAGCCAGACATGCAAACACATGTGAAGTCACTGTTCTCAGATAGAGAAGAGGAAGTAACCTTTGACCTTCAGGGTGTCAGCGGTAGAAGCTGATAAAGTCTGATGAGCAGGGAGGAGCTGGACGTCTGTAAATGTGCCTGTGTGCTCTTAGTCATTTGAAAAAAAGCACTGAAAGCTCAAAAGCAAACAAGTCACAACAAGATAAATTATAAATTAGAATTTCCTGTGAAGAATTCCTGATGAATGGAGGATAAATGCAGCATTTTTCAACCTTAAAACCTCATGACTGTAACCTTTCTGTGACTACGGGTCATGCTGACTTTGCACTCGCCACCTCAGATGTAGAGATTTAGGAAACTCAGAGTCCGACCAGAAACCTTTAATATAAACACGTGTCTCCGTGTCTGACTGATAATAAACAGGCTCCAGATCTACGTCTGGGGGAAACGTCTGACCATCTGTCAGTCTTTCTTTGACTGGAAATGTTTTATACATTTTGTTTTTAGATTTGTTGTAAATACAAATTGGAGGTTAATCCAGATTGATGCATTTCAGTTGGTTTGATTGCAAAATATTGCTATGAGCATTAAGCAAATAGAGATTTCCCATGTCATAACTTTTCTATAAATTTCTTTGGATTATGCTGCAGCAGTATCGTCAGATATGAAATATTTAAAGCTGCATTAAAACTATAAAAGCCTCCCTTTACGTTGACCCAGCAGATTCAGGTGATAATTCATCACTATGATCGACTCCCTTCACATTACACACAGTCATTTGATCCGTTGTTAATATAACATTTTAATTAGCGCAGCTTTAATGTTAATTTATTACAGCTTAACATTCACTTAATAACCTTGCTGTGGGGCAACATGACACCAGTTGGCACAGGAGAAGAAATAGTTACTTGTTCCTACAGTATTTCCCAGCATGCACCTCCCTGCCTGTTGGTATTCTGGCTCAGGAAGCAGAACTAATGGCAGGAATATTTCCACTCTGTAAACTTCAGTCCAGTTGGCGTCTCAGAAAGGGACTTTTAGGTTGATTTAACAGCATATCGGCTGAATTATCTGGAGCAGAGAAGCTGATCTTACACAGTTTGATCCAAATGTGATTTTCTTTAATTATTTATACATGTAAGTATTGACATACAAAACAGTAAAAAACGTTTGTGAGGAGGACGTCATCAGCCTGGAGCTTTTTTAATAATTTAACATCCACATGCTGATGCCACTCACTGCATGTGGGCAGCAAATTAAAAATATCTTTTAAATAACATTTAACATTACCAGAAGAGATAAAACTTTCCCTTTTTCTTCCATGTTGTCATTTTTCTCAACCGTTTCTGCCACCCTGAGGTTGAAACTTCCCATAATCCTCGGCTCTACTCAGACTGAGCTGGGACATTTTAGTGTTACAGCGATTACGTTGTCTTCTTTTTCGGACACGTCCAGACAGATGTTTGGCAGCACCGCGTCTTGTTCTGGCTTTGAAACCAGATCGGTCGTCCAGCAGTCACAACGTTGCCGGCTTTCTGTTCCTGCAGCAAGCAGGCAGACCCCTATCTAATGCACACACACACACACACACACACACACACACACACACACACACACACACACACACACACACACACACACACACACAGTATAAATGCACCTTTAGACTGATTTAGAGACGGGGACACAGTCATGGATGGACATAGGAATGTGTGTCAGTGTCTGGTATGTACTCAATGTCTGACTGTTAGGGGCTTTCCCAATGGTGTGTGTGTGTGTTTGATTTTGAATTCAATTTGAGTGACAATAACAGCATGGAAGCCTTGTGAGAGTGAGATCCAGTGTTGGTGCCGTGTTTCTACGTGGTTTGTGTGCGTACTACTCTCTCTACGCCTGTATTGAGTTGTTATTTATATTTTGGCCGGAGCGTTCAAACCACAGCTACCCGCACATCAATTAAACTCACTTTGATTGACAAGTCACTGACACTAATCACCAACCTCTGCTCTGTTATTGGGTGGAGACCCTGTTGCACTTTGCTTCTGTGCCAATCACGTCACAGCTTCCGTTAGTCTGCTTTTACTCATTACTGTAGCAACAATGACACACACACACACACACACACACACCGTGCACGCTCAGCAATGATGAAATGTTCACATTTGCACACTTTGCTCCACTTGTATAGTTTTACCATCTGCAGCTCTGTGCTACTTATGTAGACAGGTGAATGTCGCCACCTACAGGCAAAAGAAGAAACGCCTGCTAGTTTAGACATTTAGACCACGTGCAGCCGATAATTGGGCCGATACACTCCTTCAGACGTAACTGTCGGATGGTCAGAAACCTCCTCCCATGCATCTTTCCAACACCGAGCTGACATTCACAGCTACATCATGAGCTACGACATCATACATACATCATACTCCTGGCTTTAAAACCGACGGGTGACGTCACCGTGGCTACGCCCATAGTTTTTAATACAGTCTATATGTAAAACTTAACATGAGCCTTACGTTGGCTGGTAAAAGAAGGGTCGAACAGCTCCCCCTTGTGGAGATTTGCTGCCTTTTAAACACCAGTTAGTATTTCTGAGTTAAAGCTAACATAGTTTTCCGATTCTGAGCTTTAGTTTGTGTTAGGATGACTTCATAAAAACAGACCGTTTTTACCGTCTACGTCTTACACTTTTTTACTTATATATTATATTGTTTTACTTTATAGTTTACGTCACCTAAAGTGTAAAACTGTATTTCTTTGGCTCCGTCCATTCAGGTTGTGACAAATGTTTACGTAGCGCTGCTTTCTTTCTGATGGCAGCCTGCCAAACACTTTTCAACATTTCTGCCAAACCGTAGGAGCTCTACCTCGTATGATTTTTATATGTGCATGCTTGTGTGTGCAGAGGTATTTTTCCAAGTGTGAGAAATGTGCGCGTGGGCCCTTTTCTGTTATTTTAAGCTCAATTAAAACTCACTTAACCTTAACTGAGATGGAGAGTAGCTACATGGATTTCTTACACCCAATACGCTTGTCTCAAACATCAGGGAACATCAGGAAATTACTCAGCGGGGTTCCTCCCGTACAGCGTTTTACTGTTGGACCATTTCTGAATAAATGGGCTTTTTTTTTAAAGCAGGGGAGAAGTTAAGGAAAAATGAATACAGTGGATTTAATTATATGATGTAAATGCAGAGGAAGGAAATGTGGAGTTGGCGAAGAGAGAAGATGATTTGTTCACGTTGAGTAAAAGGATGGAAAATGGTTCTTTTGTGTGACTTTTCTACTAAATTCTGGCTGTGAAGCGTATTGAGTTTATAAAAGGGCGGCTTGTCTTTGACAGGTTTAAATCATATTAGTACAAAACATTAACTTTGCATTTTTTCTTATTTACAGTCAGTAGTTGTTGTTGCTGAGCTGGTTGATCTTTCTTCCCTCCATCACTCTAATCAGTGCTGATTGTTTTAGATGAATATGTATGTTGTCCTGAAAGACGTGAAGGCTGAAGGGACGCCTGCAGGCTAAGTTCGGTAGAACCGCAGGAATTTACTGTCCTGCCCGGCAGTTTGGTGGAAGGAACGTTTTAGTTTTTATTTCAGGACTGATGCTTTACGGGTGTTTTAACGAGCCAACGGATGGTGAAATGCACCCACACTGTTGTTAACTAGTGTTTTTTTACTTAATTAAGACCAACTAAACCAACTAAACTAAAATGAACACTTGTATACTATATAAATTCATTGTGTATGTCATCCTTTACATCTATGGTCACTTTGATACAGATTTCATACGTTAAACTCCACGATTTAAGGCTTCAACAACTACAATCACTTCAATTATTGATTATATTGAATATAAATTTGAATCCAGTTGTTTGAAATAAAAAATGTTAAATTTGTAGTGATTTAAAACTATTTAAATCACCATTTTTACTCATTAAATGCTCAAACAGTTATTGTTGACGACTTACTAATGGATTTGTCCTATATAATACATAATACATAAGTAGTGGTTCAGCATCACATTTTGTACACGTATGAAAAGGTCAAACAGAAACATTTGGAACACGCGTGTTATATATCAAACACAGCGTGTAATTATAATGTTTGACATTTGACTGCCCGCCGTGCTACTGCCACTATGAGTCATGCATTTGTTTAATATGGCGACCGTGTAATATAACATTAGCAGACACACATCTGTTGTGGTTGTGTTGTGTTTTCAGTAGAAACATCAACAAAACTTCAAATGTTGATTCACTCATTAAATTTAGATTTCCTGCTTCTGCAGCGAAACTATCCGCAGCTTCTTATAGTTCCACTGTATTAATATCCTTGTATTTTCTCAATATGTTGTCTTATTTTAACAGATATATTGAATGAGAAATTGCATTTCCCACGACACTGAAAGGAAAAGGAGAGTTTTTAGCTTCCATAACCTCTGATACGTATCGTGACCTCGTTTTAAGTTTGCCGCTCTGTGTGACCTTTTCGCCCTCGTTTGTCAGAGCTGTTTGTTTAACAGCAGGAGTATTTCTGTCTCTTTACATTTTTTGGGGGTCTTTTTGTTGCCTCGACCTGGAAATGTTTCTCCTATAGTACTTCCTGTTTTCACAAACCTTTTGTTAGATCAAACTGTACTCTCTGTGTGTGTGTGTGTGTGTGGACGAGCCAGGAGGACATTCTTCAACTTCTGCATCATTTCCTATTCTCCCAAAAGTTTCCCATCCCTGTTTCCTGCTTAATGCTTAACGGCTTAATGCGTCGACAAAAAAAATGTGTGTATGTGTGTGAAAAACAAGCAGCATCTATGGGAAAAGAACAAAAGAGCAGCCGCTTATTTACTGCTGTTGATGGACATAGGAAATGGCTCTTTAGATGCAGGTGTGCATGTATGTGCATGTTTATACTGTATAGACCAGGCCATTTATATACATGAAATGTAAAAGATATATTATGAAATTTGAGGCAGACATTTAAAACAAACAAACAAACAAAATAATCCATATCTATAAATGGCGTTAGTAAACTACATACAGTATGCTCATGGTTGTGGTTTGTGCTTTTATTTTGAAATGAGCTAAAAAGATGAGAGATGAAAAATGTTTATAAATCCAGATTTTGTTTGTTTTTGTTGTGGGGGTTAAACTGTTTCATATTTCCATCATATTTTCCATCTGCCTACGGCGGAAAAATCTCACTTTTGAATAAAATCGGACTCATATTCAGTAGCGAATTTAAACAGATTATACTGAGATTATTACAGCAACATAGCAGACGACAGAAACAGGCTGAAGTCTCGACACGTGGCAGCTCGATACGCTGACGGCGGCAGGAGGAGTGAACATAAGGAAATTAAAATGATAATTACAAGAGAGTTTGATGTTTTGACAGGGTAAACAGGACAGACTCTTTCATCCCAGCTCGCTCTTTCATCTCTGCTACACATTAACTAAACATTTAGTTTCTGCCGAAGGCTCCGGCAGGGAGGAGGAAGAGGAGATGAAAGACTGAAAGCAGGGAAAGTGGGTGAAAGAGAAAAGATTCAGGAGTTTTAGGTAAAGAAAAAATGTTAAAAACAGTAACATGAGCCCTTTATCAGACTCAGATTAGGATTAATTCTTCCTCCTGTTCTCCAACTCCTGCTCCAGAAACAACGTGACATTATTACTAAACCATCAACATCATGAGGCAAGAAATAGGCCATAAATATAGACTTCTGCTCACGTAATTCAGGGTTCATCTAAACTGCCTCTGATTGGTTTAAAAAACAGTCAAGAAATTGGATTTTAAAATCCAGATTTTAAAATTTGTGCTCAGCTGCTTTGGTTTTATTTTTCTCTTCTTCTGTCAAATGAAAAAAAAACAGAACGTGATTATTATTATTATGAAAATTAATTGGCAGCTATTTTGATAATCGATTAATCGTTTCAGTCATTTTTCAAGCGACAACATTTGATGTGTAAATGCTGAATCAGGACCTGAGTTCTGTTGCTACATGATGTTAATAACCCGGTGCTGATATGTGAGAGGAAAGCAGGCCGCTCCTCTTCTGTAATTTGTTGTGTTTGTCTGATCAATTTCACAGTTTGTTTGTTGCTAATTTGAAACATTTGTTTTTTCATCGTTTCCTGTTGCTTCCGACGCTGCAGCTCTTTTTCTGTCTGTGTGCTGACTCGCTCTTTTCGTTGTGTGTTTTTTTTTTAGTAGATGCTTATTTCAAACTGTCACAAAGATGTTTATACACACACACACAGACACACACACATATCCCGTTGTTTAGATTTTCGTACCGCAGTCCCCAGAGACTGGAGCAAGACTGATGTCTGCGGTGCCAAGAAGCATGAAACACAATAGTCTGCCCCCCATCACTCCTTCCCAAACCGAACAATACACATTCCTGTCATTCCTCAAGACCTCTTCACACATAAACACACACATACGCATGTACACACACACCGCTCTGGGTCTGATTACAGCTCCGATGTGGCGGTGACGCTGGTCGAGATGAAATATTGACATTGTGGACAGAAGTAAAGTAAAGTCAGTTAATAATCTGCTGAAACGTGAGTTTATGAGGTTGGAAAAAAAAGTCGACCCTTGTGTAATAAAGTAAATATGAAAACATTGATATATTATGGCCATATAAAGTGTATATGGCCATTAGATCTGCAACATGTATCAATAAATCAACCCGTTGATCAACAGAAAATGAATCGGCAACTATTTCTGATAATCAATTAATCATTTTAGTCATTTTTTTAAAGCAAATAACGCGAAACATTTGTGTGTGTGTGTGTGAGCATGTGTGTGTGTGTGTGTGTGCATCTACGTGGGTGAGTGTGTCTGCGTGTGGTCTGCTACAGTTTATCTGTCTCCTCTGGCCTGGTTTTTATTAACTGGCCCATTAAACTGCGACTCCATGATACATGACACTGGTCTGACTCCCTACACACACACACACACACACACACACACAGGAGGATAAACCAGGACATAACGTGTAAATAAACCTCACACACTCCTCTTGTTCTTATGTTTGTACGATAACTCAAACTCAGCACGGTGGAACTAAAATGTTTGATGTTATTGATTTAAATGTATGTATTGTCTTTAGTTCTTCAGGTGTCTTTTAGTGTCTAAAATGTCGAAATATAAAGATTTATACCCGTCATGTGGTTCAGATTATGTATTTCATCTGACCAACAAGTAATCCTTAACATCTGAACCATCGTTGATTCATTTTTCTGCTGATTGATCGACTAATCTTAACTTTCCTCTTCTCTCTTTGAGTCTCCGCTTGAAGACACATTTGCGATCAAATCAACAATGAGAAAGATTGTCCATTTTAAAGGAATAGTTCAGTATTTTGGGGAATAAATTTAATCTCTTAGTTGACGTGTAAGTAGGATGAGTAGATTGATAAAACACCTCTAAAACTCTGTTGAGGTAATCCGCTAGTAATTTCCTGAATACGTATTTTATCTGACAGTCAGAAATCTCATGTTTAATCCATCAGCAGCCTTAATCCACGACATGAACAAGCTCAGGTCACACTAGAGTTATTTTAAAAAGCAGTGCACCAGTTTCCCATCACTGCAGTACGTCAACATCAAATGACATAAAATCCACCCACACACTCCCTCGAGGCGCTTTAATATCGTCATTGTCGATCACATTAAAGCCAGTAGAGACTTTTTTAAATACACAAAATGTGTCTTTTTTTTCTCTGTGGATGAAATGAGATGCATTTATTTAATATGAAATGTTACGTAAATGAAATTAGATGATGGAGCAGTGTGTAATTAACATTTCAGCTTTTAAAACAGTTGGATGGAATAAATGGCAAACGAGGGCTGATTAAACACACACACGCGCACACACACACACACACACACACAATCCAGCAGTAACAAACAGCACATTGTGCTGCAGAGGCTAAAGTGGACTTCACCCTTCCTGCCATCGACCCTGGTATGAGCCTAGTCTCACTGTACTGATTACCTGGTATGTACCCCTGTGTGTGTGTGTGTGTGTGTGTGTGTGCGTGTGTGTTTAACCCTATCTAAGCAGTATATGCATGTGTGTATGTCATTCAGAAATCCATAATCAAGGATGATAAGGCAAACAGTGGGTGTGTGTGTGTCTGATTGCATGCACACACACACACACACACACACACAGTCCAGGAGACTCATAAAGCAAACAAATATGTCCTGATTGCAGCGAACACAAAGGGCCAGAAGGGGAGGAGGTGAGGTTGTTTAGGCTTTAGAGTAGTTAACCCTTCACCCTTTTGAAGGGAAGACAGAGAATGTAAGGAATCTGCTCACATGCGTGTAAATAACACACACACACACACACACACATGTCTGGGGGAGATATGGGTCTCCAGGAAAATCCTTTGAAGCTCGCTAAGGTTCTCGTGTTATTAAGTGTCTGCCGTCGTTTGGCTGGTTAAACTTCAACACCGCTAACGGCGGACGCTAACACCTTCTTGGTGTTCAAACCTGGTCAAAACAACAACAGCGCCGTGACTCCGATACGCTTCTACCGTCAGCCAGCGCCGTCTGAAACGAGGAATGTCACATGCCGATTTTATCAGCTGTAGCTAACAAACATTAAATCCATGAATCAGTCATACTAAAAAGTAAAGGTTTGACTGTTTAAATAAAGAAATTATTGATTTTTAAATCGATCAGAGCCAGTTTTCCTAGTTAGAAACAACACTGATGATACAGTTGAGTCTTTCAGGTCTGAACCGGCACCTCCAGGTTTCTGGTTTCATAAATAAAAATAAGATATTTATTTACTTATTTATGTAATTTTCTTTTATAGACACAGGATGTTACAAATGTATTTATTTACTTTTGTTTTTCGTAGTGTTTTGGGGATTTCTTTTGCCTTTAAGTAGCATACGGTTGAGAGCTGACAGGAAATGAAACAGATAAATATATATTTTTACATAAACCTGGAAACAATCAGAAAGTTTGAGGATTCAGAAATACTTCTGGATTCTGGGTTTTATTCCTTCCTCTGACGCTTTTTAATTCAGATGGATTTGATCTGCTCACGTTTTTTTGGGGAACTCAAATGTGGTCGTCACATCTGTGGAAAGCAGAAAGTTTATTTATTGTCAGAGTTGTAGCTCACAGATAAGAAACGTGGTCAACGTTAGATATGTTCTGCTGTTCATCCATCACCTCTACTCATTGTTTTTGTCTAAATTTATTCTCGTATTCTCCCGCAGTCCTCCCCTCCTCTCTTACATCCCCCCTTCTTTCACCACACTTTGTTTTTCTCGTCTTTCTGCCAGTGTGAAAAAAAAGCCCCCTTGTCTGTCCAACAGTCTTTGCTTTCTTCGCTCTTTCGATCTCGTTTTCTTGCTCTGCAAACACACACATAGACACAAGAAGGAAGTACCTCTGCATTTTTCTCCCCCCTGTCAAACAATAACAGTGTGGAACTCTGGGTATTATTTTAGCAGCCGTCCACTGCTTTATCTGCTCTCCACAATACTTCCTCTCTCACTGACATACATCCTGCCACAGAGGGGGCGAGAGAGGCAGGGAAAGAATGAGATGGGGAGAGAGAGAGAGAGGGGTGGGAGTGAGAGAAATGCAGTGCAGGAGGGCGAAATAGCCGTGTTTTGTCTTCCAGCAAGAGGATCGAGGGAGGAGGAAGAGAGGAAAAGGAGGGAGAGGGGATGTGAGGATCATCGGCTGGTTTTTTCCTCTTGGTCAGAACCTGCCAACTACTTCACCTCTTCAGATGAACATCAGCTCCTGGAGTCAGACGGCACTTTCTGTCAAGTCTCGCACCTTACGGACTCAACCTGGTTCTCTTGATCCGACCTCAACCGGCTTGAGGACAAAAGAAAAGAGTCGTGACCCTTAGTTTTTTTTAACGGCGTGGCGATTCTGATCGGAAAACTTGCAACGGGGGATTTAGTCGGTAGACGCCTTGAACTTGACCTTTGGGTGTCAGGGATGCTGGGGACTGTGGTGGGATCAGTTAGACTGTGGATGCTTCAGCTTCTGACTCTGGTACGTTTGAAAAGTCTCACCGGTTGGAATAATATCGCGTAGCTCATTTTAATCTTCTGTTTGATTACTTTAAATGTTAAATGTCGTTTTGTCACATTTGTCATTTGGCTCAGCGTAGACTCAACAGTATGGAGGAGGGGTTGTTAATCACATGATAAGACTACACAAACATCTTTATACAGTTTTCTGTCTCAATCCGTTTGTCTGGCATTCGTTCTGTACTGTATTTGAGACTGTGTGTGTGTGTGTGTGACTCAGATTATGCGCGTTGACCTTTGCGGTATCAGTCAGCTGTTGCAGTTTCTGACCATTAACTGGGACATTCCAGCAGATCTTTTCATAGAGGCTCATTCAGAGCTGCAGACGGAGAATTCATAATTTCTCAGACCTCCTCTGGCTGCTGTCAAGTCTCACTAACGCTTCTATTTTTCAATCCGACCATTTAATTCTCCTAAAATTGTCTCTTGTTTGCATTTCTTCTTCATACATTGACCACTGTTACCAATTTTCATAGACCAAGAATTGTATTTAATACAGTATATCACTCAAAATCTGTGCTCCACATGTATATATTTCTAAATAGAAGCGATGTCTTGCAAGCTTGATTGAATTTCCTGGTTGTTTGTGGTTGCAGCTACACCACAGCAGCGGTCGGTTAAGCCATTATCTCGGCCTCCGCATAAAGGACGCACTGTTATCTCCTGTATGCCCCTTTCAAAAAAAACCAAAAAAAAAAACATGATTCATGTGATTCCTCTTTGCGTGTTGTTGCCAGCTGTGACAGGTAGCCAACTGGGTTACAGTGTCAGAAACAGGAAGGGGGAAGTTTTACACTCGTACAGTTGATAGTGGCCTTGATAGGCGCGACCTCACTGTGGCTTCGTAGTGCTTTGGTGTGTTTGTGTGTAAATGAGCGAGCCTCCATGGATGTCACTGACTGCAGCAAAACGTTTGAACGTCTTTGTGACGCGATTTAGTCCAAGAAAGATTTTTCATTCCTTTTTTTTTTCATTAAAACTGAAGGACGTTCAGATTTGAGTTTTAATCAAATCCTCAGGACCAGTGTGTCATACTGCAACTTCTACTTTTTTGGGATGTTGACCTCACAGGAGGTTGAACCCAGGCTGTCCAGAGGAGGAACAGTCTCTCTGACATGACAATGGTCTTGACTCACCCGATCAGTCCAGATCAAAATCAGGTTAAATGTGGTTGAAAAAATGACATTTTCTTTTAGATGTTTTGGTTAAATTCTTCCAACTGGTAAAACAAGTATTCATGAATCACTGCAGTGACCAGAATAGTATGTGAAATAGTAAAAGCTACTTGTTGTGTTTTTCACTGCTATATCAGATTTTCATTGCTTCCATTATCACAGCTTTTGAAGAAGCACTTCTGCTTACTGTAAATCCCCACATTTGTGGGACTCATGTCCTCTGACTCATCCTCAGAAACTGCTCTGAACACGTTGGAAGAACAGCTTGGTTTTGTGGTTTGGAAGACATGCTCCCTTCTCCCCTGCATCGCTCCCAAACACCACCACGGCTCTTTATGTTACATTCTTGGGTTGCAAAACTGCACATTCATCATAAACTTTGGAGGTTTTTTTTGTCCTTATTGTACATTCTGTCTCTGTCTAACTTTGGCGTCACATCGTTTGTTTAGATTTTCACAGTCATCAGTCTGAAAATGGAGGATGGGGGGGGGGCTAATGTTGGTTCAATAATGGTATTTTGTCTGGGTGAGTTTGGATAGTTCCCACACATATTCATACACACACACACATACAGGCATAGACGCACATACACAGGCTCTACATAAACTTTCTCAGGGGATAATTTAAGGACATTGTCAATGGAGTCGAACAATCAGTGGGCTCAGAAAGAAAATCCCTCTTAAGGAACCAGAACCAGGAAACAAGAGTGTTTATTTTGGAAATAGTTCTCCTGCTCCTGCTTTATCATAAACAATAATATTCAGACATGGTCCTTTCCTTTTCCCTCGTGGTGCCAGGATCCGCATTCTTCTCCCAAAACTGTACCTCCAAACGTTTTTCTGAAATACCTGGAACAGTCTCTGTTTTTCAAGTCTTTTTACGGTGCAAGTTCAAGTCAAGTTGAGACAAACACAAGTCGATTTGAAATCTCAAGTCGGGTTTAAGTCTTGTTAAATTTGAAGTCAACAAGACAAATTCAAGTTTAGTTAAAGTCTTGTTAGGTTCAAGTAAATCCGAGACGAGTCCAAGTCAAGTGTCCGGTCAGTCAAGTCACATCTCTCAAGTCTGAGTCCATGTTAAGTCTGGAGTCAATTGAGGCACATCCACTCAAGTTAAAGTCATATAAAGTCTCAAGTGAATCAAGACAAGGTCAAGTGGTCATTTTCAAACGTCCATGTCTGTCAGGACTGACTGAAACAAGTTCTAGTAGTGAGTTAAAATACTGCACTGGCAGATTCAGAGAGCAGCATAACGCTCAAAGTTCAAAGTTTATATTTGCTTGATATTTATTTATTACCAGTGTGTTCAAACCTTGACGTCACGTCCTGTTTCAGTTTTGTTAAACAGAAGAATTTAAAGTCAACTTTCACAGCAGTCTGCGTCAAAGTTAAGTCCTCTGTAACTTTAAGTCTGGCTTGAGCTCGGCTTGTTTTTATGCTCCGTACAAAGTTATTTTCATCTAGCAGCAGTTTTCCCCACAGACTGAAAAAGATCCAGACTTTTTCTACCTTTTTGTTTCTGGCTCTGTTTTTCTCTTGGACACTCTGTCTGTTTCCCTGTCGGTCTCACCCACACTCTGCAGGGGGTTTGACTTGAATCTGGCCAGCATATGGGCTCGGAAGTCTGTATATGGGAAATTAGGGAATATCAAGGGATATGCTGGAATGCCTGGCTTCAGATCAGACTGGAGAACTTACTGTACATGTTAGATGAGTTTTTAATAGCAGTTGAATGGAAGTCCAAACAAGTTGTAAGGAAGCTGTTTCCACAGAATCTGGATTGGCAAGTTCCTGCTGCAGTAGGTCTCAAGTTTTATGTGAGCTTTGATGTTCCAAGACACTTACAACTGTGGTTACAAATAAGCATGTCATCTCAGCCATTGTGACTGGGTAAATCATCACATTTATACCGAAAATATTTATTGCTGCTTTCAACCGGGGTTAAACAGATGCCGTAGTCACAAAAAAAGAGACAGTTACAAAATGGAAAATGGGAACTTGCATCAGCCAAAAGATGACTTCATTCATCTACAGTAGAAATATGTTTCTACAGTTACAAACATTACAGAGGCAGGTTTATATTTGAGCATAATCAAGGATGAACATATCCATGTAAGTGATGCAACAAAGAACTAATTATTCAAACCACCTCATAAGCAGAAGCAGATTTGGATGCTTACTTCTCAAAAACGAGTTGTTAAAGTAAGTTAGAGCAAATGATTAACAAGGAAAACAAGCAGTTAACTATGAAAAGGACAAATTACAAAGATGGGGACATTTCCTTTATTCAATAGTTGACAGGAAAATATAGTGACATAGTGAAGTGGATGAACAGATCAGAAAGTCTGTAGCACACAGGTGGAGCAGGGATGTTACAGGTGCAGGTGTAAAGGTGGCCAACGTGTTGTTTGAATGCTGAGTTGAGGTCATGAATGAGGAAGAGTAAACATGTTGTTGTTTTGCTCCGGTGGATCCTCACCTGCGTCTGTCTCGTTCTCTCCTCCCAACAGGCGCAGCGTTCCTCTCATCAGGCCTCACTCCTGGCACCTGGCGAAGCTATCGGAGCAGCCCCTCCCGCCCCCTCCCCCGCCTCCATCTCCTCCTCCGCCCTGCCTCCCCCCTGTAGACTCCCCTCCTCTCCCCCCTCCTCCTCCTCCCTCTGCCATGCAGCTCCACCCCGGCCCCTACACACTATCCTGGCACACAACTGACAACAGGTGAGACGATATCAATAATCTATTTATCCTTTTTCTGATCACTCAAAATCTTTCTTATCGTTTATGAGTTTTGTCATTAAGACATTTAAAGACGTTGCCTCGGACTCTAGGAAATTATACTGGGCAGGGTCATACTGTCACTGTGAATCATACCCCGTCGCTCTACTGGACAGCAGCTGGGGATTTTGGTCCCTGACTAGCAGGAAACGGGTGACATCACCATGTCAGCATTACCCATGCAGGAAGCTCAATATAAACATAAGCAATCACATCCACCTGGTGACCTGCTCTTTGTCCAAGTGGATGCTTGAACTGAGTACCATGTTCGGCATCTTAGTTTAATGTGTAACACACACTAAGAGTTACTAATTAGCACTAAAGTACCGTGGAGGCTGTAATTTAAATTTTGACCTGATGGTGACAACTAGATAAAATAGTCAGATTACCAGTGTGATTCCAACTCATCCTGCGGGATACATAAATGTTTGTACCATTGTGAGATATTTCAATCAAAACCACAAACGTCAACCTCATCATGGAGGAAAAATCAGGGGATTTCTGAAGTCATTAGGATTTATCCTGCGGGGACCATGAAGGTCTGGACAGAATTTCATGGAAATCCATCCGACAGTTGTTGAGATATTTCAGTCTGGACCAAAGTGGTGAACTGACCGACAAATCTAGAGCCACACCGCAAGCATGTCTTAAATTCAGGCTTAAATACACAACAGTGACATCTCAGTAATTTTAAAGGTACAATAAAGTGGCATTTCACTAAATCTTAAGATAGATTACTGTAGTACTGTTGCACATACGTTGCTGCATCTTGTGGATTTGGTTTGTTTTCTATCTGTGTTGTTGCAGTCCTGAAATAAGACACAGTGTCAGTGTGTATAAAAAGAAGTCCTGTACAGCGTATGCAGGCACATTTGTATTCTGATCTCACAACTGTAATCTTTGGAAGGAAAGAGGAAGTTACCACCGTCTGTATATTGAGTCACAATAAAAACACCCTTTGTCTTTGTTTGTCAGCTTCGTGGCACGTTGGTGCCTTGTACTGTTCTCTTTTTGATAAGAATCAATGATATAATATACCACCATTAGATTTAACAGTCCCATGTGGTTTAGATAGCAGTGTGTGTGTGCGTGTGTGAATGGGTCTCCATTCCCACAGTCTCTCCTGCCTGATCTCATCTCATACACACACACACACACACACACACACACACACACACAAAGCATCTGATGAGGAGGCAGCTCCCGACATAACTCTGGACAATGGCATGTGACAAAGAGAGGAAGACATTCAATAAACTCAAGGAGAGGAACATTTTGTACAGTTTGCATCTGTGTGTGTGTGTGTGTGTGTGTGTCTTTTTATGTTTGAAAGCGAAAAACAAGTGTGTTTTTTCTGTAGGTGCAAAAAGGACATTTTAGGAGGACGATTAAACCAGGTTTTTTTGCTTTTATCTGCAGTCGCACAGCAGCTTTCATCCGATAAAATGAGTCTGTGTGTGTGTGTGACACTAAGAATTAATCCAGTTAGACCTGAACACACATCTCACATACCCCATCATGTATGTGTGAATGTGTGTCTGTGTGTGTCGTCCAAGCACACTCACATGTTCCACATTGTCATGTGATTGGGCAGTAGTGACAGTCATTTCCTGTCCGGCTCCCGTCTCATTTCCTCTCTTACTTTTTCTGTCACCTGGGTCAAATCTATACAGCAGCCTCTCCTTTCTAACTCGATTCTGTCATGCAGATGATGTCCTTCCTTTGTTATTAATTACTGGTATCTTTTAAAGGACCATTACTGTTAAGTTTTAGCGCTTAAAATATAGATCACATGTGCATGATTACATGAATCTGAATGAAATGAAAAATACAGGGCACAATTCTCTATTTACGCAGCCTTTCATTGAAAAACAGGCGGGCAAGTGCTTGTGACTTTGTGGAGATTAGCGGTTCAGTGACTGCTCATACTGTACATAGGACATTAACCTCCATGGACGACGTCCAAAAAGGAAACCAAGTCTCACTAAACATTAAAAAAAAAAAATGTAATCTTGCAAAATTGCAAGATTAAACTTTGCCAAAGAACATGAAAAGAAACCTGATGAATACTGGCAGCACATTCTTTGGTCAGATGAAACAAAAATAAATTTGTTTGGATCAGATGCGGTCCAGTGTGTTTGGCATGGACCCGGTCAGGACTGCCACAGTGACTGCATAGTGCTGACTGTGAATTTTAACATTATAACCTGTACTCTGTTTTGTTATATTCTGTATGTACTCTGTCAGTTCCCATCACATGGCAGCTTTATTTTACACCCATTAGTCCGGTGACTTCCTTGAATATTGCTGTCTGCTCCTGGTTTTCTTAACAAAGCCTTACAGTATTTAGGAATATTCACTATGTAAACTAAAACACTAGATTTTAACACATCTACAAGACAGGACAAATACGACTTGATCTGCGCTGTGCTGTATTAAAACAACTCAAGCAAGTTGGCATTTTCTACAGAAATGAATGGAAACCAATGGATGGCTTCCAATTTTCACAGCAGCGTTTCTCGTAAAATAAATGTTATATGAAACACACATTATTTGTAATAAATGGACTAAAACATGTAAAACCACTGGTATGATTCTTTAAGAAATGTCATGGATTTTATTTATATTCTGCCAGGAAAGAGATTGAAAAGATATTCTGCAGACCACCAAAACATTTGACTACACAAGCACATTATCATGTTTTGATAAGAATAAGTAGTGGTATAAAACTTTGCAAGGGGGAAAGACCCATGGGTTTTCAGATCTTTGCATGGATTATGAACCATAAATACCACAGAAACGGCCCGGGGATAGTCTGCCGGTTGATTTCCCTCACTGGTTTGAGATCAAAGCCCTTTTCGAAATTTCTCTCTTATGCCTCCCTTCCTCTGTCTCCCTGGCAACTTTCCCTATTGTTAGAATAAGACGGCAAAGGAATACAAAGGATGAGTGACCACTCACTCTTCTTTATATGAAAAAGAAAAACCACAATAAAATGAAAAGGTCTGCAGATTTTTGTTGGAGCCTTTACGGGTTGGATTTGAACCAAGCACAAACCCATCGGGTGCCCCTGCTCCCTGGGGCTAATATTCAGAGCCAATGTGTGAAATATAATTTTTTTTCTTCATTCCTTCAATACTCCATATGCAAAAATGTACTCCCTACTATTTTGTCTTTATGTGGTTTTCTCCCAAGACGTTGATGATGAGTTTTGGGACATTTTTAGCCTCTTATTAAAAACAGTTGAAAGCAGAAAGGGAGAGAAAAAAGGGGATGTGCAACAGAGTTCACAGGTCAGACCCAGAATATTATGGTTGCATGGTGTGCAGTCCAGACTATTACCTGACCTACAAAGCAAATTTGTTGACATTTTGCGACATCAGTCAGACTTGAATGAGCAGGTTTCAAATGTTTTTCAGCCATTTTGGAATGAATGAATGATGTAAAGGAGATGGGACAGGAAGAATCCACACAGAGTAAGAAAGGAATGAAAGTGGAAGGAGAAAGAGGATAAGAGGAATCAAGGGATGACTTGGAGACTGACTCCAGGCAGTGAGAGTTGATGAGGAGGAAATCTCTCTCTCTCTAAAGAGGCTTCCTCCGAGGGTCTTTAAAAACACATGGGGCTGCCGTGGATCTTTGGCTCAGGATTGATAAAAAACAGATTGCCCAGCTGTACGTTGTATTCCAGAAGAATATACAGTATATATGTCCACCAAATTAAGAATGACTTACTGTATATAGTCTCCAAATGTGTTTTCATCAATCTTGACGCTGATACACCTGATGAAGGTCAGACAAACCGGAACATTGTGATGTGATCCAATAAATATTTCAGCAGTAAACAAGACAGTGTGGGAGTTCTTCTATTTGTCATCAATCATGGTGTAACATCATAATGTTTAGAAAGGAACCACATGAACTTCCCCCCCGGGAGACATTAAAGTTTACTTTGATGAATTAACATATCAATTATCAACTATTGTAATTATAGTTGTGACTTTATTTAAATGCTTGACTAGGGCAAAAAAAATTAATTGTTTGCATCCACTTTTAAACCATTGATTATTTATATGATGATGATAGAATATAAAATGTCCAAAAGCAACGATAAATGCCTTTTTTTTCAAGGTCCTAAAGACAAAGGTGATGTCTTCATTTTGCTTATACTGTCTGAAAAACTGTTTAAAATCCCAAACACTTACCTCTGTCTCCATCTCTCTGCAGTGACTTGTCCATGCAGTGGGGTCAGATATCCAGGCCTTACTCATCCACTGACCGAAGCAGTTCCCTGGGCTCCATGGAGAGCTTGGACACACCGACACCCACCACACAGCCTTACTCCGACTCCCACAATTCACCCGTTGACCCAGTCCTCTTCAACAACAAGAGAGACTCTGCCTACAGCTCCTTCTCTGCCAGCTCAAACACATCCGACTACGCTACAGTGCCATTGAGACCTGGTGAAGCGTGCTCCATGGATAACCTCCTCCAAAGCCTTGGGCCAGCTTGTCGAGGCTACCCCAGCAGTGATGCCTCAACCCTAGTGAGGTTATCTGGCGAGACCCCGGATGAGGCACACCTGGTCATACTCAAGTCCCAGTCGCTGACGAGGCCAAGACCGAGGCCTGTCGAGGTAAAAGAGAGGCCTTCCTCCTGTTGCTATGAGGAGGAGAGGAGGGGAGGGGACTTTGATATCATGAGGCACAGAGGAAGGGGAACAGAAAGAAAGATGAACCCTCCTCAACCTCCAACCAGGAAGGACAGTTTCAAGGCAACCCGGAGTCGCCCTAATACTGCCAATAAACGTTGTGTGTCTGCTCCAATTGAAATTTCCAGTGTCTATTACGACGAAAACAAGTCAGGAGTTCATAATGGCTTTACTGCACCAGACAAAGGTGACAAAACTGGGAATTTCAAAGCAAATACTATAGAATCCTACTATATCCAAACTCAGACTAAAGAACTTGAACCTATCAGATGTGATACTAGTGCTAAAAGAGACTACACTTCAGAGACAAACACAGATCACCTCCCTGACACAGTGAGGGCCAGCACCACCTCTGGTCCTGGTTCCTTGCCTGCAGAGTCCTCAATGCAGGTTCAAGGACAATCTCATATCACGCACTCCGACACCAAGCACTCCTCTACTGGGCTACACCGGCACAGCGCCCCCGAGAAACTCCTCGCTACACAACTTCAGTTATTGCAGTTTAACAGTGACAGCTCGTCATTGGAGCCTTACAATCCCTCGTACTCCTCAGATCCCTCCTTGTCCCCTTGTAGCAGCCAGTGGTCCCATTCGCAACTACAGCCCGCAACGGAGAATCAAGACGCTTCGCACAATCACCTGGCCCCATCAAACAAGTGGGGAGGCAGCCGATGCTCAACTCCGGGATCTGTATTCTTGGAAGGGGATGGCGATGAAGGAGATTCAAGTGAGAGGGTGGATGGGATGGGTGTGAACAGCAAGTCCATCTCCCCGATTCAGCATCACCACCCCTGGGGCCGCTCTGTGAGTGTACCAGGGGACCCCGCTGGATCATCAGCCCAGGGAAAATTGGAGAGAGATTTTGAGCCTCTTAGTTCTGCTGTAAGTATGGACACATTACTGGAGGAGCAGAGAGAAATGGACAGAGAGATAAGTGGAGGGAAAAAAGAGAACGTAGAAGGAGAGGCAGTCAAGAAGTCAAACTCGTCCAGGAACCATCGACGAAACCGGCGTCGCAATGAGCGATTTGCTACCAACCTTCGCAATGAGATCCAGAGGAAGAAGGCCCAGCTTCAGAAGAATCGGGGGCCAGGAGGGTTGCTTTGTAGTGGTGAGACGGTCCAGGAGGAGGGTCCAGACCTCCATGAGGATAAGGAAGAAATAGACCTGTCAGCCCAGGAAAGAAGTATCAAAGCTGCATTTGCCTCAACCATTAGTCCCCCAGATGCCCAGACCACAACACCAGTCGAAAAATCCAAAAAATCAAATGAACAAAACCATGATGTCTTACAGACTCAACCCCAGTCCACAAGCTACAGTCAAAACAACATGTCCAGGTCTGTTCAGATTCTCGACCCAGGCTTGCCCAAGTTTGGTGTTGGTATCCGAGTTGTGGAGGAACCAGCTCCTGCTGGCAAAGCCCGGCGCTGGCGTTGGACTCCGGAGCATAAACTCCAACCAGAGCCCGAACCAGACAGACGGTGTGGAGTCTTGGGTGAGAAGGTGTTAAGTGTCACAGGGTCAAGGCATGGAGTTTGTGCCTTCACCTCCTCATCCACCTCCTCCGGTCGCTCATCGTCCTGTTCTCGGATGGAGGAGTCGGATATTCTTCCATTTGCAGATAGAATGAAGTTTTTTGAGGAGACGAGCAAGGGCATGTCCAGGCCAAATATCTCAAATCTGTCAAGTCGCAGGCAGAGGAAACAACCCCACAATCTGGAGCACCAGGGAGGGGATCTTGGTCAGCACCCAACCCAAAGGAGATACTCCTACCAGGGGGGATTTCAGCAGGAAAGTACCCTGCTTCCAAACACTATGGAAGCCAGGAGGCAGTCTGTGAGTACCAGCAGGGAGAGGCAGAAAGAGAAGGAAAGGGAACAAGCGAGAGAAAGGGAGGAGCGGGCAAGGGAACAAGAGAGGGAAGAAAGGTTGAGAGAAATGGAGAGACAGCAGGAGAGGGAAATAGAACTTGAAAGGGCAAGACTGAGGGAGATTCAGCGGGAGAGGGAACAAGAAGAGAGGGCAAGACAGTGGGAAATGGAAAGAGAGCGGGAGCTGAAGTTGGAGAGAGAAAAAGAGATGGAGAGGGCAAAAGAGAAGGAACGTCTCAAAATAGAAAGAGAGAAAGAGCTTGAGAGAGAAAGAGAGAAGGAAAGGGAAGAAAATGCCAAGCTCACCTCGCATCAAGACTTCTTACACCAGGACAACTTCCCCAGCTTCCACCCCAAGTCTCAGGCTTTCTCTCACAGCCAGAATCAAGTCCCACGAT
Organism: Pampus argenteus; assembly: GCA_036937835.1. Classification (NCBI taxonomy): domain Eukaryota; kingdom Metazoa; phylum Chordata; class Actinopteri; order Scombriformes; family Stromateidae; genus Pampus; species Pampus argenteus. Next base: position 2,442,633 of record CM072860.1, read on the forward strand.
CTGCTTTTTACCCAGTCAACACCCTTTCACTGCCTCAGGAGGAGCAGCAACCTTTGCACCAGGGATACACACCTAAAGAAGTAAGAGTCATGTACTCACATGCATCAAAACACATCCATGGACACATACATACACACACATGCTGGTTTCATGACTGATGAAAGATGTGCTGTATTTATAAGGTTCATGGAGGAGCCAAGTTAGCTTTCAGTAGGAGTCTGTTGTTCTTGGATCTGCGTTATAAACTTTACTTTGTCAGGTTTATAGGCAGAAAGCGACAAAGAGTGAAACATGGGCTGAAATATTGGGTGTTCAGTGCCATTTGAGTATAATGTACAGTATGTTCTTGGAGATGTAGAAATAAATAAATAAATAAAATAAGACCAATCCTGGTGATAATTGGTGCAGTGTATAGAGGTTGGTAGACTTCAGTCAAAACGCTTGTCAGATAATTGAAACTTATGGTTAAATAGTCAAACGTGATAACTGGCCCTCCCGAGTGACAGGCAAAACATTACAGATAGATGAATGAACTATTATATTAAGGAAACATTTACAGGAAAAAATGACATTATTTTTCAAAGCATCAATCCTGTTAAGAAATAAACATGGTCACGGTTCTTATTGCATCCATTAACAAGTATGTTTGCTGCAGGCCCTTTTCCCAGAGTAGGCTTCCTAAGCTAAGTAACAGCCATTGTCCCAACACTGAAACCAAGTAACGCCTTTAAGAGTGAAAGAAAAACTTTGCAGCTCATTGAAATCAGACGGTGGTTTTGGACCGAACTGAAATGACCACTGGAGACCGAAAAAACTATTTTGGTTCTTTAAACCAGCATCAGAAAGGAATCGAGTAGCCAGACTTGGATGTTGGAGCTAAGTGGCCACTCGGTCCAAGTGCTCCGTGGTTGAACGGTTGGTTTGAAGTCGAACCTTGCATCCTGCATGTGGTCAAAGTCTGAAATTCTCATTGAAAATTCAGCGGATCACTGAAATAGTTCATGGAACTGAGAGCGATTGAGCAATAATGTCGGACCCTTGTGTAAGCGATAATGGCAGCGTTGGTTTACATCTCTGCCACAAATTGATTCAAGTCTCTTAGCAGGGGGTGCAGCCCCTCTTCTGGACTTTTGAAACTCCTGTGAACTTCAACCTATTAGTAACCTCATCATTTAACACTGAGCAAAGCTGAGCTGACATTTACTTTGGACTAAATGTATCTTCAGGGCTGCAGATATTTGGATGAAGCTGACACAGTTTGGTTGTTTTCGTGCGGCTTCACTGAACTGTGGCTTCATGGAGCCTCGAACCCTTTAGTTTGGGATCCTTTTAAAATAAAAGGTTGTTGTTTTGATGCCACAGCGATAACCCCATGCATCAAATTCTTGTTTCATATCTGTGCTGGATGGATATATATATAATAAGATATTTTACAGAGGCACACACACAGATACTCCAGTTTCTTCATGCTCACAACATGTTAACATCACATTTCCCATTTTAAAGGAAATTTTGGGAATTTAGACACATTCATTAAAGTGGAAATCTCACTTTTGGAGGTGATAAGCCTTCAAAATGTCACTGCTCTCAGCCAAAACAACGTTACCGTTGGCCAAAAGAAGTCAGAAATCACTTGATGTCCCTTTTAAGCCCAAGAGATTTAAATGCAGACGATCCAGGTACTAGTGTGGTAGAGTTTATTATCACAGCGGTATCAGATGCTGTTTTATGCGCTGTTGACAGCAAGTGACGGCCAAATATGTTAAACTCACATCCCACCACTCCAACAAAAATACCAACTGAATTTTCAGATTTGCATCGCAGACTGTTAGAAAATATGTCCTTACAGGAATCTGTGTGTGTGTGTGTGTGTACCCCACCGGTGTGTTTGTATAGCTTATCCCTGCCTCCCTGTGTGTATCTAGTGGCCGCTGTATCTCTCTGACCAGTAATGAGAGTGCAATGAGTTCGTTTAGCATTCCACCGTTGGGCTAATAGCTCTGGTCGAACGCATTATGAGCAGATGAACAGCGTTATCAGATCTTTTACACATATATGGCTCTGACAAAAGGATTTTGATGTAGCAAAACTTTTAGAAACTAATCTTAACTCATTTACAACTAAGCAAACTCCATCTGCAAGTGAAGACTATGAGTTCAGTATTATCACCACTAAGGTATATGGGCGGGTGGAGTAACACATCCACTTCCTTTCTGTAGCACTAGATTGAAGCCTTCCTTCATTCCTTTGGTGTTATTAACCAGCTTTAAATGTCTCCTGCAGACGTATACCGCCCGGCAACAGGAAACGACCAAACTCACCAGGAAGTACAGCCTGACTGAGAGGTGAGCGACTTCCTTTAGCAACCATACAACCATGTGAACAAGCTGCATTTCTTTTTTGCTTGATTATCTTCCATTTTTATGATTCTTCCTTTCATGGCAGTACAGACACACACTCTCCTTCTCTGTCTGATTGTCTCTAAATAAGTGCGTCTCAGGAGACTTTAGGTGGGGTTGACCCATTGTGCACTGAGAGGCGGAAACCCCACTCAGTCATGGCTGGCTGTAATTTGACTATAATGAGCTCTAAGTGTGCGGAGCAATCATCCATGCTTAAAATGTGACCATAATGATATGTGGTTGGACGGTGATTCCTGTATGTTAGGGGGCCATGTAGGACACGCTTGGCTTATAAAAGGGCCCCTACTCATATTTGACCTGAGACAGAAACAGTTCATTAAGTCTGGAATGCAAAAAGGAAGCGTTTACTGTAATTTAACTACTTTCTCTTACATTTGTCGAGAAAGTTTCTCCCCGAAACATTTACCTCTTACTTTCCTGAAATCCTGTTTTCTCAATCAGCTCCTCGTTGTGAGCAACGCGGTCCAACATGAACACACCGGTTTCTGCCAAAGTTGGAACGATTTTGATTATTTTAACATGACAGCTTTCTATATTGGGGTTCCCCTCTGTGCTTCCTCTTCTTACTGGATTTAAGAAAAAGTCACATCTTTTATACACGCTAATCAGAATTTACTGATATAAGAACCTGATGGCAGTTGTGGGGTTAAAAACCTTTGAAGGAGCCGCCACTGTCAATCCAACCTGATCAATCATCAGTTTTTAAGCTAAGCTATGCTAACCATGTCCTGACTGTGGTCTGTTAATGTTTTGAGACAGTTTTTTTAGGTTTTTCATGCCTTCTTTTACATCCTCCTTTTAAGAATTATCAATATCAATCATTTTATCTGTGTTGTTTTTCAATGTTTTCTTCTGTTCACTGGCTCCACATCACAGGGATTATCCAAGCTGGAGACGGGAGTCCAGACCTCCAGACAGCATCAATCAACATCAGCAGCAGGGTCGATGGGTTACCAGACAGGGCGACGGCGGCAGCAGCGATGACCGAAATGGTTATGCGGCCGCTCCCCCGCCAGCCCCTCTCTCACTCCGGGGACGAGCCATGTCCGAAAATGACCTCCGCTTCGACAGCAGCCAACGCTGGTCGCCGTCGATCTTCTCGGCAACCAGCCAGACACTGAGTGAGGTGGAGGAAGGAGCAGCCAGCTTCAGGGGAGGAGAGGCTGCAAGCTCTGCCAGGCAAAACAGGAAGAAGACACCACCTCCTCCGAGACCACCGCCCCCGAAGTGGGAGCAGTTTCACCGCAGACGTGCGTCTCACCACACCCTGTTCTCCTCCTCTTCTCCTTCTGCTGCTGCTCCTTCACACCATCCCTCTGTCCCTCCCTCTCTCGACACCACAGAGGGAAACCTTTCTGCTCCCTCTTCCTCGTACTTCCCTCCACCTGAAACGTCGAGGCAGAGGTCCTACAGTCTTCCTCCTCAGAGGCAGGAAGTGACGGAGGGCTGCCCGCACTGCAGCTGCAACCAAACACAAGAGCGCACCTTTTCTCAAGCCCCATCCAATCAGAATCAAGCACTGTTACATGAACAACCTTTTCCTCACCCTACATCCAATCAGAATCAGGCTCAGTTTCAGGAACGCTCCATTTCAATCGCTCCGCCCAGTCCGATGTTCTCCAGACGGGCCTTCAGGCCGGTGGCTCCGCCCCAGAGAGAAAGGGACGGGAACGTAAGGAGCGTACATGGAGCACTGCAGGAGAGGGTGGAGGTTGTATCTGCTCTACCTCCACCTGCAGCAGAGAACAGTGCGAGCAGGTGAGCCAGGAAATACAAGCTATAACATATATAACGTTCATACAGTTATAGATGGTAATCCAGCTCAATTCTCATATTTACAGTGAATAAAATGTGTCATCTTTAAAAATCAGGATTCACATAAACCATTAACATCTGTGGTTAGTTAAAAATAATAATGATATAATACATTTTATTACACTATAAGAAAACTCCACAGGGACACTGACATAAACAACACCAGCCAATCAGCTCGCTCCAGAACTGGTCATACTGCATTTTATTCTTGCATTAATAACCAGTCCTTGTGTCTCTGCAGTCTATTTGAAATGGACACCAGCCGCAGCCTGGACCAGGACAGAGTAACGGTGAGACCTCACAAACAGCAGCCCAGCGTGAGACCTGCAGCCGAGTGGGAGCGGGCCTCGTCTCCCAGAGTTCATAGCGACACAGCACCTGTTTTAGAGAACGGAGGCGTCAGCGGGGTTTTACCTCCTCAGCCCTTCTTCGCCTTAGACTACCAGCAGCAGAGTGTTGAACCTCAGAGGATCCCAGAACCGGGAACCGAATCAGAGACGACCCTCAGCCCAAGCCCTGCACACAGCCTGGAGGCAGACCTGGACGTCCCCATGGAAACGGACATCGATGACTTCCATGAAGAGGAGGGGCTTCTGGTAGAAAACGAGCCAATCACCACCGAGCTCCCCTGCTTCGCGCTGCCAGTCACCGTCTTGGAGACGGACATTGACATCCTGCCTGACTCCGAGGCTTCGCCGTCGGACAGGATGAGGGCGGAGAGCGGGTCTCTGGAGGAGGAGCTGGAGGTCGGGGAGAGCAGCAGAGAAGGGCTGAGCCTGGAGGAGCTCTTCCCCCACAGCAGTGAGGGGGAGCTGGGCACAGAGAGCTGGAGAGGAGCCTACCAAACCACGGAGCACAACACCGACAGCCTGGATAGGTAACGAGAGTGTGTGTGTGTGTGTGTGTGTGTCTTGTCACTAAGCTCATTCCCTCTTTCCCACAACTTTTTTTTTTTCTTCCTGTTATGTTTACAAATAATTTTTGATTAATTTTTTTTGGTTATGAAGACAATTGATCAAAGAGTTGACATGATCACAAGACTATGTATCCTCTCCTCCACCCTCAGGCGGTCCGGTGCGAGCTCCAGCTGTTCGTCCTATTACAGCACGTCGGCAGCCAAAGCACAGCTCCTGTCACAGATGAAGGACTTCACTGATAACAGAGAGAACGACGATGATGAGCTGACGTACAAGGTAACACATGCAGCTGTTGTCCTGGTAAATAGAAGCGTTTGATATTGTGCGTTGAAGTCGACAGACACGTGTGGCCTGTTATGTTTAAACAGTTCTCCTCCTGTCGTACAGAAACAGCTGATGGAGAGCCTCCGTAAGAAGCTGGGAGTGCTGAGAGAAGCTCAGAGGGGACTGCAGGAGGACATCAGAGCCAACGCACAGCTGGGAGAGGAGGTGGGGTGACACTTCACACACTTATTCATTTATTATCCTCCTACATTAGTTGTATTATCTTATGCTCCAAATCAAACTGTAACCACGCTCTTCATCATCTCCGACTCTGTGTGTTTGTCTTCAGGTGGAGAACATGGTGGTGACAGTGTGCAAGCCCAATGAGGTGGACAAGTTCCGCATGTTCATCGGCGACCTGGACAAGGTGGTCAGCCTGCTGCTGTCGCTGTCAGGGAGGCTGCTGAGAGTGGAGACCACGCTGGACACACTGGACCCCGAGACGGAGCACCACGACAGGGTGAGGAGGCCAGGAAAGCAAATGATAGGAAACGCTGAGTAGGCGATCAGCGTCAGTGGAGCAGCGTCATGGTTTTAATTTGGTAGTTGTACTTAAGCACTATATTTGCTCCACAATAAATCCAACTTGACAGAATAAAAGATAAGTTGAGAGGAGATACACAAGATGAAGGTTAGGATTTTAAACATTTTTAAAGTCAGCAAAGAAGAGACGAGAAAGGTTTAAATGTCTCTCTGCCCTCTAGCTCCCCCTGCTGGAGAAGAAGCGTCAGCTCATGAGGCAGCTGTCGGAGGCCCAGGACCTGAAGGACCACGTCGACCGCAGAGAGCAGGCCGTCAGCCGGGTGCTGGCCCGCTGCCTCTCCCCCGAACACCACAGAGACTACAGGTAGACAGTAAAACTTTATTGTCCATCACAGAGGGAATTTCCCTCAAACTCATGATACTTTATTTCCATTATAACAAACGGTGAGCTGACAGGACAACATTCAACACAGCTAAAACTAGCATTTAAATTCATAATAAATCATAAATATAAAAGATAACAAAAACAGTAAAAGTAAACTTTAAAGATTTACCGTTGAAGAGTCAAATAGTTTAGAGCTTAACATCTCACACACTCGCACTTACATTTTTTTAACAGATGTTAAAATTGTTTATGTCTGTTTTTTTTCTCCGCAGCCACTTTGTGAAGATGAAGGCCGCCCTGCTGGTGGAGCAGAGGCAGCTGGAGGACAAGATCCGGCTGGGAGAGGAGCAGCTGAGGGGGCTGAGGGAGAGTCTGGGGCTGGGACTGGGGATAGGCATGGGAATGTCCATGGGATACGGACATTATTAATAAAAACCTAAAGAGATGAAGAAGAAGAAGGGTTGAAGACGTGTTGTTCAGTCGTCAGTTTTAAGACAAGGATCGAAGGACCTGATCAGTTTAAGGTTTTAAATGACTACATTTCAGCTGCAGTAGGGATTATTTTTACACACTATGTGCCTGAAACATGTACTGTAAAACATGACACTACTCTTTCTTCTATTATAAACCTTGCCAAAGACATTATCGCTTCATGAATGTGTCACACAGACGCTGCTTTTTTTTCTTTATTTAAATCTCCCGGTTCAGAGAATCGAAGGAGACTTTTGTTGTGTTGTTTTGTTTTGGTGCTTCACACTTTAAGAAACGGTTTCCGTTAACAACACTAAAGTCATTTGCAGCATTATTAACTGCCACTGGGGAAGTTAGCTGAGTTGTGGTTTGTCTTTTTGTCTTTTTGTATTCATTTTTGTTGCTGGCTGTTTATTATCTACCATAATTTCGTCATATCACTTTGTATTCCTGTAACATGTTTTATCATGTGGAGTTTGAGACTCCACCGGCTTGTTATACTGTCACATAATGACTGTTATGTACAGAAGACACTTGTGTTTATAATGTATACAGTGTGTGTATATAGTGATTTTTTTTTTTTAAGTGAATTTAAAAATGACTGGAATGAGTTGTAAAAGATGCTTGGAGAAAAGACCGGGAGGAGTTTACTGTATATTTTGATGGAGAACGAATGCAGAGGAGCGCTTGGTTTGTCTCGACACCAGAGCTGCAGTTCTTGTCAGTGTTCATGCGTCAAATGTTCAACTTTTTTTTTTTTTTTAAATGTCAACTGCCCCTCACTTCGTCTTCTGATGATCCCATTTGATATTTTTCAACTGTGCAGAATATAATATTAACTGGAGACGTGTAGTTTATCTTCTCATGTTACTCGCACCAATAATTTCACCAAACTGTTCCTTTAAAACTTGATTAAGATTGTTAATTGTAGTTTAAATTGTAGAAAACATAGAAAAAAACAAAAACAACATTTGTTTTGCACAATTTGTGAAACATTAACTGATCTAAGACACTGAATTACAACAGCAGAGCAGATTTCTGTTCTTCAGATTAATTATCCACCATCACAAGCTTCCGTTAAACTTTAAACGACTACGATCTACTTTCTGCTCTTCCCTGTCTTCATGTCTTGTGATTTGCAATCTTGCCAAAGTCTCCCGAGCTTTAACCGCCACATCCTAAACCTCAGACAGGAGAGGTTTGTCTGTCTGTCTGTCTGAGTAAATCACATTTAAAAAACAAAAGCACTGCAGCTCAAAAGACCTGGAAGAGGAAATGTGTATATTTTGTCTGTTGGAAGGTAGAATTGCTGAAGTTAAGTGAAAATCACATTTATCACTTTATCACGTTCACTGGTTAACTGTTAACATTTTGTTTTTGTTCTCTTCAGATGGTTCCTGCTGTTTTTAATACCAAACAACCTTAAACTTTAAACTGAGATGTTCACATATACTTGTTTATTTTTCATTTTGTATATATTACGTGTATCTTGAACTCTAACAAGCATTTCTAAACTGACTGGAAACTTACTGACTTGTAAGAGGAAACGTGTTTTTTTTTGCTTGGTGGACAGTAAGAGAGTATATCCTTTATGTTCATGTTTTTCTAAGTCATTTTGATTTATCATCAAACCTTCTTTGTGAATTGCATTACAGAAGCATTTTTGTAACTGCAAAAACACTCTTGAGGAAAAAAAGTACCATAAATAATAATAGTAGTATTTTAAACTACCTTCACGTCTCCTGTTGTGATTCATACCGTGAACAGAGAAAAGTCTCTTTATGCTGCTTCAGTGTTTTCCCTGCTGGTGTTGACAGCTGATTAGTGGGGTCAATCAGCAGCTCTCTGCGGGAGACGGAGATGAAATTAGTGCTCGTGTCATAAACGCTGATGTTCTGCAGAGTGGGACTTCAGTTGAGCTCATTGAAACATATTGATGTTCCTGTGGTGCAGGGCGGAGCAGCGGGAGGCCAGGGAGCCATTAAAGCCCCCCAAAACCATTAACTGAAAATCAACAAATCAAAACAGCAGCAGTTAAAGGATGTTTGAGGGAGCGCGACAGCAATGTACACCAGTAAAAATGTAAAAAAGAAAGCTCAGAGCTGTCAGAGAGTACACAGAAGTACACAGAATACACAGTTCAAACTAGATTATTTATACTGGAAAAAAGTAGAAATTACTCGGTGCTCATTGAGAGCCAACACAACCAGTTCTCTGTAACGGATGTAATTTCAGATGGAGCAAAATGCAGTGTCAGCAAAAACTTAATGAAGTTAATTTAACAGTACAAATACACAAAGCCAAATACAACAAGAGTAAAGCCAATTTAATTACTGCCAAAGCTTCAGAAACATCGTGTCTGGTAAAAGTCAAAACGTACGGAAGTTCATTTCTGCCTCGAAAAATAGTTCAAAGGTTAAAAGTCATAAATCTTTTAATTTTAAATCACTATAATTTTCTCTCATAATTTTAAGAAATTGCTAACTTGGGCGTCTGGTGGTAAATTAGTTTCACGTATACGCACCACTAAAGCACAATAAATAAATAAATAAATGCTTTATGACTTATTTATAATATTGACAAGGCTTCACTGTGTCTAAATATCGCTTCAATATTCCAGTTTTGCGCTTGTATGTTGAATAAATGAGTGTGTTTTTTTATATTATCATACAGCACTTATAGGACAGACAGTATTCTGATTTATATCCAACACTCATTGAAGTGTTTATATAGGAATAAGATACATAGATTTGATGATACTAACAGTAATACTTAAAAAAAAGCCAAATATACCCTGTTATAGAGTATTTATGTGGGGGCATACATTATCTTCCGTAACATATGATACCAGATGATTGATTAATGATTGGTAAGAACCTAAGAAGTACAAATATTTATTACCTCAGAGGAAACTGGTATTTCTCAGAATCAAAAACATGATAAGCCTGTATTATTATTATGTTATTTTAGAAGCTGGAGCCATTAATAAACAGAGAGAAGAGTGTTTTAGGTTGTCAGGGTCGGCCTCACGCAGACAGACACACAGACAGACGGGTGGTAGTGGTGGTCTGGAAATAACACAGAAAACAGCTGCTGCAAAAGTGAAGAATCTGCATTTTTTTTGGAGGGGAAGTGAGGGAGTGCATTCTTCCTCCTGACCCAGATCTGATGGGAAATGATAAAACATGAAGCTGAATGAGTGCAAGGGGCGAAGTGACCTATACCCAGGAACATGAGGAGATATGAAGCAAGTAAGAGGGTGAAAATGGAGAAAAAGAGGAATGAGGAAAGATTTAATGCCTCGAGTGAATGCGTTAACATTAAGAAAAGACAGGAAATGAGGAGAAACAGGCCCACTAAAACAAGAATCACTGTGGGAGGCAGCCAGGATGGAGACGTGTTTATATTAGGCTGAAAGGAGCGGAGGGGGAGAAAGAAGAAGAAGAAGATGAATGAGTGGGAGTCGAGCAAAGACATAAACCAGGATCCCACGATGCCATGCTGTCTCTACACAAACACGCTTCCCTGCTCTTCCACACAAACCTCCCATTCATCCCCACATATATGACCACAAGGTGTCTCCTTTTAGCTGCGTGTAGCGTGAACATGATCCAAACTGCAAACATGAAGATTTTTATTTTTGATTTTTTTTAAAGAGTGAGAGTTAACATTTAAGTAACATAAATAGCCTGAATATGTTTTAAATGAATTGTAATACCTCTGTATAATGTATAATGTAAACATATATGATTATATTTAAGATGATGGACAGTGTCCTTTATCACCCCCAAACAAGAAATAAACTTTTTAATCTTTTTAATTATTTGCTGCTCTTATGTATAAAATGTGTAAAATATTGCTGCATAATGTAGAAAATGTTCATAGTAAGAATGTCGATGACCGATTAGTCGAACTGCTCCACTGACCTGGCTGGAGAAGCGCTCTTATTGCTCTTAACTCGATTGAGTTTCCTGCCGTAAAGTTGCCACAATTATACCGGAAATTTGATAAATTATTAACTGTAAAATTAACGTACTCAGTAATAAATACGTAATGTCACAATGTTCAGATAAAATATTAAAATGAAACTAAATTCAAGCTAAATTTTACATTAATTAGCTTGACATCATGAAAACAAACTGTGTTAGCAGGCTAAAGTATAAAGTAGAAGTTAATATATTTGTTTATTTCTTGTTTTTGAATTGATTTGTGTCTTTAACAGTTATTTTTCCGTCATTTATCCGGTTATTTTGACCATAAATGTGTGATGCTTTAACTTTGAAAAAAAAGCGGAAGTCGCGTCTAAATTTATGTAACTTGACGCTCTGCGTTTCCAGTTTAAGCAACAAAACAACACGTACTGCGGATAATTTCACACAGTTTATAATCTTGGGAGTTCAAACCGGACACTTGCTTCTTTTTGGCCTCCTTTAAGTCTCCTTTTATCTGGTAAAAGTCGGTTTTTAAGGAGACGGAAAATGACGCAGGATTTTCTCTCAGTGTGAAGTTTACATTTAGCTGCTGTTGACATAAGCGGGACAAATCCGAGTCACAAGACGTCTGTTTTCACCCCCTACAGGTAATACAACATCACGTATCCAACGTTACGGCTGTTTTTAACGGTTAACTCAACGGTCAGAGTTCACCAGTGTGTTAGCTTGTCGTCTTTAGAGTAACAAGCTAAACGCGGTTTAAGCTAAGCTAAGCTAATAACGGCTGTTTTTCCATTGCAGTGTGTTTTCCACTTTCTGTCTGAGTTAAAGGAAACTAAAAGTGCGGAAGGTAAGTTTTTCATCAGCAGGATATTTTACAAACACATCCCAGACGTTAGTTTATATTATAAACAGAATAAGGAGGCTTTTTAGTGACATAAATGTCTCATTTATGGACGAGCTCGTATCGAAAATATGCAGCCGGCATCGCTGAAGGTAAAGCGGATAAGTAGCTTAGAGGCAGCCGCTGTAAAAACCTCCAGGCTGGTTGTTGAAGTGTCTCCTCTGGTTGTGTTTGTGATCAGGAACCGGAGGGATGGAAAAGACCGGTTACTGCACCGGGAGCTTTGAAGCCCTTCATCACCCCAGTGACGATGATGATGATGAGATGGTGGACATAGCAGGAGCCACACTGGACTTCTCCTCCACGGATGATGACCCTCCTCTGAGCTCAGGTAAGGAGCACACCTGGTGGGTGAAGAACTAAGTTAGTACAGCACATGTTCTCAATAATAGTGATAATAAACACTATAGTGCTTTCAATGCACTAATACTTTTACACCATTAAAAGTAATTAGAGAAACATTTAAAGTGTGATGGAAAAGATAGAGCGGGTCAGATAAACTCTTCCTGGTTACTGCTGATGTCACAGATAAAACTAACAGGAAGGACGTCTGGAGACATTGAGAAATAGTCTCCCGGTGGTTAAAGCTGCTGCTGTTGGGTTTGAACCACGCTTCTTCTTCTTCTTCTTCTTCTTCTTCTTCTTCTTCTTCTGTTTTTTAAACCACATATTTTTAAAACTACGGTGCAGGTTGCTCAAGCGAATCATAAGCTGGAGAGCACTAGTGAGTGAAGAAGGACCTCCATCCGACTGTAGTGATTATGTAATCGTGTGTGAGGCTCTGGGGAAATCAGGAGCCTCCTCCAAGTTGGGGATGACGGAAACGACGACTCTTGCAGTGGTTTTATCTGTGTTGGCGTCTGTTGGTTTGTGCTAAAAGCTTGAATGTAGCCAAAATGTTGCGTAAACAGCCTCATGTAACATGGACCTGAGCCTGCATTAGCATTTTACTTCCTCTTTTCCTTCTCTTTGCCCTCTCATCGGGGTGAAAGGTGCAGTTGAGTTCTCTAAACGGTTGTTACTCAGCAGCTCTTGGAGCCGCGTTTGTAACCTGCTGCTCTGGGACTCATCAGAGTTTCTCCTCTGGGTGAATAAAGACACCTGCTTCTTCTGGGACGTCACATTAACACTGTGCAACTAGCAAAAAATAATGTTTAGTTTAATGATATTAATTATAGAGCTGCAGCCATAAACATCTGCCCTTTTTCTGGTTTCTTTAGTCTTATATGAGACTACGTTGAATATCTTTACATTTTAGGTTGCATGAAATACCATTTTCTGACAAATTATGATGTTACAAAGCACGTTATGTTCATACACAATACGTTAAAACATTAAAATGCCAATTTGAAATAATGGAAAACCTTAAAAAAAAAAAAGTTAAAGATTCGGCTCCTCATGCTGTCATTACCGTCACTTTGAGACAGTTTGAACTGGTCAAGTGTCGACTGTTGACACCACTTGACTCCAGAACCGAAGAGGGCTGAAGAGCCGCAGCCTCCATCGTGAAACTAGTTAGATAAACGAGGATAGACGGATGGATATGAAGGTTAGCGTTTATTCAGTTTAAACCCGCATCAGGCAAAAAACACGTAAAAAGATTAAACTCTCCTCCTCCTCAGATACCACAGCTACAGTCTTCTTAATTTGCTTGCGTTGTTTTTCTTTCCTTTTATTGCCGAGTATGTAATTTGTGTTAATCTGTTCCTCTTAGTCATGTTTTTATGGCTTTATTATATTGACATTATATCCTCTGATTGCTGCTGTTATAGGCACCATAAATATTACAATGATTGACAGGGACGGCGTCACGGCTTTGGAGACGGTTACAGTATTTCTGAAGACATTCAACAGATTTCAGTACTTTAGTTTTGAGCCAGCATTAGTCATGCTAGAAATATGTTGCTAAAGCAGCTGTTTTGTCTTTATTCTTTGGGCCTCCTTTGTGCTTCCTCTCCCGTAACATCAGATCCAGGTTTCAGTGGCTGCAGTTTTCCAGCAGGACGGTTGCATCATATCATCAGATTTAAAAGGTTTCTTTCCAGCACAGAGATAATTTTATTTTATTTTAAACTTAATCAAATCAACTCGGAGACGCGTGATCCATCTTCATCCGATTTCCTCCGACCTCGAGCTCGGAAAAGAAAATGACGTTAACGTTAGCGGGCGCCAAGCGTCACAGGGGTCCCCTACGCTGCCAGTTTCCATGACAACCAGACCTCAGGAGTTCAGAGTTCAAACCCTTCTCCAGAGACTCTGTCAGCCTTTTTTTTTTTTTTTTTTTTTCTTGCGTGTGCAACAAATCATTCTGTAACAGAGAACATAGTGTGTAGGTTTTGGCAGACGGTGCCGTGGTCATATGACGAGGAAAGCATGTCAGATTTTCCAGAGTTCTCCGTAAAAAAAATTAGGAAGAGTGTGTGTTGATATTCTGTGTCTCAGGACACACACACACACACACACACACACACACAGAGTGCTGAACTCAGCATGGCATCCCTTGCTGGAAACGAGTAGTGTTGCTGACCCACTTTCCCAGAATCAGTTCACACAGTGTGTGGTTGGTCTTGTGTCACAGGTTTCACAACACACCCACCCTCACACACACACACGTTGCTCTTAAAGGAGGAGTTCAACACTTTTTAAATCATTAGTCATGTGCTCAAATGGACATTGGAACAAGGTTTGCTCGCTGTAATCATCCCTCCTGTCGATACTGACCATTAAAACTTTGTGCTTTTCAAAATAAAAGTCATCAGACAGAAAGTCAGGAGTAAAATCATCAATCACAGTCTAGACCAAAGCGTTCAGTATGAAGAGAAAATAATCAGACTGTTGGTTGTGCTTTATCTGCTTTGAACGCACAGCGTATCTCATACAGTAGACATGTGACTCCACGGAGGTCGCGGCGGGTTCAGATTCAGTTGAAGCTCTTTGATACGTAAAGGAGTCACAGTGCTGCGTATCTCACAGAAAGTAGAGCCTCTCTTTGTGACAGACGTCATAGTCCCGCAGGATCCAGAAGGTCATATAAACACATATGCTCCTCGTATACATGCAGTGACCCGCCTCAGCCAATCAGGGGACAGCTCCCACGCACGCTAGGAGCCTATAAGAACCAGTTTCCACCGGCTCAGCGAATCATCATCTGCTTCCCAGACAGATGAGCCAATCATTAATCATTTCCAGAGCCTTCGGGCCAATGAGGGAGTGCTCTGTTGGAGTCTACTTCCTCGAGGAGTTCAGAGGAGGGAAGAGAGAGTTTGAGTGTGAATACTGAGAGATGGACTGGGAGCACTGGACGAAGGAGCTGGATGAGGAGGAACTAGTGGAAGAGGGTGAGTTTGTGACTGGAGAAGAGGTTATAGGCTTTGGTTGTTGTTTTGTTTTTGTTTTTCTCCTCCTGACTGACAAAACGTGAACTCTGCTCTGCCATAAAAGAGGAATTTGAAGCGTAGTTAAGATCAACAGAAAGCTGCTGTCATCACTTTTTAGACCGCTGACACTCATCATGATGCAGTAACAGGTTGTATGTGTGAGTTTAACTCTGTTGTTGTTGTTTCTGCTTTCATGTGGCTTTAAGTTGTGTTTTACAGTTGAATGTCTCTTTTTTATGTGTTTGTGTGTGTTTGTGTTTTTGCTGATACCCCCTTTTTTATTTTTTTAAACTTTTAATGCAGCAGAGTTTAATCATTAAAACCGTTTACGACCCGTCCACGCTCGGAGTCGGTGGTTGTGTTGTGTTTAAGGTCAGCAGGAGATTTAGATGATGAATCCTGGACGCTCTTATCTGTGTTGATGTGTTTTTATTTCAGTCTATATAGAGCAGGGCGTATTTCAGCCTTTAACGTTAAAGCTCCCGTCTTACTGTCTTTTCAGTGTGTTTTGGGTGATGTTCATTTTCTCAAGGCCTAACTGAGTCTGTGTTTAGACTCTCTTTTAATGTGGAAAATCCAGCGTAAACAGAAACGGACACAAGAGCAACAACCTCAGTGTTTTTCTGTACAGTCTGAGTGAAATCTGACATATTATTTCTTATCCAGAAGAACCAGGGGGGCTGTGCAAGCGTATTTAAACCAGATTTAGAGAGCAGGAGACATCTGAGACAATGATGGCAAGAAGTTTAGAGGTTTACATTATACATAAGGTGGTTTTTAGTCTGTTAATTCTTACTTCAAATGGAAAACAGATGAATCTAAAGAGAGGCAAGTAAAGTTTGGGTCTGATGAAATGTATGCATATTTTACTGTATATAGAAACAAGACTTTAACAATATCCACCTCTGACTGTAATCAGTGATTTTCCAAGATATTAAAAAGCCTCAGATCTCCTTCCTGTGTGTTGATTAAGACTCTTTCAAGTAAATAATGTGCCAGCAACAAAAACAGTGGAGCGTCCCTTTAACTTAAATCCCTTTGTGTTTCCACACAGACCTGGATCTCATTACGTGATAGGCTTGATTACTGTCAGCTGACTCCTACCTTGTAACCTTCTGCAGGATGTGTTGCGTAACTTGAGACAGAGTTGTGTAACATAAAGCCTGAATGAAAATAAAAATAAACACAGAAACCTTCTTCTTCTTCTTCTCTTGTACCAGATGTGCAGTTTAAACTCAAAGCAGTCATTTAAAGCATTAAGTGTACACATGTATTCCCTGTAGCTGTTTGTCTGTCAGGTTTATTTTAACTGTATCAGAGGTTGTCGTCGGTTTTCTCGTTTGTCGTCTTGTTCTTTCCTCCAGGAAATTCTTCGAGCTTCCTCCATGTTTCAAACCGGACTAACTCGTCTGCTCAGGTGTATGAAGGCTCCTTTTTTGTTTCTCATAGCATAGCAGCTTTCTGTCACGTTGGAGACGTCTCAACGAGCTTCTTAAACTTCCTTCATCCTTCCTACGACAACCATCGTTTCCATTTCAGCTCCCATAATGTCTCATTTCAATCTGCTCAGTTTAAATCTGAACAGCATGACTTCCTGTTGCGTTTCCTCATTCCGCCGGGAGCTGTTTTTTGATTGGCCGCTGTTGTTTTCGTAATTGTTGCTGACTGCAGCTCAGACTTTGCCACGTACACAAGCTCTTTTGTTTCAGGCCACTTGACAGATTGTAGCTGGACTTGATTCCTTGACTTTCATCCGTACAGTATTTAGTTTCATCAGTAGCCTATTGTTGCTGTAACAATAGTGGAGCTGCTACTGTCGGTACTGTCTCAAGGCGGGTGAACGTGTGTGTGCTGATTTTAGGATGTGATTTGGTCTGTCTGTACATCTAATATTCTTCTAGTCTTATGAAGAAATGCTGATTTAAAACAACAATAATGCACAGCTATGCTTTTCTAAAGCTATGTGCACTTTTAACCTCGTGTACTGTAAGAAAATAGAAACAGAATGAGCATAACTCAACACAACATGGTAGAAAACAACGTGAAACATACTTCGTCTCCCTCCCTCAGGTTATGAGGAGTACAGCAGCAGCAGCAGCAGAGCAGCCGGTATGAACGGTAACGGCCCCACTAAGCTCGTGGACCCGCTGGAGGACCCGCTTCCTGGAGTGGGCACCTATGAAGACTTCAACACCATCGACTGGGTCAGGGAGAAAAGCAAGGACCGGGACAGACACAGAGAGGTACGGAGAAAGAAAAGCACATCTGGATCAGTTATTCATTGGATTTATGTTACTGTGCAGTATAACCTGTATTTATACAGACTGGCACATCTTGATCTTCAGACTGAACACAATGTATATTTCATAATAACTTCCTGCTGTCACCAGATCACCAATAAGAGCAAACAGTCGACTGTGGCTCTGCTGCACAGCATCAGTGACGCGTTCTCCGGATGGCTCCTCATGCTGCTGGTGGGACTCATGTCAGGTACGCACATACCTGTAGACACAATATAAACATCTAGTTTCTGGAAAGCGTGCGACAGACATGATGTGATAAAATTATCTTGGAGGGTCACACCTGCTCTTCTCTCTCTCTCTCTCTCTCTGTCCTCCAGGTGCTCTTGCTGGCGGCATCGACATCGCAGCCCATTGGCTGACGGACATGAAGGGCGGCGTGTGTCTCGTCGGCTTCTGGTTCAACCACGAGCACTGCTGCTGGACGTCCAACGAGATGACGTTTGAGGACCGGGACCAGTGTCCACAGTGGAAGAGCTGGGCCGAGCTCATAACGGGGACCTCAGAGGTAGAACAAATAAAATGAGCCTTTTTATGAGTTTGACTCATGCTCACAGTACACACACACACACACACACACACACACACCCTGCCTGTGTCAATGCTTGTCGCTGTACTGTGGCTCCATCTGCTGGCTGTGAGCTGTCATTACACAGAAAAGCAGCTCTGTTAAACCTGGCTACTGAATAAAGGAAACGTGGAACTGAGACCTTCCATATTTCTGCTTCTCATGTCCATATTTGTGTTTCTCCTGCAGGGTCCATTTGCCTACATAGTCAACTACCTGATGTACATCTTCTGGGCTCTGCTGTTCGCTTTCCTCGCCGTCACGCTGGTCAGAGCCTTCGCTCCGTACGCTTGTGGCTCCGGTATCCCGGAGGTGAGGCGGCACTGAAGAAGTGATACACACTTATTTATTTTATTTATTCTGTTTTTTCAGTCATCGATGGTATTGTTTGCTTTAGTGTTGCATGTTTGTTCATAGGTTTCTGAAATGTAAAACATTGATAATATTTAATGGTATTTGGTGGCCACTTTAATACAAACGCTGGTGTAATTTGATTAATGCTTCACGTACGTAAGTAGAAAACCTAACTGAGCACAAACATTTCCACACCGAGTTACCATTTTCATATATACAGACCAAAACACACAAACACGAGCGTCTCTTGCATATACAAACGTTTCCAACGGGCTCACGCAGACGAGATTAACTGCTTATTTGAAAGAAAAATATCCACTTTCTCCTCTTCGCTTCCACCGATGTTAACACTCCAACACTCTCCTCTTCTTGGTTACACGCTTGCACGCACATATCTAAACGGATCCGTCCATAACATAAACACACATGACACATGAGAACAAATACATCCTGAACCTCGTCTACACACACACACACAACTAATCCACGCGCATACAAACACGCTCTCTTTGTCTCTCTCTCAGATTAAAACCATTTTAAGCGGGTTCATCATCCGCGGCTACCTGGGGAAGTGGACCCTGATCGTCAAGACAATCACCCTGGTGTTAGCCGTCTCCTCTGGGCTCAGTTTAGGGAAGGAGGGCCCTCTGGTTCACGTAGCCTGCTGCTGCGCTAATATACTGTGTCATCTCTTCACCAAATACCGCAAGAATGAGGCCAAGCGGCGAGAGGTACGCTCTGATGAATAACGAGGGAGGTTTAATGCTGTATATTAATTATGTATTGAAGCAAACAAACTTTTGCATGTAGCCTAAACTTTAAAAGAAACTTTGTTAGTAAAGCAAGACGCAGCCCAAAACGCTAAATGCTATAAATATAAAGACAAAATGCGTTTATTAGTATCGACCGTTTGTTAAATATGAGAATATAAAGACTCATTTGAACGAAGATGAATGTTTTGACCCTGTGTAAGGTCCCTCTCGTACTCTTCTACATATGTACTTTGTTTTTGTGTCTTTGTCCTGTATGTAGGTGCTATCAGCAGCAGCAGCAGTCGGTGTGTCTGTGGCTTTCGGTGCCCCCATAGGAGGAGTCCTGTTCAGCCTGGAGGAGGTGAGTACAGCTACGTCTGCGTTTATTTAGGCCATTGTTTGAAATCTCACAGGACATTTTGAAATAAAAATGAAACAGAAGGAAACGACACGCACTCGACTTTGTTACCGTGAAAGGCACAAACCGGGATCAAAGAGGATCCGGTTATCTCGCGTTTCCTCCAGCAGGACGCTGCGAGCTGCCAGCGTTTCCATCAGGACCAGATTTTTAAAATTCTTCTCAGTTCGTGTTTGATTTTTCTGGCAGATGACTATCTATGCTACACAACACGTAGCGCTGGCACCTAACTGGGACATAATAAACCACCAAGAAGTGTTTGCCTTGATAGATTCACAAGTAAATGTGTCTTGGCAGCATTATATGCAATAAAACACCCGGAGGAGCTTTTGAGTTAGGAGTGTGCTGTAAACAAGGACATTTTATGACCTCAGAGGAAGACGGCTGTGCTGATAGTCCCATTTTTCCTTAAACAAAATAAATATTTAAGATCATTTTTGGCCCAAAATTGAGTATCCAAAACAATAAAAAAAGACACCTTTATATCCCAAATATTAATCTGATTTACAGTTTTCCTCCTTTGATCGTCCAGCCCTTGTAGACGTGTCTCGCTGTCTCTCCTCCAGGTGAGTTATTACTTCCCTCTGAAGACGCTTTGGCGTTCGTTCTTCGCCGCCCTGGTCGCGGCCTTCACTCTGCGCTCCATCAACCCGTTTGGAAACAGCCGCCTCGTGCTGTTCTACGTGGAGTTTCACGCTCCGTGGCACCTGGTGGAGCTGGGCCCCTTTATCCTGCTGGGGATATTTGGAGGCCTCTGGGGGGCGCTGTTCATCAGGGCCAACATCGCCTGGTGCAGGAGACGTGAGTGCTAATTTAATGGTGAATGTGTGTCAGTTAACTCACTATTGTTTGTTTTTATTGATTTGTTGTCTCTCACTCTCCCCACCAGGTAAATCCACTAGTCTCGGACGTTACCCCGTCATCGAGGTGCTGGTGGTGGCCGCGCTCACCGCCGTGGTCGCGTATCCCAACAGCTACACCCGGATGAGCGGAGCCGAGCTCATCTCTGAGCTGTTCAACGACTGCTCCCTGCTCGACTCGTCTCAGCTCTGCGGCTACCAACAGGTGTGTGTGTGTGTGTGTGTGTGTGTGTGTGTGTGTGTGTAGGAGGAGGAAGTTGACTCATTTTACCAGTAATTTTAAATGTATTTTCTGCCTCTGTCCATCTCTGTGTCTGTCTTATTGTCTCTTATTTTGTTGTCTCTTTCTGTCTGACTGTACTTCCTGCACACACCTTCCAGCCAAACATATCAGAGACCGGTGTTGGTAACAGCCTGGCAGACCGGCCGGCAGGAAAAGGCCTGTACACAGCACTGTGGCAGCTGGCTCTGGCTTTAGTCTTCAAGATGATGATCACTGTGATCACGTTCGGTATGAAGGTTAGTGAAGACACACACAAACACAAACAAATAAATATTACAAGTTTCACATCGTCGTCCTTTCTTTACTGGCATGCTGATGGTGAGTTTTGGTTTCTGATCTTCTGATTTTATTCTCTGTGTGACGTATCACATAAAAACCCCCACACGGCCAGCTGTGTCTAAAACATTTGGAACCAGATGTTGAACCACTGTCCTTCTGTTGCCTGAGTCAAAGTTCAGATGAAGTTGAGCCTCTGGATCATTTTTGCATGTTTTCTACAATGAGTCAGAGTAATATGACTCATCATGTCACGGTCGCCACTCAACCACCTCAAGGATCTTTTTAAAGTTTTTGCTATAATTAAAACACAAATCTTTTTAAATGTTAAACTCATTAGTAAAAGTCATTATAGATGATAGATTTGTATGTATGTATGATAGATAGATATAGATGTTTTCAAAAGAAGCTTTTAATCTACATCCTGCTGTTTTCTCTTCTTCCTCCGTCCAGGTTCCTTCTGGTCTCTTCATCCCCAGCATGGCAGTCGGAGCCATAGCCGGCAGACTGCTGGGTGTCGGCATGGAGCAGCTGGCCTATTACAACCACGACTGGTTCATCTTTAAAGGGTGGTGCTCGCCGGGAGCTGACTGCATCACCCCGGGGCTCTATGCTATGGTCGGAGCCGCCGCGTGTTTAGGTGAGACATGGTCTACCAGATCAGTGTAGGAGGTGTTCTGGTGCTGCAGAGTTTTTGATTTCTAGAGGTTTGACTTGTGATAGAAACAAACAGCTTCACCCACGCAGCCGGCGTGAGAGCTCAAATATCCACAGGGGGGCTTGGAATAGATGAAAAGAAGCAGGCGGGTGTTTTGGTACTTGATCAGGATGTTTTTCACATAGCTACGTGTGGTATTCTGAGCACCTACAACTGTGAACATACCAGGATCAGTGTGACTCGGGAATGTGTTTGGATGTGGCCGCTCAGATTCCCTGTTAGCTGGTGTAAAACCGATGGGTGGAGGAGACGGTTGTTGTGAGTCTTATTTCCTGGAAACAAAAAACTCTGTTGCTGGAAATATTTCAATCTGACTCTAAAGCAAATCAACAAGTTTTCAAGTAATTTATTCAATCATGTTTCATCTATTTCAGCTTTTCTTTACTCCATCTTGTTCCCAGATACAGAAGCTGTATGATTGAAACAATAGAAACATTTCTATTAGAAACAGGTTGAACTATTCTCTTTATTTTAAGAGAATCAGGATGTTGGGACTTAATTATAGTCAAACATTACCAGCAAATCGCAGAAACTTTATTTTTGTGTCTTTAGCAAAGTAAAATATGTCATTCCTTCAGATTAAGGTCATTATTGAATCCATCAGTATTACAAAATGCGTAGTAAATCAGTCAGGTTAGACATGTTTGAAAAAGTGTAAACATTATTAGAAACACCCTGCTTAAAGTCTTACCACATGCCAAACCCAGGACTGTGTTTATATACACATTTCCCATATTGGCTGTTACTGTTTCTTATTACGGGCAATAAATTTCAAAAGTGTTAATGGGTGACGAGAACGAAGTGTTCACTTAACTCCCTCGTTCCTTTAGTCAAAGCCCAAGTAAACACACAGAAAACAGATAGCTGAGTGCAGTCTGGAAGTGTTTTCTATAATAACAGATGGGTATTAAACTCTTAGATTGAGGTGTATGTATATATATATATATATATATATATATATATATATATATATACTTTCTGTACTTTATGTGGTCTTTGTGAATAACATCAGATTTTTAAAACGTGAGCTTCCATGTCTTTAAACTGTTGGAGAAAATACAAAAAAGAAAAAAGAAAAAGTTTCTGGCTATAATCAAGATGAATGTATGTAATGATGAGAAATGTTTCTGGCCTCTACAACAATAAGATTCAGGGAACAGTTTTGGAAGCATATAATCATATAATCATCTCCATTTTTGCATGTTTGAATTACTAAACAACTAACAATAGAGCTTTTTCTTTTTTTTTCCTCTTTTTTTTTAATCCCCTCCTGAAATGGATATAAAGTGTTCACAATGAAACTGTCTGTGTGAGTTAAGCCAGTTCTTTAGAGGAAGTGGGTCACAGAGCTGTGGCATCAAGTTGAAAGTGTAGCTTTGGCTTCAGTGATGACTGTGATTAGATTCAAAGTACCGGTAGAAACACTGATCTAAACAAGGTTTCCATATGAATACGAGGTGAATTAAAGAGCTTAAAACTTAGAATCAATGTAGATGAATCGGACGAAACCTTTTAACCTCCGTCTCTGTCCCTGAAGGTGGCGTGACCCGTATGACGGTGTCACTGGTGGTCATCATGTTTGAACTGACCGGCGGTCTGGAGTACATCGTCCCCCTCATGGCTGCGACCATGACCAGCAAATGGGTAGCAGATGCTTTTGGAAGAGAAGGAATATATGAGGTAGGTGTTGGACAAAAGTGTTTTGTGTATCTTTTGCTGTATGAAGAGGGAAGATTTGATTATTAAACCTGATGTTTTATGGTGATGATGCAGATGTTTACTCCTCTGTAGGCTCACATCAGGTTGAATGGTTACCCGTTCCTGGAGCCTAAAGAGGAGTTTGAGCACAGCAGCCTCGCTGTGGACGTGATGAGGCCCAGGAGGTCGGACCCGGCGCTGGCTGTGCTCACACAGGAGGGCATGACCGTCGGGGAGGTGGAGGTACGGACACACACACACACACACACACACACACTGAAATGTAGAGCAGAGAAAGCATGAAAATATGCAGTAATTTTAACATATTGTACCATCTAATGAAGACTTGGAGCTTAAAGAAAAACAATATAATGTTGTGTTTGTGTTTGTCTCCAGGCCTTGGTGGAGAGCACTCACTACAGCGGCTTCCCCGTGGTCGTCTCTCAGGAGTCCCAGAGGCTCGTGGGATTCGTACTCAGAAGAGATCTGCTTATATCAATAGGTGAGAACTGTACATGCATGTAAATGTACCTGCTGTCCATCATACGTCTCACAGTATATGAGCATATATGAGAAATGACTATTATTTTTAATATTATTTTTCCCCGCACTGCTCCTTTCAGACAACGCACGAAAGCGTCAGGAGGGCGTCGTCAGTGCGTCTCAGGTGGTGTTTACGGAGCACGCTCCATCCCAGGCCCCCGACGCCCCGCCTCCCCTCCGCCTCAGAGGCATCATGGATCTCAGTCCCTTCACAGTCACAGACCACACGCCCATGGACATCACCGTGGATATTTTCAGGAAGCTGGGGCTGCGCCAGTGTCTAGTTACACATAACGGGTGAGAACAAACGCATACACATACAGATTTGATCAGTTTTAATCCTCTGAGAGAAAATATTATGGGCAATAGGGGAAAACAATGGAGGAAGGGGCTGATAAATAGGAGGGAAATGGTACATAAACATGAACATACTCCCACTCCTGCACACATTAAGGTGAGACATCTCGCTTGCAGAGTGTCTGCAGGAGCGACAGATGAATGTGTGGGAAGCGTCGGGTCAGCTCATGCATTACAGGAAGTTGGGAGGGGGGGGGTGCATAAAACGGTTAATCTATGTAGGAGCTGTGAGACAAGGTGCAGGAAATACTTAAGGTACATTTGTCCATAAATCTGTACTACCGCTCACCCCATTACCATGAACCGGATTATTTTTAAAGCCCCTTTTATACAAGGATCTCTGTAAAGTGTCTGGGTTCATCTAACTGAGGTCTCTGTAATTGCAAACATCCGTGTTGAACCAACGGAGATGTTACAGATACAGGTGTTCCCACTGACCCGGGTGAGACCGAGCAGCACAGAAAGTTCTGTTATTTCGTGTAGACTGTAAAAGTGGGCTGAGGGGCGGATGAGTAGACAAACCAATACCAACACACGGCACAGAGATGAGCACATGGTTGAAATCTACTACTATGACATCATCAGTTATTAATTCAGACTTGACCAAACTCCCTCCAGAGACACAGATGTTAATATACAACTATTTACATGTCCTATAAACATGACTTTGATAAAAAAATCAGCGGAGTGGCCCTTTAGTTCAAACCACCTGTTGAGGCTGTAACGTTTCTTCAGATGTGCTTATTGGCCAAAGATATAAAGAGTGATTGAACCAGAGTGGATCCACGTGTTGATTCAAAGATCAAGGACTCAAACCAGGAGGAGTCACATGATCAGAAGGTTTTAGGGACGATGACACAGAAAGAAAACCACCTCGAAGTGCAGCAGATGATCAGTCAGTGTCTTATTATATTAACAGTCTCCAACAACATCTCAGAGTTGACATGTCTTAACAGTGTGTGGTTATCATCCAATCCAACACTGTTACCCAAATCTTATGCTTCGAAACATAAATACAGTTTTCTTTCTGTATGTGTTGGAGTTCGTCATCTCGCCTGCAAATCTTTCTTAATGATTTCCTCTCGGTCTTTGACCATATTGAACCATGAGCTGCCAACTCCGTCATTTTTGTGGGAGTCAAATATTCTGCGAGTAATAAAATAAAAAAAGTTTCACATTCCAGTTTTTCTTCTGTTTCTGTGCATTAAGAGGAACTACACTCGACTGTATTTAACTTTTCTTTTGTTTTTGGTCATAAATGTTAACTGGAACATAATTAACGAGGCTCAAGCATCAGCTGTAATTGGCTCCGCGTTTGGCCTCCTTCTCCTCTCTCTCTCTGTGTGTTTCGTGCTGCTCTGATCTCCTGCTGCGAGCCAGTTTCCCCTCTGGGACTGTAATAAATACCGAGCTGAGCCGCAGTGTAAAGATGCCGGGACGCCGCTTAACGTCTGTGTTTCTGCTTTCTGTCACATTCATGAGGAAGCAAACAAACAAAGTATGATATGAAGTAATCAGCCCTCCCTCCTCCCTCCTCTCTCTCTTTCTCTCTGTGTTATTAGGAGGCTGCTGGGAATCATCACTAAAAAGGACATACTGAAACACATGGCTCAGATGACCAACAGAGACCCCGACTCAATCCTCTTCAACTGAACTGTCCTTCCTTCTTCCTGCTCCTCATCATCCCTCCGTCCTCGCCTCTGTAGAGCAGAAAATGCACCTTTACCTCCTCAACTAAGTCAAGCTCCGTTTGCACATGCGACTAGAGAACAATGGATTCTGTTGTTTTTGTAGAATGGAGGCGTTTTTGGCTCTTAGAAA
Organism: Pampus argenteus; assembly: GCA_036937835.1. Lineage (NCBI taxonomy): Eukaryota > Metazoa > Chordata > Actinopteri > Scombriformes > Stromateidae > Pampus > Pampus argenteus. The sequence goes on from CM072860.1 coordinate 2,468,612, forward strand.
CAATGACTCATCTTTACAGACTTGCTCGCCCCAGTTTCATGTTCGACCCAGAAGAATAAAGGCCAGTCAGTGGAATACTCCTTTTAATAAGCTCCTTTTTGGATTTTCCTTTACTCTTTTCTCTCTTTTGTAAGAGTTTGGAAGAAAATAGGAGAAATCTGTGACTCACTGCTCGACCACACTGCAGAGAGAAAAACATTTTAAAGTAGAAGTGGGAACAGATAATCCGCTGCTGTACCAGGAGGCAGAGACACAAAGACAGCTGGAAAGATGAATAGAAGTTCTGGGAGCTTCATCCCTGCCCTTCGGCCGTCAGAGCGAGCACAAGCCCAGACGGAGCTCTGCGAGCTGGGCTGATGGATGTGCAGCCACCTACTCCCTCTTCCCTCCCTCTGTGAGGTTTCCTGTAGCCTCGGGGCAAAGGATACAGGAGTGTGAGAAGAGGATCTCGTACACTCACACACACACTCACTCACACACACACACACACACACACACACACACACTTAACACTCCATTAAGACTTCATGACAGCCTGTGAACTCAGGAATGTCTCTTTGTCATATAGACTCTTGAGATTTGTGAGACTCCAGCCAGCCTGGGAACTATGTGATGTTGTCAGTTGGCAGTATGACTATTATATACTCATCCAAAAATCATAGTCACATAGACGATGCTGCAAAAACCATGTCATGCCTTATTGGTCGGGGTTTGGGCCTTTCTGAGCTGCTGTGGAAGGGCTTTAATACAAAAAGAGAGAATCATGACATAAATTAATTTATATAAATGTATAATTGTTTGTCCCACTAAATTATTTCACTGACAAATGTGTGTTTGTGTCTGTTTTTTTTTCTGTGAATGAAAGTTGATTTTGTCGATTAATCGGTTAGCTGTTTGGTCTTTAAAATGTCAAAGACTGTATTTGTTTTGCTTCGACCAACAGTCCATAATCCAAAGATATGAAGTTTACCATCATAGAAACAAAATAGAAAATATTCACGTTTGAGAAGCTGGAACATTTAAAACAAAAGACTCAAAAAAGAGTAAGAGTCAATTGGTTAATTGATTAATTGACTAACTGTTGCAGCTCTAGTTTCCATTTTGAATTTAGTTCCAAGTTTGTAAAATACTTGTTTTTCCCGGAAGCTTTGAATCCACCAAATCTCCTAAAATGTGTGAATGTTTTTTCTTCTTAAATACTCTTAAAGTGATTTAAACATTTGCTAAAAATTAACTGGATCCAGTTGCAGGATTTGAAGAGATTTAAATCCAATAGATGGATTTAATACAGTTTTGTTTCTCTTGGCTCCTGCTCACATATATTGTCTTCATAATCAATTGTATGTTTAAGAAATTGATCAGATGCAGCTATGAAACCCCGGAGCTGTCAGGGATTCAAAGACTGAACACAGAAAGCCACTTCATGGTATTTCAGACATTATATGACCACCCAGTTCCCTGCTGATCCTCTATCATGAACAGAATAATATTATTATTACAGACTATTTTTAACACTTTGAAGGTTTAGCAGGTCAGCTTGCCTGGGCTCCGTGCTCCACCAGGGAGCCTCAACATGGGACTCATAACATTTCACCTAGTAAGCTTTATTCATCCCCTCAACTGATTTTCTTTCTCTGACTCTGTCACATCTGGATGCTGCTCTGTGTAGCCAGTAAAAACATGGTGAAATTTGAGAATATTTAATTTAATTTATTTTAGACACAAAAATGACTTAAAGCAGCCATAATCAATATGTGTGTATGTGGTTAAGGTATAGATATATTTACTCCAATCATTTCCAGTAACTGCTGATCAGGTGATAATATGCAAATGTTTACAGTTTGTTTCTGCTGCCACATAGTGGTCAAAAACAGGTTATTGCAGGATTAAATCACCCAAATGTTACACTTGAACCACTAACATGTAAGAGAAAGATTAAATCTCTGACAAATACAGTCTCCTCAAGTAGTCTTTGTTTTCATCGTCTGTGATTGGTCAGCAAACAGGAAGCTCTGTGTTTGGAAAAGGCCAATGCGGAAGTGATTTAAACCTGCATTCTCTCTAACGGCCAGCAGGAGGCGACGGTTGTATGAAAGTCTATGAGAAAATGATCCTGTTCGCTTTATTTATTATTTATTCATCAACAAGTTTCTTAATGAGTGTTTGGACTCGATCGTTTTAATCGTTTGTTTCAAGTCTTCTTCATTTTCTACATTATGGTCTCATTTAGAGTAAAAAATAGACAATAAAGCAGGTTGCGCTTTAGAGCGTGGTTACCATGGCGACAACGCTACGTATTGTGCGTACGTACGTTACGTATCTTAACGTCAGATTACAATTACAGGCGCAGTTACCGCAATTTCCGCGAGTTTTCAGTTCATGAAAGTTATTAAGAGTTTGTGTTTTATCTCGGTTGTGCTAAAAGTTCCTCTAAAGAGTCGCTGTTCAGGTTTTCCGGTAAGTACGTTTTGTTTTAAAAGTTTTAAGCATGTTTATTAGTAGCCAAAATTAGCATTAGCATCATCACAGTTAACCTTAAACTATAAATGCTACGTGCTAACCAAGCTAGCAGCTAGCTTGAGGGTCCAAAATAAATACAAACAACGCAATTTACTTTATTTTCATACCAAACATAAACAAAATAAATACACTGATGTGTCATAGTGTCACTGAACTGTACATTACTGATTCAAAGCTCCACATAGCCAAAAGTATGTGGACACCAGAGCATTAAATCAAAGCACAATGTGATTGTTGATGAATATTGACTCTGCTGTGACTGTGTCAGATGTTTGGAGCCTGGCTGCAGGAATTTACTTCATCCACCCACCAGGTCACCAGTGACGGATGTTGGCCTATAAAACGGTGGCTACGTCAACTGTTTTTCATACAGTTCAACATGTTATGTTGGTCAGCTCTTAAAAAGTGACGTCCGAGTGACTCGGCACTAAAAGTATTTTATTGGATTTTAATACGCAGGAGAATGAAAATATGAACCGTTTCATTGTCTGTATGAGTAGGTAGATGAGTTTTCATGACTTTTCTTTTCGGTTTGTGTCCTGTCAGATTTTGTTTTTGCACAATGCTCGCCGGCGTTTTGTCACGTTTTTACCGATTCATCTGTTATCTGTTTCCAGACGACATGCGCTACGAGTCAAAGCCTCTGTATGAATTAGTTTCAGCTTCCATGGTGAGTTATTATCTGATGTCCCTGCCAGACAAATAATCCTTTCAAAGCCGCGTTGATGCGTTTCGGATCGTTTGCACTGATGGTCACTGATGGTTAGATTCAGTTTGCTTCATACCAGAGTAAATAATTACCACATAAAGCTAACAACTCAGTAGAAAAACTGATTAATTTAACATGAAATCATTTGAAAACATGATTAGATTTAGCCTAATAGATCAAATTCATGATTACTTCATGGACTGGATCCAAAAAGACTTTTAACTTTGGCCAGAAAATGTTTCCCTTTAAGCCTCCATAGATCCTGCAATGATTTAACCTGCAGAGGATAAGTAGGCAGTAGATGGATGATTATATGGCTATAAATGTTCATATTTTACAGCGTTTACATTGATTTCGTCTCTTTTTGTTGTTGTTGTTGACAGTGCAGGTTGAGGTCCAGTCAGTTTTGAGGACATAGTGAAAGTTGAGTGTTGATCAGTGATCAATTTGAGGGATTACAGGATGATTGAGATTTCTATAATCTGTGCTCTTTTCTTGTCTGACTAGTTTTATCTCTTCAAGAAACAAATATTAAGCTTTCATTAGTGAGTATTTGTAGTATTCAAGTCTGGTCTAATATTAAACTTTTTATATGTTTGTTTACTTTTATAATACAGCTGCATGTTGAACATTCACTATGTTATATTTAATAAAACGAATCCACACTGTAAATGCAGAGTATCTGTGTTGAGAAAATATAACCTCCATTAACAGGTTATACCCACTGTCTCATAATCTGTCTGTGTTGGGGTCCACTGCTCTATATAAATCCCTAATTGTGTGTGTGTGTGTGTGTGTGTGTGTTTATATTGCAGACCCTCAGGGTTAAAGGCCATTTTTTGACTCACTGTCTCCGACATCTAGTCTGAACTTGTTTCTGGCCACATAATCACTGTGAGAAGGTATTTAGAGTAGTCAACACGGAGGAGGAAGTGTGTGTGTGTGTGTGAGTTGGTTTTTGTATATGGATTTTTCAGACTTGATGTGTGAGTTTGGGTAAAGTGTGTGTGTGCGTGTGTGTGTGAGTGCATTGTAGCCGGCTTGTAATGACTCAGTGTATTCCTGAGCTCAGTTCCTGTGGCTGAAGCTTCACATGAGGCTCGAGTTACTGACCCGCTCGTGGCGTCTGTATTCTCACACCACACACACACACACACACAGGTAGCATTTCCACATATTGTGTTGTCTTTTTTCGTGTCTAATAATGTTCTGTTTCTTTCTGGTGTTGCATCTCTTGTCAGTTTTCCCTCCTTGCCTTACCTCATTTCACTTCTCTCTCTCATATCAGTCAACCCGTTCCCAGGCCTGCCATTGTCTCGGTGCACATTACAGAGCAGCAAAAAAAAACATTTCGATGTGGTAATAGGCCAATTCAAGGTGTCATCCTACACCCGCAGAGTGTCAAATCTCTTCCCTCGTCGTACCTTTATGCGTGAGGAGCGAGAGAGCGAGAAAACATGCAAAAAAAAAAGATTACGTATGCATGCATGTATGTGCGTTTCCCCCAAGGGCTGGACAGAGCAAGCAAATATTTGAGCGCAGGCTGTGTGTGTGTGTGTGTGTTTCAAGGAATGCAATTCAATCTGCTCTGCAGTGTTGCGTCTCTGCCCTCTTGGCCTCACCTGAGGTTATAAGTCGGAGTTCCCACAGCTTCAGTGGCAGCTCGTCGACTCTGCCGCTGCTCATGTAACACAGAAGAGTCAGTCTGAACCTTTCACTGCCACACATGTGAAGGGTAATCAAGACAAATTACAGATTTAGATTTAAAATGAGGTTTCTACATATATAATATCCAAAAAGAGATTAGATTGAATTAATTTGGCATGTTGTGACACTCGGTTACCCTGAATGAACAGCAGCACTACTGCAGCAAAAAGTCTGATTTACTGCCAAAAGATTTGTCTCACGGCAGCAACGACTTTTGGTATTTAGCCATCATAAACATTTAGATTATCATACAATGTGAAACAATTAGCCTTGTTTTAGACAGGAAGTTTAGGAGGTATGTTTGACTGTAGGTGCAACATTAGCTTTTACAGAAAAGCCAACAATCATAGTGAGATGGGATTAACATTACTAACATAACAATACATTTCCAATCATTTATATTTGGGCCACAATACGCTGTACACCCAACACAATATACTTATTATTACCTTTATAAAGTTGGTGCTGAACATTTGAGCTAACAGTTGCAACAATAGCATTGACCTAATGTTTAAAAATCCATAATTTATTCTCCTTTTAGCTTTGTTTTTGGTCTCCACCAGCTCCCGAGAGAAATGTCTGGCTCTTTAGATGAGAATTAATTGGTCAGAGTGCTTGAATTTATATATTTTATGCAAAAATAGAAACTGAAGTTCTTTTGTTATTGTCAGAAATAGACGCCACAAGAAAGTGTGACGGTCACGTGCGTGCACGAGTGATTGAAGTCGAACGATGCGACAAGAACATCAATAAAAACGAGTTGGCTGGAAGTGGTCTCTCTCAGTCGGCCCACACCTAACTGGTAATCAAGCAGTTTGAACCCTTCCTGAACTCAGTGTGTTTCAAGTGAGGGTCAAGAAGGGCTGACAAAATGTTTATGCCCGTCTGGTATCTGAAACTTCTTTAAATGCTTCTAGGATAGTTAAACACAGGATGGAACAGCAAAATTATGAGCTCAAGTCACATGGTATGTAGCTACAGCGCAGCTTACACGTTTAACCTCGGAGGTAATGGTAACTCGTGGATTTGCTGCCATAAAGTTGCCGTCTTTGATATTTTTGGACTTAAATAGTTTCTGTGATATAAAGGATATTTAACCTGTAGGCCGCTGCTGGTAGTTAATCAAATGAAAAAGAGTCATTTCATGGTTGGACTGCAGTTCAGCCTCTGATGGGGTGACACCAGCAGGCATTGCTTCATTTTAAGAGCTCACAAGGGAAAAAAAACCTGCAACCCCTTGATCAAACTCACATCTTAAAGAGGTGAAAAGAATGTGATTGAATCCAGAGAGGTGGGAAATGGAAAGAAAACTGATATAGGGCCAAAACACACTCTGGAAGTAATCTAAAATATACCGACTCCATATGAACTTATACTTTCTATGGTGGTTTTGGTTAAGCCCCAAAGACATTGCCTATTTGACCCTTAAGTGTTGGATGCTGGGATCGGACCACGATGACGACAATCACTGACCTCCACAACAAAGTAAAAAGAAATCAAATCTGTGGTTGCTATCTGATCGGTTTTCATCCAACGTGTTGTTCCACTGCTTGACAGCATGTTGTAATTTTCCTCCGTGGACACTCCAGGGCTCGAGGTCGTGAAGTGTGACAGAGCCAATTTATGTCCCCAAGCTGCAATATAATCCTATTTCTGCCCAGAACCGGCACTTTTCTGCAACTTCGTGGAACACATGCCAGACATTTAACACGTTGGACAGCATCCATTCTTCTACAAAAGCTTTTATCTTGCTCCCACATGGATTCATATTGTTCAACATCAGCCAAACCCATTTAAAGGGCTAATATTGCCCCATCTAATCTACAAACACTGGATAGTGGCTAATTATGTTGTCCACGTCGTCCTCTATGAATAATTATTTGTGCAATTTGTCTAGTGTTACAGTTACAGTTGTTGTGTTTTCTTTTACCACTGAAATTTGGTCAACCCAGTATAACGAGCTGCTGTCCACGAGCCAAAATGACACCAAAAATGTGAATAAATCATAAGATCAAATGTAAGATACAAAGTAAAATCAGCAGTCTGTCATATCAAGTTAATATATTTGACACATTTACAGTCTTTTCAGCATTAAATTTCCTCTTTGTGTTTCCTTTTGTTGAGCTGTGGTGGAAGAACGGTAACAAAAAGAGGAACTTTATCACTGCAGCATTGAAAGATACTTGATTTGAAGCTTTGTATTACCTTCAGATAAACTTTTAGATATTTGTTTCCCATGAGGCGTGAAGGGATCTTCTAACGTGCGAGTATGAACATGCCAAGAAAAAAACTGTTGTGACGTTTTAAAACAGACAATTGAAACATAAAGGGAACCGAGCAGCTTATTCCAGTTGTTATATAATAAAATAATAAAATGTTTTGCTGAAAGTTCGGTCAGAATTATGTGCTGCAAAGATAATATAATCATGTATGTAATGTATATAATATAAAACCCAGAGCTGTTTTACACACTGGAAAACAGAAACATATGTTCAGCGTAATGAACTCCAGTGAAACAATGCAGCAATAAACTCGGGATACTTTTGCAAAATTTAATCCATCAAATTTTTATTGACCACCATAAAAGTGTTGATTCAACTGTTATGTTAACTTTTTTTTAAGCCTGTAATTATGTTGTATTATGAATGCAGTTAAATTACCACACATTCACATTCATGTTGGCTTATTTTTACAGCATGAGGTGAAACATATTAACATGCTAAGAAGTTAATATATTGCAAGTTTAATATGTCCAAGTAACTCTGTATTTACTGAGGCGCCTGTTCGGTTGTTAATTGTGTTCATGTGTGAGAACTTCAAACTCGTAATTAAAACTAATTTTGTCCCAGAAAACAGAGCTGCTGGTTTTATGTTTTATGTTTTGGGGCAGCAGTAGCTCAGTCCATAGGGACTTGGCTTGAAAAACCGGAGGGTGGCGGTTCAAATCCCACATGGACCAAAAATATGGAAGGTGGGCTGGTAGCTGGAGAGGTGCCAGTTCACCTCCTGGGCACTGCCGAGGGGCCCTTGAGCAAGACACCGACCTCCCCAACTGCTCACTGGGCACCGGTTTGGCTGGCTGCCCATCACTCCACCATCTCTCTCCACATTGCATGTCTATGCCAGTGTACTGCATGTGTGTGTGTATCAGGGTTAAATGCATGTCAATAAAATAGAGTGAAAAAATAATTTCCCCATCGAGGGATTAATAAAGTAAATCTTCGATGTAGTGATCTATAAAAACTAATTGGAGCCGGTTGTTTGGGTTTAACTGTAAGAGGTGTAAAAATAATTGATCATATTTATTACATTTAAAGTTGAAGGTTGCTGCTCTTTGCATATTTTTTAATCTAATGATGTCATATATAATAATAATATATCAATCAAAGGGACCAAAACACTACTGTTACTGCAGTACTTTAACTACATCAAGATCACTATACTTATGTACTGTTACTGCAGTACTTTAACTACATCAAGTATATAATACATTTTCAGTTTAATACTCTACTGTCTCAGTTTAATACTCTAATGTTTCAGTTTAATACTCTAATGTTTCAGTTTAATACTCTGTCTCAGTTTAATACTCTGTCTCAGTTTAATACTCTAATGTCTCAGTTTAATACTCTAATGTTTCAGTTTAATACTCTAATGTCTCAGTTTAATACTCTAATGTCTCAGTTTAATACTCTGTTTCAGTTTAATACTCTGTCTCAGTTTAATACTCTGTTTCAGTTTAATACTCTGTTTCAGTTTAATACTCTAATGTTTCAGTTTAATACTCTAATGTTTCAGTTTAATATTCTCTACTGTTTCAGTTTAATACTCTAATGTCTCAGTTTAATACTCTAATGTCTCAGTTTAATACTCTAATGTTTCAGTTTAATACTCTAATGTTTCAGTTTAATACTCTAATGTCTCAGTTTAATACTCTAATGTCTCAGTTTAATACTCTAATATCTCAGTTTAATACTCTAATGTCTCAGTTTAATACTCTACTGTTTCAGTTCTGTTTCTCTTAGTCCAAACACTGTTAAACAGTTTTGACGCTGGTTTTCAGTTACAGAATCAACCAGAGGACTTTATTTGTGTCAGAATCGTGGCCGTCACTCAGCAGATCCACCCTAATTATCGGTGGCACCGTGCTGCACGTTTTCCGCATCCATTACAGTTTTGAACACACCCCACATTCATGCCATAATGACCGTCCATGACAGTATAGAAAAGTATTTTAATCATTCCTGATTTGTTCCAGTGTGGCTGGGAGTCTACTCTGTAGTCGTTTCTGCATATTTTACATATTTTTGACTCAGATTTTCTATAATATGGCCCAGATTGAATTCGCTTTAACCTTCAGTTGAGTTTATTTTCAAGGCCACGCTACATGCTACATGCTACATGCTACATGAGCATATTGATTCCCTTCCTGGATAATTATTATACTTGTCAGTGATTTATTGATTACATTATGTCTGGTTAACTGGAACCCAGTGGAGTCATATCTTGATTATAAGCCTAAACATTTTATTAAAAACTGTCCAAGTTTCCATTAATCCATCTCACTTATTTGATATTTGACTTTGTCAAGTGAGTATTTTAGGCTTTTGTTAACTTTAGAATAATATCACTTGTTTTTTATTCATGTGCTACATGTTGGCAGCGGTACAGTTTCCATTTTTACCAAAGTTGTTCTTGCTGGTCATTATAAACCATCCGAGATCAGATTCCACCAGTTGCATTGAGAGGATCTGTTCTCTGTTGTTTTTCTCTCCATAATTTTGCCATCATTTAATAAGGTTAGGTGTCACCATTTTCAGATTATGCTTATATTTCATTTCTTCGAAGTATCTCTTCATCTGTGTGTGAAAAAGCAATGGGCCCGATCCACACGGCTTTCCATTTTCTCATTCTCCACGGGCTGTTTCCTCCAGCTTCCTGCGACAAAATCTTTGTGTGCCAAGGAGAGCTGCTTTAAAGACCTTATCAAAGGCTTAATGATGTTTGTTGCTTTATTGCAGGAATAACGGCATTGTTTTAGGTGCCCTGCAAGGTATTCTGATCGCACCACTCCCACTGATCCTGAAATTCCCATTCCCAATGGCCGGTAGTCGAGGCAGCAGGGTTGAAACAGTAGTATTGTTCTCCAAAAAAAAGTATGTGTGTGTGTCAGGTGCCTGGCCCCACTTAGTCTCTTCAGGATGTTTTGGGCTTTCTGTGTGTGTGTGTGTGTGTGTGTTTTTACTTTCCAACTTTATAAATCTAATTTCCTGGCTGGTCCTTAGGAAAACACAAAGTATGTTGGGTAATAATACAGGAGACGTGGAGAGAACGGCAGCTCTGTTGATATGAAGGGTGTGTGGCAGCGCTGTGATGGATGGTGTTGTGTTGGAGGGTGTGTGTGTGTGTGTGTGTGTGTGTGGGTGCAGTATGAGGAGAATGCTGATATGGAGATAACTGCTGTATGTAGGTGATTGGGTGGTGCTGCTTTAGGGGGGGGAGGGGGGGGGGCAGGTTAAAACAAAACAGTAGGTCTTTTGTTAAAACTCCTGTAAAAACACAGTGAGTCAAGACGAAGTAGATAAACTGTTAAATATTAACAAACTGTCACTGAAAGCACTTTAAAGCACTTTATGTACAATTAATTTACTGTGTGTGTGTGTGTATGTATATATATATATATATATATATATATAAGCATAATGCGAATCCCACATTTGTGAGATTTGATCAGTCACATGTTCACGCTCCTGTCAGGCTGTCAAACTAAATTCCTCGACCAGCATTCAGTCGCTCGGCGTGTTTCTGAGACGCTTTCAACACATTTTCACTCGTTTATTTCCTCCGTGTTGCGCCGGCCCGTCAGACGCTCATGTAGGTTAAATCTGTAGCTTAGCACGCATATAAGGCTACAAAGAACCCATGATGTGACTCTACATTCAGAGAACATGTGAATCTGATGTGAACGACATGTAAGTTTAATGGACTAGTCCTCCAATACAAACCACATTTTCATAAAAAAAGGTTTAATACGATATAGTGCGTAATATGTATGTAATATTTATGTTTTAGCTTTTTAATACATTTAATACATTTTTTTCTTGACCGCATTAATTTTTTAGTCTCACACAGAATAAAAAAAAAGTGAATCTGCTCTTTCACTCGTCACAATCAATGATTTGTTTATCTGGAGAAACCAGAGAAAAGTTCACTCAACATTGAACTGAATTACAAACATGATGGTTTCTGGGAGGTTGTAATTACTCGTATTAATCTTGGTGATGGTCGCGTGGTCGTTGCTGCTGTGATTTGGCTGCTTTGTGCTTTCTTCTATATATTTTCAGTGCTTCTCTTTGGGCTCAAACAGGGAAACTTTGACTGCAGCATCACTTTGATCAGTTGATTTGCTTGCGGAGTTGAAGTGAATTTTCTCTTGAGCTTTCGTGTCGTTTTTTTTAAACTTTGGTGACACACAAATTTGCTTTGCTGACCATTTGCAATCATTGTTGGTCTCTGAGGGAATGGAAAGAAGCGGGGAATCTGTAATTTTAGCCGTCGCTCCATCCAAATATTTAATTGAGCTTTTCACAAATGAAACAGCGGCCGTAGATTCTCTGTCAGGAGAATCTACGGATTGTAAAAAGGTAAAATATGTGATATCGGGCTATAAAAATAAAACCTCTTCCTCCCAGCAACTCTCATTTCTATACTATATCCAAATACTATAAATCTTATTTATGAATGACAGTAATAGTTATGCATCTTCTCTCAGATTAAATAACCTGAAAGTCACGGATGTTATCATGGAAATAATCTCCACGCTTGTCCATGCAGCAGAAAGGACACACACGTGTTTAAATTACACACATTCTTGTGCACACAGGATAATAAAACGGAGCATTCCTCATATTTATCCGGACACACACTCCTCTTTGTGGACAAAGTCACGAGGGACTTTGCATGACTTCCACAGCGTCTTTACGAACCAGCCTTCTTCATTTTATTTTCATCCTGGTATTAATTGTGTTGTATCCGCAGAGCCAGACACAAAAACAAGCCTGTGTTAGTCGTTGTGTGTTAGAGGTCGCTGTAATTGTTTTTATTCTTCTGGTTTGTATTAATACCCGTTCAAGCATCAACAAGACGTTAAACGAAGCCAGAGCGGTCGCTGCCACATGTATGACATCAGCATAGCTGTCCTTGCTTGACTCTGACTGTGTGTTCAGGTCCACGCTGGTTTCTTTATGCATGAAGATGAGAGTGTAACAGAGGCTGACGTACAGTTTCATCGCGCCAGAGTTTTCTCTGAAACGTCCATCAGTCAATTTAATGGGCTCATTTGACTGTTTTGCCTGGGTGGGTCGTATAAACTGATGATGTATTGGTAACAGGTGTAACCTAAAGGTAAAGGCCTCCTGTTAATTTATATCTCTGACTGTCACTTTAATGAACAGTGTATTTGGATCCGGTGGGAAACATATTTCATGCAGGAACTAAAAAGCCCCTCCTGTTTTTCAGTTTGTTTGTTTTTGCTATGAATGTAATGCTGAACAGAAACATCTCTAATATTAAATCGCCATGACTACAAACATGTCGGTTTAATATTTAAAATCTGGACAGAAGGAAAACAGAACCGGGTTTTGATGTCAACACTCGTCCTGCTGCTCCCACTCAGAACCAACGGTCCCTTTTTATGCATCTTTCAGATATTTTGTTTTGGATTTTGTGGTTTTTGAATAACATCATCTGGTGGTCTAAACATGCCTGTTTTTAAAAGGCTCATAATACAACATGTGATATCCAGGAATCTACTGGTTCAAATTTTTTAAGGAAACAGATTTTTATGTTGATGAATATTTTCCAGCTTTTAAATCATATCGCTGAATGAATTGCTGGGAGGGTTATTCTGTAACAACAGGCCAACATTTCAGACTCTTAAGAGGCAGCAGATACGACACCACCCATCTAATTTCGCTGGTATGATGCCTATTGTTGCTGCATGAGGCGCCTGCAGCCTCCAACAGCTCGGCTCTTCATCACTGAGACCTCACATCATGGTGGATCTGGCAGCAGGGATTTCATTGACCGTCTTGACCCCGCCTTCAGGGCTTCTCTGTACTATCACCTGGGGTCAGAAGTAGGTGGTATGTCAGCGTTGTAAATAAGTGTGGATGTCTGGGTGGAGTTATGCATCAGATAACTCAACGTAGCATCAGGAGGATGAACGCTGAGAGCTGTAGTATGACTTTGACTTTGCAGTGAGAGGACTTTTAGGTGTAAAGGGGTTAAACTCTGAGTTAACCGACAACATCTGCTCTGATCTGGAATCCAAAAGGCTGATTTAACCGTTTAGAGATTAGTGAGAAAACACTTGCAGATGCTTTCATCAAAGAGAGAAACCCAGCTGCTGGTTTTATCTTCTTCTGCTGCGTTGGAAACTTTAACAGAAAGATTTTTGCCCCCAAACCAATACTTTCCTTCCTGTTGCTTGCTTTTTAAGAAATTTTTTTTTTAGATATTCATGTTGAAATAACTGATTGCACCAACTAAAATCAAAGTGAATTGTGCAGCATTTTGCAGCATCTGCACTAATCGCACGCCAACCCAAACACGCCCATAAAGGTTTGCAGCTGAGTACAATTTGCCCTCGTTTTGCATTTCTAATGTTGCAGGCTTTTCAGGCATTTCAGCACACAAATCAGGAGCAAAGAAACCTCAAAGTGTGTGTCTTTAATTAGCAGACACACACACACACACACACACACACAGCTCTCCACAAACACAAACCGACTTTCTGTATTTTGCTTCTTTTCTATTAACATAAAAAACATTCAGCATAAAGCTTTTAATGTGACTCAGGGAAGTCTGAATTAGATTAATGTTTGAATCTTACAGTAATGTTGTCCAGGTGTCCCTGAATGTGTCCAGAAACATCAGTACTGATGTTGTTTGTTGCCCACAGCATTAAGACAAACTGTTCACATTTACCCATGAAGCACAGCGGTGGTAGCGCCAATAACATCAGATCAGTCAGGATCTGACGGTAAATAAAGAGGCGGACAGGTTAACACACATCCCTGGGGTCTTAATAAAATACCACAGAACCAGAATACCACAAGGATTAACAGCAGCCTGTTCAGAGCCGCTTTGACTCCAGATACTTTCCCTCCTTACATCGACCTCCGTGTTGAAGTTACACGGTTGCAGAGCATTTCAAAATAAAACAAAACATTTCTTTGTTGATCTCACTACTGCATCCATATCAGGCTGGATGTATGTGGAGATATCCTGCCAAAAAAAACCCCCAAAATTATAGCCTTCGTTACTGAGAGCTCAGCGTGGGATCAGTACTATCAGGAGACCTCCATCTTTACAAAATTATAGTAAGCAATTTTTACTTGACAAATTACAACATGGTAAATTCACACAGGGTCAAAATTACGATCAATTATCACAAATCACTGCATGTCCCCTGATAATATGTGGTGCAGGAGACGAGACCAAAGGTGAGCCTCAGCTCTGGTTTAACCTTTTAACCGGGGAAATTGATTAAAAGCAGATTTATTATTCTAAAAGCTTGAGGGAGTCGATGTAGCTGCAGGAATATTATACACATAATGTCCATGTGTTAGTGTGTGATTATGGAGCCAAGATTTAAGTTGAGACGGCGTCTGTAGACGATCACAGCATATCCCCAAGCTAATGAAAGTTTTTATTGTGTCCAGGGTCAATATTTATATATTTATATTCCTCTGAGACAAAATCCAAACTGAAAATATGCGAGCGGACAAATTGAACGATCACCTCAACTTTAACATCCGACATCATAACAGTATAAACATGACAAGAAAAGCACAAAAAGTTTATGTCATGTCCCTTTTTAAATCTGCTTCAGTGATCAGTTAATGTGTTTATCTGTCTTCCTGCGCCAGAAACAAGTGAACCATTCAATACGAGGCAAAAAATAAACAGATAAATAAAATAAATGCTTCGACACGGACGTCCCAGTCTCAGAATAGGCACTTTATTGGAGCACAAAATAACACAAAGGAGCATTATTTTACTGTAAGAGTCACCAGACGATCAACAAAAGACTTGTATATGTACATTCCCCAAGTTGGGTTTCAATAGAAGGAAAAGATATGTGTTGAACAATATGGACATTCATAGGACAGAGAAATGAAAAATGTACAAAGATGTTATCCAGGCTATAATATAACGGCTGCGTTGGTGAGTTTACACACACACACACAGATTTGGTGTCATTGAGGTCAAAATCTAGTGTTGGTGAGGAGGAAATAAATTAAGTTAGTTGGTTATTTAGTGGTGAGCAGAAAGATGTGAGTTTAAACTCCTGGGACAACCTCTGAGCAAGGCATCAGTGTCCAACAAGTAGAAAACTGGCGCCAAAAATAAAGGAAAAATGCAGCAAAAAGGAGGTCTGGGCAACCTATGAGGCAGCTGACGTTTGCCAAGCGGGATTATGGTGCTACAAATGTCAGTAATCTGGTCCTGATGAGTCGACATGTTGCTTTATTTTCCATGCCAACATCATATTATGGCATATTTGCACCGAGAACAGAGAAATCAATTTCCAAACAGCTATTCTTTTATAAGATACAGATGTTTGTAGCTGCTTTTGGAGGCAGAAATCATTTCATTGGTTCAATTTCGTCCGGAGGAGACTCTGAAAGAAGATCTGCAAGTGTGTAGAAGTGGAATTAGCAGGAACTGTAGTATAAATATAAAAAGTGCTTTTTTTTCTTGCGTTTATGAAGGTGGCATTTGTGATTTTAGACGTTCAGGAGACAGTTTATTAAATAATTTAAACACCAATTTAATCTTTCTGTTTACAGGGTTCATTTAAAATATTTTCTGCCTCCCAAAGTCTCCATACAGGCTCCTAAAACTAAAACTATCTTCCTTCAGACGACCGTTAATCCACTTCTTGGGCAGAGTAGACAAACAACAGATTCTCCGCTGCAGCTACATTAACATTGGCTGCTTGGTTGTAATTTTCCATCCTCTGAAAAGCCAGAGCGAGATAAAACTGTTGCTTTTAAACACTCCCGGTCTGTCAAACTGAAATCACGGCTAGCGATATTCTCCCTTGGAAGTGTATAATTATGTTCAACAAGTTTTTAAAATACATAAACACAGCATGAATCTTCTGGATGGGAAGCTTGAAAAGCAGCAGAGCACAGCTGGAAACGACAGAGCGCTCCACAGCCGCTGCTCCGCGTCCGTCTGAGAAAATGATGGACAATGTGTCCAACTTGTGGTCTGGCAATTTCTACTGTATCGCTACAAACTATAAAAGAAATTGATCTGTGGTTTAAAAAGGCATTTTAGTGCAGAGCCACATGCAGGACAAACACACCACATATAATTACACAGAGAATGAAGTATTTACCGTAAATACACTGGCGATATCCAGTTATACAGACTGCCAAGTTAAACCGTGTTTTTTTTTATCTTGAAGAATGTAATCAATGATGTTAGCATTGGGTTGGATTCACAGCAGACCACTAATTGGTAGTTTCAAATGTCACACACGCAATCTCTGTAATTTGTAGTTTTTTTCGGTTTTTTTTGTTTGGTTTGAAGATATAACCTACGTGTTTAAAAGGCACTCGCATTAACAAAAGTGTAATTTAATCACCGTGGTTTAGTTCGGGCAGCTCAGCGGCTCCAAAGAAAGGATTCGAACACGACCCCGCCGGGGTCTTTCTGTGTGGAGTTTCTTCTTTTGTTTCTCTCAGTGTTATGTACGAGTTTCCAGGTAATTTTAAAAATGACAGATACACAAGAACCAACACATTTAATTTATATTAAAAGCAACACGTCCTCCAAATTTAACAACCAAATACGCTGTTTGGTGTATTTTCTAAGTCCACTGTTGGGTTAACGCCTCTATCCAGTCCTCCTCCTCCAAATGAGGAAGATCGTTGGTCCAAATTACTCCAGCTGCTAGAATGACATCTGTCACTAAAACGTAACTACATGCTGTTTTTGTGTCTCGTTGAAACAGCATTTTTTTTAGTTCAGGAAATCCAACACACGACCATTTGGATGCCTGACTTGGCGTTGGAGTTTGACCATGTTTCACCCATTATCCACGTCAGTACCGAGCCAAGCCGACAGAGTCACATGGCTGTATGTAAATTTCCTGTGAAATAGTTGTTAAATATGATAACTGAATATTGAGAAATCATCATGGATCCGGTGCTGATTAGAAGTTTGTCATCCAGAACTTCCTACATCTGCTCATGATGATCAGCAGACGAAGTTTGGAGTTTATTTCCTAACAGGAAAAAAAAAAAGAGGCTGCATTTGATTTTGATGTCTGCAATTATTAAGATGATTTGCTATGACACGGGCAAGCTGGTTTTCATGGCACTAAAGTAGCACGTCAACCTGATGCTCATTCATTCATTCATTCATCATCTCACAAGCGGCGCCGTGACAGTGCTGAGATATGACAACAAGCCCGCCCTGCAGGGTGCTGCAAATGAAAAACATTTCAACTCCGCCAACTTGATTAACCAACCGGTGTCACGAGTTGTGCATCCTGCAAAAACACTGAACCAAATGTTGTCTGGACAACGGTACTACTGCCAATTATTTGCAACAGTGAGGTACTTTATGGATCCCTAGAGGTATTTTCTTCTCTCCGACACCCACTACAAGGACGTCTAAGGTCGGGAGTCAGCTGCTCTCACCGTCTTCAGCAGAGTGAATGCATCATGGCGGACACGCCCAGAAAATTTAGGTTAAAATTACATTTGATTGAAAAGTTTTGAAGATGTTTACAGCAGAAATTTCTTTTGAAAACAAATTTGTGAAGCAAAAAATGCATCATCTGGTATATAATGAATGTTTCTAAATCATTTAAATACCTACATGACTCTGCGAAGTTTGAATTTTTCAACCATCTGGTCCAGTTTGAACCTTTTAAATGACCAAAACCATGTTTATTAGGATGCCTGATATCAGTATTTGAAGGTCGTTGTCTTTGTTTGCCTCACTAGATCTCCACATACACAGAGAAAGTTCACATATTAGTTTATTTTCTCAGCAACAACACTGCGTGCGACACATGTTCACAGCTACAGGACTCTCCAGTACAAACACAACTCATAACACATTCAATGCGACAGTTTTCCCAGCTGGTCCGGGGATTTTTTACTGTTTTACTATCAGTGTGCACGTTTCACTGTCATCGTCAATGAGCTGTTTGTTTAGGTTGGAACGTAAGAAAGAAGGATTACTGAAGTTTACCCCGGATAATAAACAGATTGAGGCACAAGTTCACAGCAGGAGAGCGAGCTTGGTGTGAGAAGAAAGCCCAACGGAAACATGACTAGCATCCATCTGGCAAAAAAAACAATAAAAAAAAAACCCAATAAAATTTGCCTTCAATTTTACGCTTTGCACAGACAAATAAACAGGATGAGTTGTGTTTCCATAGCTTCTCAAACATCATCACAGTGAAACCTTCCATATATACACAGGTATATATGAAGCATAGCGCCGTTGGGATGAGTTTAGCCTGGATGTCACCCTGTTTAGGTGTCACAAAGCGAGCAAACCAAACACTTGTTATATGACAACCAGCAGACGCCACGTTGTGGATGAATGAGTGTGTGTCTGTGTGTGTCTGCAGAGCACAGACTACTTCTGGACGTGGTGTGACGTGATGTGTGTATCAGCTTCGTGTGCATACATGTGCACACGTGCGTGCCAGAGACAAAGCGTGTATGGGGTTGAGTCTGTGCTAGTCCGAGCATGGTTTATGTGTAGAAATATCCTCTCTCGCCTCTTCTAAATCTCTCTCTTATGTGCGTCTGCGTCTAGTTAATAAATCTGCTCTGTGTTTTGCTCAAATTCACCTCTTCTGTGTTCACTCGACAGACTTTTGCTATGTCCTTAATTCTGGTGCGTCTCCAGCTGTCATATAGAATCAGTATTGCTCAAAATGTTTGCATGTGTTTTTGTGTATGTATCAGTGTTTCCAGGTTACCATGTTGTACATATCTCGAATGTTTCAACACGGACACACTTAAATCAACTCTTGTTGCATTTGTGATGAAAACTTCAAACTAGTTTAGATGATTTGCAATGTTTCACCAGCATTTAAAGTCCTTAGAAGTCCTTTTTTTTCAACCAACTCCAGCCTGGTTTTCTTAATTACATCTAAATTCCTGTTTTCTTTTGATCCGCTCCCCGTCAATGTTGTTGCCCATGTGCATTTGTCCATCTTGTTGACACATGCCGTTTGTCTTCTGGGTGGTTTTTTTTCTGGGTCGATTCTTAAACTAAAACTGAATGCAGCTTCACAGGTTAAACAGGAAAGACAAGATAGATAAAATTCTTTATATGCAAAGAAGGACAAAGAATGTGAGGGCTAAAGTGAAAGAGAGAAGTTAACACCACAGGCTGGTCGGGCTGCATGCCACCCTCAGTCTCTTTATCTCTCTGTCCTTTTTTTATCTTCTGCTGCTGGGCTCAGTCTCATTGGCATTAAAAGGTTTCTCCCTCTTCCTCCTCCTCGTCGATTCCTTGCAGACTCATTTTGTTCCCTCTCAGCATCAGCGCAAAGAGGCAAACCTTGTCCTCCACTAAACAGTCGTTGCATAAAATCCACAGCTCTAGTGTTGTGTGTCGAAAGTCCTCAGCGAAATCCAAGTGGTTTTAAGTCCAGTCCGTGTAAAATACATATTAATTACTTTTAAAAAATCACCACAGCTCATTGTCTAAATCTCATTCTCAGCCATTCTTATGTACAGTACTCTCAAAAAGGAAAAAACGATATTCCACAATTTGTTATTTGCTTTGGTTCGATCATTTGATTTGCTTCTGCTAACACTCCACCGTCCTTCCTCACATCTTCGATGCAAAGGATTCAGTTTTTATTGTCTGTACATTCTTCGGTCTGGAATCCAAATCTGAGGGTCCGATTGCTGCCCCAAAAAAAAAAAAACAAACCCAACAAAAAATAAGGCAGTTGACTTTCAAGATTTCAAGATGCACCAAGATTCATGTGTTACTTTGACGTAAAGGCAGCAGGGTGTTTTTTTGGGGGGCGGTGATTCTCATCTAACATGAAGACCTCAAGGTCTCAAATGTTTTTTTGTTTTTGTTTTCTGTGGCTTTTTAACATCCATAAGATAATTTCCCTCCTCAAGAATCAAGAATAGATGAATATTCTCACATGTTTTTGCACGATTGCACATCTTGATCTCGACGGTTCTGGTTTTGCTTCATGGAGAGTGAGGAAGACGGACTTTGTTTTTCCCTTTCACCTCATCCTCTTGTGTTGTGTTCCTCACTCCATCAAAGACAAGCCATCAAACCCCAATACGTCCATCCTTCAGTGTATCCATCCAACCAAACATGGAAGATTCAACATTTAGGCCGGCATCCCACAACGTTTTTGTTTGTTTGTTTCCAATTTCCGAATATTCAAAAGGCCCAAACTTATTTTCTCCTGCCCACCCATTTATCCATCCATCATCCCAATCGTTCCTTTTTCTTCCTTCCTTTCCTCTCAGAGGTCCAGACGGAAGGCACCAAAGTAGCTGGAGGATTCGTCAGCGTTGACCATTGTTGGTGAAGACACGGAGACGAAGAGTTCGTCGCCGGCCCTCAGTTCGAACAGTCCTCCCTGGTAGACGGAGTGGAGGGCGTACTCGGCATCTGGAGCCCAGCACTTGGTGCCCACCCCCTTCAGGAGCTGCACGGAACAAGAGAGGGACAAAAATAAAGGTGAGGAAGATATTCAACGGTTTGTACTGCTCCACGTGACCATAATATTTCAGGTGAAAAGCGGTATTTGTACCTGTATGGGGCTCGGGTAGGAGGTTTTCTTGTAGACGCATTGCACCAGCTGGTGGCTGACGCTGCGCTGGTCTCCATCACTGGCTGCTGGGGACGGATAACGAAAATACACCTGGGGGAAGAAAAGATTAAAATAAAGTATTAGGACAGTTATGTTACATTTGAACCGTAGAAACACACATAATTTCCATTTTCCAACAAAATGGTACCAAAAGTACATAATTATCTACCTGTGAGTACAGGTAGTACCGCCCATCCTGAGGCACACGCAGCTTCCCATTGGACAGGGTCATGTTGTGCAGGTGAGCCCCAAAACTCTGATTGGCCCATGAGCGGACCACATGGCGACAGGACTGGTGGAGACCTGCCGTGGGGATTGGGTATGGTGGGAACCCTGTTAGAGATAGAAGGAAATTTAAAACAGAAGTAGAAAAGATTTAGACAGAAAAACTAAAATCAAATCCTCTGACAAAGTAAACATACCACTACGTCCAGAAATTGAAGCTCGCTTCTTAACGTATGGTTCTTATAAAAAGGATAAGGGAACCAAGGCTCTATAGGCTGAGGTGCATCACATGGAGCCAAAAGCTCAACAACAGCAGCGACTGACAAAATGAAAACTATAGAAAACAGAACCAGTGATGAAATATGTGACCACGAATAGCAATCCTCCTATACTGCTAGCTGTAAAACTGCCAGAATCATTCCCTAAAGTTTCATAAAGGTTAAAGCTGACATATTGAGCGATATGGTTACTGTGATCGATGTTAACCTGTCAGCGTAGTTTTGAAAATGGTGTGAAAGTCACTGTCTGAAAAACACGAAGCTTCCCTTGAGTGCTTTCAGAGCTTTACTGAACTGGTGATTTAAGGGCGGTTTGCATGCACATAGCGGCCATATCCTTAATTATTACTTCAGTCCATATTTTAAAGCATCTTTCTCCTCATTTGTAGCCGGCCTAATACATGAAAATAAAGGATGAAGTGGAAGTAGTTAGTTCATGTTAGTTCAATGCGTTCAATGCTTGGCTAATGCGTCATTACTTCCGTCACATTCGTAAGATAATGGTTTTTCAGAAACTTGCTGCTGTATTTCCTTATGAGAAATGCAGCTGAATGTGTGAACCTCACCCTCTCTTCCTTTTTCCTCTCTCACACACACACACACACACACACACACACACATAAAACACGCTCCTTCCCCTTTGTTAAGTTAGTGGAAATGACATGAGACGTCCTTGGCCAGATTGTCAACATCCTTCATCTTATGTGCCAGAAGAAACAACATAAATGTCACAGAATAAATTTAAATCCCACATTTTACTTCACACACACCTTTAAGTCTTATCTGTAACCCTGATAATTAAACCATTATAGCCAGTTCCTTCCAGTCATTCAGCCTCACCTTGAGAGCCGGTGTCTCTGAGGGTCAAGTGGGCAGATGGCCTCTGGACCACCGAGGTCATGAACTTTGACCCCGAGTTGTTGAAAGGGCGAGGCATGGTTCTCGCCTCTGAGGGGGAGAGAGAGGAAATGAAAGAATGTCAGAAACGAACCTGCGGATGGATCAGACTTTAAGTTTAGGTTTGGGTTCGTGTGTAATTCTTCAGGAAATGAATGTATGTTTATGTAAATACCTTAAAGTGACTTATGTATATACCTGTGTGTGTGTAACGCTCACCCATGAAGGTTTGTTTGGAGATGATGTTCTCTGTCACCTGAAAGAAAACATACGTGTCACCAATGAGAGGCCAAAAATACTGTTACAACACATTAATGTGGAAACTGTTGCGTGTACTTTAGGTGTTGTGTGAGTGTACGTTGTGCATGTGTGTGCTGACTGCAATGGTCGTGATTTTTTTTTTAAAATATTGTATAGTCAAGTGAATTATTTGCTTTACACACACTCTATCTGTACTTCAGATAAAGGAAGTTTCAGAGGCTTTATAAACAAACCATAGTAGGATTTTTCTACTAAATCGGATGTGAAATATGCAAACGACCCCTCGGATGAAACGCTACATCTTCTTCAAAACCAAAAACCGTCAGGAGGAAGACAAACGTGGTCTTTCCTCCTGCGTCTCTTTGGGGTCTGGTTCTCCTCTCCTGCCTCCTTCTATCAGTACAGTAATAAACCTTTAAAGTTCGCCTCTTTCTGCAGATTGCACAGATCTTCCCTGCGTCCTGTCTCTGTTTTATTTCTCCTGCTCCTCTGTGTCATCCTTCAGCCTCTTTCATCATCCCCAGATGTATCTACAGCCAGTTCAAGGCTGTGTATACACACACACACACACACACACACTTCCTGACGCTTTCTGTACCAACTCTGTGCTCCTTGGTTTTTGTCTTTCCCACTTTGTAAATCATGCTTCATTTGCCTTTTTTTCCCATATACATCTCCAAATATATCTTTTATTCTTCCTAACATACTGTCTCTTTTTCATCATTCTCTCATCACTCAAAGTCCCGTCTTTAATCCCGCTCTCTAAACCTTTTCACCGTTACTCTATTTTTTCTCATTTTTATCCATCTGCACTGTACGTAAACCAAAGGGTCACAGGTTTAATCACCTGTTACTAGTCATGTGGTCTGTCTGATGTGCCCTGAAGCCTCCTCTGGTATAAATCTCCCCAAAATAATTTGCTGAAATGCCACAAAAATCCTGAATATGATTAATTCCACCTCTGTTTTTTTAATGGTCACCCAGCTATAACTCTGATGTTATTCTTGGCAGCGGGCGTGTTTCTCCTGTGCACAACGCTCAACCTAACCTGCAAATTGGACATGATCGCTCTGGGCTTTGGCGTGTGTGTTTGAGTGTGTGTGTTGGTGTGAATGCCAGCACCTCCCCCCCTCCACTGGTGTATATCCTATATACTCTAAGGGGAACACAACAGAGTGTAAACTTGGCTGTTCTAGCTCGTCTTGCTACACCTAGCGTGCCTGTCTTGGCCTCATATACCTTAATTCCTGAAAGCAGAAAATTACACACACACACACACACACACTTAACGAAAGGGAGAAAATTACCAACAGATTTTCTGCTATGCATGTGGCTGCAGTTTAACATAAATAAAAAGAAGTAAGAAACACGGAGGGGATTTTCCCCCACTGTTCAGGTGACTCCAGAGCAGCTTGTTTTCAATATATGAGTTCAACATGTCTGCTGTCTTTAGTGCTTAAGCGCTCACATGGGAAACTATGGGATGGTTAAACAGTGAAATCAGCTGTAGAGGCTGCATGAATTATTGACGTTCCTCACAGCAGTGGAAGCTTTCTATGGCACCCGGAGAGACTTGTGACCAGCTGCATGTTTGAAGGTGAATGCCACTGTCACGTAGAGTTATAGACCGTTCACAGTGTTTTCCTACTCACTGTTTACATCTGGTTTGTATTTAGAACCTACTGTATGTGGTGACATGTGAACACACTTAACCTGGTGTGAAATTAATTGTATAAGTAGACATATATGTGACAATTAAGTTAGCGAGGAGACGTTTTTTTGGTTTTTTTCTCCTGCAGGAGACATGAAAAGATGCAACTTGGCAAAATAAAAACAGACTTCATGTTAATTGTTGCTTTCCTGTGCACACGGTGAGCTGTAAACGGTCTCTTTTAAAAAGGGAGAAAAATAAGTCATGATGTCTTAAACACCACCACAACAAAAAACACCTGTGGTACCTTTTAAACAACATTACAAGCGCACAAATAAAGTGAAATTCTCCTTTAGGTGTCATCTGGTTTGCAGCATTTTAAACTATCCAATCAGTGCACTGATGTGTCTATCGTTTGAAAGAAGAAAGAAGCCTGCAGGCACCTTTTTTTTTTTTTTTTTAACTTCCTGCTTTGTTTGATTGAGCATCTTGAAGTCATTATTCAGAATAACGACTTGAGTTACAGCTAACATAATAAGGGTAATACCTGGTAATAAAGGTTTACCTGTCAGCTAAAGAAAACATGACGCATTTGTAATGCTGAAAGCTTTCAATTATCTAATTGTATCTATTAGAAATGAATTATTTCTTAAAATCTAACTGAATGACTTTACCTGGATTACTTTGTGTTTATGCACATGATAAAATATAGATGAAGACGTCCAGATTCAGTCTGATTTGAGTCGTGCATGAATGAATGAATTCTGCTTAGATAACATGTCAAAGCTGCACGTAGTGGAAAACTCTCCCTTCATTACCTTCACTTCTTCTCTGTGTTGTGTTTTATTTGCACGTATTTATGTATCTGTGTAACTTTATGACTCTCGTGTGTTTTTGCTTCATTCATTCAGTCGGGGATTCCTCTTACTTTTAAACCGTCTTTGAGGCTAAAAGGTCACAAGCTGCATCTCATGGCATGACATTACACAGGAGCTACTGCAGCTTTACTTACTCTCAAACACAGCAACTGATAAAGCCAGTTATTATTAATGTCAACCATTATTGATGATAACATGATAATCAGCTGCCTGCCCCATGTGGATCAAAGGTATCTGTGCCTGTTTTCTATCACCAGGAAGTAAGTTATGTTAATGTATTTATGGGTTTTCCCCAATAATGCAGGTTTTAAAGATTGTCACGTGGAGATTTACTGTGAAAAACTACACCTCTGCCCTGTGTGAAGTTCACCGGCTCTGACGTGAGCAGCTTCAAAGTTCAGGTTCACTGCCAGTGTGACCTGATGTAAAAAGATACTACGCAGAAATAAGTAACAGACACGCAAAAAAAAAAAAAGCAGAAAAGAGATAGTGAGAGTAAATCTTCCTTTTTGCCAAATCTCATCCTCTCCAACAACTACTGCACTTCCACAAAGTTGAAGCAGAGATTTTTAAAAACACATTTTTTTAAGCAGTAGAGGAAGAGATGTCCTGACGTTTAGCGAATATAATAAAATGTTAGATCCTACACTTCCCATGATGCCCCTCGATAATGTCTTTAGGTCCACTAATTTCTCACATTTCTCACTATTGTTTCATATCTCCGTCTATTTGATGGATCTGTATGTAAATGTTTTTGCTCTATATGTTCATGGTTTTATTGGAAAATCGGT
This sequence comes from Pampus argenteus, assembly GCA_036937835.1. Classification (NCBI taxonomy): domain Eukaryota; kingdom Metazoa; phylum Chordata; class Actinopteri; order Scombriformes; family Stromateidae; genus Pampus; species Pampus argenteus. Next base: position 2,494,427 of record CM072860.1, read on the forward strand.
GGTGAAACATGAGAAACAAGCTTGCAGGGCAACTTTGTCCTTTTTAGGCAAACGATACTGTAGGTGTGAAGCTAAGTTGATAAAGTCATTTGTCAAGAGTAAAGAACGCAGACAAAGACAGACTGCCAAAAACCATGAGTTGGTGGGAGAGAAAAAAAAGACAGAACCAGAGAGGCCAAAGATGATGGACAATTATGGAAACAAGAGAAGAAGAAGAGGAATGAGGATTAAAAAAAAAGAAAGAAAAAGAAAAGATAACAGAGTGGACAAGTACAGAAAAAAAAGAACAAGAGGAGGATTGAGAGAGGAAAAGAAGGAGAGTGAAAGAGGGACAAGTATGCACATGAAGGAACGTTTCTACTGCAGATTAGCAGAAGCTGCAACCCAATACTTTAATATGCTGCTCGACCCCGACAGGCCTGGACTGGCTGTGTGTGTGTGTGTGTGTGTGTGTGTGTGTGTGTGTGTGTGCGCGTACATCTTTGAGCTACGACACCAAATTCTTATCAACTCTGGTTTAAAAGAGCTACTTATTCCACTCAGTCCAGTTTTGGTTAGAAAAATTGTAAGAACGTGAATCAGAGATGGTGTGTGTGTGTGTGTGTGTGTGTGTGTGTGTGTGTTTAATGGCTCCCTGAGGCTGAGTCGATGATTAATAAGTAACTTCTTGTTAAAGCCTGGTATGTCCAATAGATTTGGAGACAAAGGAATGTGCACAATGTTTTTTTAATATTAGGTCCTCCTGTTGTTCCTGGTGCGGCAGGTTGTCACTGAGCTGCAGAAAATCCTTTATTCAGACGCTGAAGCTGAAGGGGACAGTCGTGTTACTCTAGAAAACCAGATCGAGTGTGATGAAACCACGAATTACGATTTCACAGTGGCTGTTTCGAAGGCTCCTTAAATATGTGTTTTAATTGAACCCAAAGACCTCAGTGTTCACGATTTATAGCCAGAAACAGTAACTGGTCCTGCTCGATAAGGGTAAGCCCTGTGGAAAACTAGACCTCAGTTAATTCTCTACGCACACGTCTGCACTGATACGTCTCTTCAGTATCGTCTGATTTAATTTAATGTCATATATGACGAAGAAAAACAGAAAATCCGATGGAGCATTAAAAACATAGATGTTATTCATCTTTATTATGCACACACACATTCAGTGCTTTAATATATAACCAGATCATCTACAAAAATCCCAACGTTGCCCATAGTTTTAATTTAATCAGTGAGGCTTTGGCTGAACGTGACTCGGGTCCGTCTGGGCTGCATTTATAGGCGTTTTTATTGTAAACGTGGTTTTGGAGCTTCGTCAGGATCTTCCAGCATCTCACGGAAAACTCACTGAGACGCGTCACGAAACGACGGCGGTTTGATTCCTCAGACCAGCTGAGTAAATCGAGCTGCAGAAAAGGAAAATATTATCTTTCTTTGCATTAGTTGTTCTGACGCCGGTGTGGCCTGATCTTGTAGAGACGCGGTGCCCAGAAAGTAATAATATAACACTTCACTGGTTCCTTCGCTTCATCAGATATGAGTCGAGGAGGAAGGGAAGCGAGACATGCCAACAAATCAGATGGAAACACAAACTGTTGTCGTCTGGCCTGTTATGTGGCTCTTTTTTCTTCTTCTTTCTTTATTAACTCGCAGCTCTTCTCATATCAGATCACGCCTCGTTTCCTTCGCTCCATTGTTCGTCTGTATTTCAGTGCAGCCACAGTCAGCCGTGACAACAGGAAGAAAGACAAACTCTCGCTCTTTAAATTAAACGATATAAAAAGGTCAGTTTCAGAGACTGTACGTCTGCAGAAGTTGGAACTTGTGATTCTAGTACTTTATGATAAAGTACGAGTCGTAGATCTGCACTCCGAGTAAATGGGACACGTCTGACGCGTAGACCACACAAGTCATCCTGCGACCAAACAGCACTCGTTTATTAGCAGTTTATCGCTGAGTAGTTTCATGTCACTCGATGCCAGCCGCTGATAACCGACCTGTTTGGTGCTGGAGTTTCCTGCCAGACAGTTGTGTACACTCAAGGAAGCGGTTGACTCTACACAGACGAGAAACAGGAGATTGATATCACCCTTTTATTGCTCTTTGAGTGTCGTTTCTCTGTAAAACCGGCGTACAGTCGTCTCTTTATTAGCCGAGTCGTCCCCTTCTCGCACTTTTAACGATTTCACAAGAACACAAACAGGTTAAAGCTGTTTATACACTGATTTAATTTACTTTCTGTATTCTTCCACCTGGTTTCTCTACAAAATAACATAAACAGTCGAGGATGCAGTTTCCACCCTGCAGATTATTGCATCAATTATCTCTCTTTCTCCTCCCTCCCTGTGTCTCTTTATGTCTCTCTATCTTTCTGTCTGTCACCCTTAAACTCTTTCACAACGTGGTTTTTATTCCCAAACAGCATGAAACTAGGCCAGGGGTGGGGTTGCTGTGACTCTCAGTGTTTTAAGTTTCGTTTCAGAGGAGCTAAGCTACCATCAATACAAATACCAATACGAGTGCATCATACGTGTAATGCCTTTATGTCAACAATGTTCTCTTGTATGACATAAATCTGAACTCTTCAAGCTTTTACATTAGATTCAACTTTATCGTCATTAATAATATAACCTACCTGATCCCAGTTACAGTTATATGTAAAACATTTATGATCAAGATGTGATATATAAAAAAATAAACAAGTCTCACTGACTTCCGTGGTTTCCTCATTTCTTTGATCACAATCACTTTTATTGTTTCAACGACGGACTTTGACCTTTATAGTTGGCGAGATTACCTTGGTTCAGGTTCAGGACAGGTTATATACGTACGTTCTGATATGATATATGAAGGTTGCAAAGATGTTTGTGTATATTTTGACTCGTAGGTGGATTATGCTAAAGTTCAACGTTGAGCTTTTTCATGTGTAATATGGAAGAGTGAAGTCAGTAATGCCTTGTTGTGATCTAAATGTTCAACTAAACCCTCATAAACTGCTTTGACAAATAATCTAATTAAACAGAAGATGAATCAAAACTAGGATCTTGTAACTTGGCATATGATAAGAAGAAGATCTAATAAGTTCATAAAACAACCCTCCTCCTCACTGAGGTATAAAGCTTTATACTGAGGTTCAAAACACACTTCTGAGTGGAGGAGGGAGTTGAAACCTTCGATATGCCGTTATCTTATTTTCCAGTTATTCAACACATTTGGCTTTTTTCCCAGATCAGCACATCCTGGTTACAACTTCATCCGTCTGTCTGACCACTGAAAACATGATGATTAATAATAGACATGTAGTCGGTCGTGATCACGAGGAGATTTATTAGAAGATCAGATACGGATTCACAGATGCTGTGGATCTGGCTGCTAAAATAAATCTCCTGCATCCAGATTCTTTGCATTAGTCACGGAGAACGAGGAGCGAGCGTTTCTGGATGTTGTGATCAAACCTGACAGAAAGTGGAATTTAAAACTTGAAGATTTTTTTTTAAATGTGTGTATATAAATTCACGTGTGTATTTATGTTTTTTTTTTTATTTAAAATTTTAATTCGATTTTTTTTTTGAGTTGTTTTAATGTTTTTGTGCATTTTAATTTTGATTTTATCGTTGCAGTTCGTCTCTGACAAACTATAAAAAAACAAATCTTACTGCAAGGTGGCGAGTCTCAAACGCCTTTAAACCCGTTTATCAAATGCACAGCGTGTGATGACTTCACACGAGTCATGTGATTATTATTTTATTTAATCCCGCAGCTGTGTTTATGCCAAACTTTTCCATTTTATTTTTCATGCTGACATCACAGAAGCAGACTGTGGTGCAGGAAGTCGGTGCACATGTAGGGAAAAGCTATAAATAAAGTGAGATAAAAGGCAGACTGTGTGGTCAAGAGACATGAGCACAACAGTTTAAGGATTCCCAGAAGCTCCGAGATGGAAACTCTGTAAAAACCTAATCAACAAAAACATTCGATTTTGATAAAAACCACGGCTGATATGAAATGCGAGCAAAATGTCACATTTTCAAGGTTGCAACAAAGCCTGCGGGATGTTTCCACAGGGACAACGTTGAGGCGTGTTTACTCCAACCAGCCGTGATGTTGTGACAATGTTTGGCCTGTAAAACGCTTCATGTACAAATAAGTAGATGCTGAGAACTTTTTTTACATCCTTATAAGGAGATGCGAGAGTTTTACTTTGTGCTATCAAATCATAAAAAAAACACAACTTTCCACACTCACCACCCAACCCAAAGCATAAGAAAATAAACACTCAACAGGTCTGAATTCAGTGGTATTTCCCTTTAACAGGTGTGAGCCGAGTGTGTTGCAATCTCCTGATGTTTGTTATTGCTCACACATGTAGCGTCAGGTCTCATAGAGAACAATGAAAACCTCTTTTCCTCTCGTCTGCCTCTCTCATCTCATCGCTCTGGTTTCACCCATTCATCCTCTTATTTTTAATAACTTTCATAAACACAAAGAGCTAAACAGATGGGAGACACAACATAAATACTTACACTAAATATAGAGAGAAATACCTTTATACCCTAATATAACACGAGGAGGAAAACGGAGAATAATAGTTCATTTAAACTCGTATTAAACAACGTAAAAACATAAAGTGAAGCTCCTCAAGGCTAAATGTTATCTCCCTGATAGAGACGAGTCAAGTAATTATGAAAGGCTTTCAGATATTTGGCAGTAACGGTCAGCGGGATAAACATCAAGCGGTCAAAGCCGCTGTGAGAAAGCAATAAATCTCATAACTAAATAAGTGGCTGCCTGCTCCCAAAGCTAACGGCTTGTAATGAAATCTTTAAGAAATTGTAATTTGTTACAGGAGGAAGAAGGAAAGTCACTCTGGGCTTTAATGAAGAGTTACAGTAGAGCGAGTTAAAGCTGCACAGGTGCTGCAGGAACGCTGACTGAGAGCTTTATTATATGAGTTTTCCTGGGAATGTGCTGTGTGTATCCGGCATTACACACATCCGAGCAAGCTTTGCTTTAGGGGGGAAAATTCCCCCAAAGATGAGACAAGTCTGGAATTTAGCTTTTAATGCTCATATCGTGACATCACTGAAGCTTATTGTCTTTTGTATTAAAGGATGAGGCTGATGTTTGTGTTTCTTCTTCTTCTGCTACAGAAACTTAAGAATTAGGAGTTGGGGATGTAGACGGAGGAGGTAGGGGAGGATATTCAGGGGGGTCGCTGGACAGGAACTCGGCCCGAGGGATGAATGGAGAGAAGGAGGGCGGCCGACGCCAGACACAGAGATCCTTTGTGTTTGTGTATCAGCTGGAAATCACTAACAACACCGCACAGCCCCTCCGCCCCTCCTTGTGTGTGTGTGTGTGTGTGTGTTTGTGTGTGTGTGTGTGTGTGTATACATCATGTTAGTGACTGACATTTGCTTTTCAATAGCCAACAGTAGAGCAGATAAAAGATAAGGAAGTGCTGACCCGCTTTTTCTTCATGTGAAACAAGTCAAAAACCACTAAATAACACGTTGCCACGGTTACATTATTCTGTCCTCCATCGCTCCATCTTTACCCGAGAACGAGATGACCTTTTGTGTTTTGTGTTTTTGTCTTAGTAGTTAACAGACGGATAGAGAGACGACGAGCATCACGTAGTAAAGTTAGCGCCGGTGGTTTTAGGAAGGTTTGTTCGTTTTGAGGTTCAGGGAGCAGAAAGTCGTATTCTTACTGTGTGATGTGACGACGATAAGAGACTCACAGAAGACGGAGGGCGTAGCTTAACAGTGAAGTACTGACGATGACGTCTCTGAAGCCTGCTGCGTGTCTGTCCACACCCTGACCACTGATGTCAAAACAGCTGCTTTGCATCATCGGTCAGAAGCAAAATATTCGCTATGACATCAGTGCAGATTTCCAGGTTCGGCACGTAGAATACATGTGTTTGAGAGAAAGAGAGGCCAGCCACTTCTGATTATAACCGACTGTCAGAAGCAGCTTGACAGGTCGCAACATGACAGTTTCTACATGTTCTTCTTCTTTAACTGTCGTTATTATAATTGGATGATTGTTGTTGCAATGTGTTGTGTTTTTAAAAAGGTCAAGCATGAAGTTTTGAAACTCAATATTTGGGGTCAACATGGATGAAACGTTGACATGACAAGCAGCCATCTGGACGTGGTGATGAAGATCTGGGACTGTTCCTAAACTGACCCTGAGGCTTGACCTCTTCATCCAGGTGTTCGTATCCATCATTATAACAGAAAGAGACGGCCTTCTTAATATGAAAGGTAAATCCCTTTGCTGTGCTTTGCTGAAGGTAAATCAGGACAGAGGGAGTCAGCTTTAACCTTCTGACCCGAACCAAGGAGAAGATAAATATTCCTCTTCAAACTAAATAATTACTGCTCACCCAGCGCAGCATCTATCACGTGTCTGCACACTATCTAGAAGAGGAGAACAATGGAAACTGAGTGACCACCTGCTCTGCACGAAGCAGGAAGTGAAGTTTAAGCAAGAGTGATGGATCAGAAACAAAACACCACAGCTGAGACCCAGGAGGGAACAATCTGAGCAGGAGCTAATTCAGATTCCTGCAGTGGATGTGTTAACCCGACCCCGTCTGCGAGCGTTATTCATCACCGCGGCTGGAAACTGAGAGGTGATGTAGTAATTTGTCTCAGCAGGTGCAGATGTTACAGCGGCCGGGAAGAGGAGCAAAGGAAAATGAGTGCGGCCTCCCACTAGGCCTGAGAGTTTTAAGACTCAAATACCTGAGCTTAGCCACACACATGCCATCCTAAACCCTCCCCCCTGCGCCGTTTTCTCTCCTCTCTACCGTACCATCTCCTCTCTTCCTGTAAATCACAATAACTGCACATGTGTGTGTACTGATTGTTGTGCAAGATGTTGCACTACATTTTACATTAACAAAACTTATCGTATGTTTCTAAACTGTTAGATTTGTCACTGCTCCGTACGTTAGCATCCTAAATGTGATGTATTCCTTTATATTAATCTTTTCATTTTATTATTAATTTTCAATTAGTTTTATTATTAGCTATTATCTTTTATTTTTAGCTCACTGCATCTTTTTCTCCTCCACCTCTACCTTTCTGCTTTCTCTTTTTATTTATTTATTTATTTTTATTTATTCCTGTCCAGCTGGGTTTGTTGTTTTTAACAGCTTCCTCTCTTGTTGTTTTGACCCGACCTTTGACCTCAGTACTCTCATCAACCCTACATATATACACATATATTTGTCACATCATCATCATCATCATCATCATAACTCTCCCACTCATGCCGTGTCTGCCCCACAGAGGAATCTATAAAAACGGAGCCAACACATCTTATAATAAGTTCCAGGACATAAACTGGAGCCAAAGTTGTGCTGAAACTCCTCGTGTATTCCTGTTGGTTCCCGGTTCTTTGACTCCACCTCATTCTCAATACGCTGCCTTTCTCACACTCACTGCTTGTCATATTTTTGTAAATGGAGTGAGTGGGCGAGGCTGAGCATGCATCCAAACCGCATAGTTTATCAGCGAACCACATCCAAGCATCTGTTTTGGACTTGTTGGACTGTTGGTTTTGTGCCAAGACTAAGAAGACACAGCAGCAGTTTGTGTGTTTCGTGTGAGTAAATTGTAAAGTTGAGACAGTAGAAGAATTAAACCTTCATTTTGACCTTAGACTCATCAGATATCTGACATCTTAATCCAGAATCGATCAATCACTCCAGTAAGACTTCATATCAGCGGCTTCTCTTTCCTCCCTCCTCTTAACTCGAATAGATACGGTCCACTGTTTCCTGATCCCGACAGCACTGAGGGCTTAGCATTTACACCCAAGTACCACGAGTCAAAAATACTTCAACTTGTTGCAAGAGGGATCAAAATGCTTTAAGCACCTGACCTGAAGAAGTGATCAGCCTCTCAGCACCTGTTCGCTGCAGCAGCTGGACGCCTTTATTTATCCCCAGACATGATGCTTGTTGTCTCCATTGAGCCTCAACTTTTTAACATTTCTAGCTGGGACCTCCTCCGTTTATCACTATAACTACAGACAGACTAATCTCTGGTCACTGGACATCACTACTGAGGGTTAAAGGTACAATATAGTGCTGCTATTTTCTGCTTATAGTTGTGGATATGAGGCTTGATGTATATCTCAGCTGCAGAATCAGTTATTTGATAAAGCTGACAAGAAGATATTTATTTAGACAGATATTATAGATTTTTTTTAACGAAAAGGTCAATATTTGTTTGGTCAGATTATCTGTGTTTGCTCAGAGTAAAGGGCTGAGATATGAACTAACCCTGCACTGAGACTTATGTTGTGTGTATATATAATATATATGAGATGTTGTATTTCACCACTGACGGTATGTTAAGTGGATTTGTTCAATGTCTGGATGATATAGAATATGACTCCCATTTCGCTTTCTAGTCATTTTCATATCTGTCTGTTAAATATGAAGCTGGAGTCATACCAGATAAATAATTTATCTTAACATAAAAACTGGGAGTAGGAGGAAACAGCTCCACAGATAAAACCCAAACTCATTTTATTATTCAGTTTATGCTACGCTACGCTAACCAGCCTCTCAGCTGCTGTCCTGATGGGACTTTAAAATACTGACGCGATTGGTTATGATCATTTTTTTTTAAATCAGATTAATGCAAATTGATTTGAAAGAAAATAAACACCAAGGATGTGACCTTTGTGACCTCAGATCTGCACATACAGTTAAACATTAATATTGTGTGATTGCTTTCCAGTCGCAGTATTCATCTGTGTAAAATAAAAAAAATAAATAAATAAATCTCAGTTTCCAGTATTTTCACCGAAGCATTTTATAAGTAAAGAAATGGCGCCTCTTTGGTCTGCTAGCTCGCTCCAATCGCTGCGTTGGAGACTTTAAAACCTTTATCCAGTGACGCATGTTGACAGCGAACACAACACAATACTGTAGAGGCTGCCTCTTTCCATATCAGCTGAGAAAAATCAAATCAAATCCAAAAGTGTTGTCAGGAAAAGTGACGGGATTTGGAAAATGTTGACAAGACGTTTGCCCACATGTGTGAATGTTTGGAGGTGAGTAATGGATGAATGAGTGAATCTAGACATTCCTGTTCCCGTCCACCGAGGACCACAGGGGCATGGAGCGGCGCTCGCCGATTGTATCGTACAAGCAGAGCAGAGAGAAGGGGTTTGGAGAGGTGAGCGGTAGAAGGAAAAAGAAACGAATGGAGAGAAAAGCAAGGAGACTTGTGCAATAAAGGCTTAAACAAAGACAGATTGCAGTTGTGTGTGTGTTTGTGTGTGGAGGTGTGTGGAGGTGGTAGGAACTGAGGGGGCGGATATGCTGCTGTAAGCATTTAGACATTCAGACTAAATGGGAAAAGTCCTCTCGCTCATGTCTGGAAGAAGATGACTTATGTCAGTGGAGCGACTCACTGGGTCTTTGACTTTGTGTGTGGGTGAGTGGCGGGATATTCTCGCACCGCCGCGGTCAGGAAATGAGTTTCAGAGAGAGATTTTCTGACAGAAACCCACGTTGTTGTTACGTTTCTGTTTGTGAGCATTTCTTCTAGAGGAAAAGATATACATACATAATGTGGGATAATTTGTGTTTTGTGTGTGGTCAGTGGAGGATATAAACTCCCATCTCAACTGTAACATGTCGACTTATTGATGCCAAGTAATACCAGGTGTTTATGAGGATGGAGGTGCTGAAAGGTGCCACGAGGCTGTAGTGATTCAGAACAGACTCACTTCAGTCCACATTCACACAAAACCACCAATACTACGATTATAAAGACCTCCTCGCTCTATCAGCTGCCTCAACAATCACTTTACATCAGTTATTTCTTCATTAGTTCAACTATGACGTGTCAGTTTTTCTAAATTTGCCATTAAAACCATCCTCATAGACTCTGACATTTAGAAAAACAGAATAAAAGACACCTAAGATATTTATGTTTCTGTAATTTACAACTTTGATGTGTTGATTTGTGTCTAAGATCAAAACAAGGATAAGGCGTTACGTAAGCCATAATAAGAGTTTCAATTGACACCTCGATGCCAGAACGGTTGGCACACTGGAAGAGGAATAAAAGGTTGGTTTATGGGTGCGTACACAGTCCTAGTTAAAAATTTGTTTTGCTTCAGGCTTGAACTTACACTCACATGACACGAAAGTCAACTGTTTCAAAAAAAGAGTCTTCCTTGTTGAGATTACATATTAAACTTTAGGTGAGTAAGACTAAACGACTTTACGGAAAGTGAAACTCTTCTTCGTTTTGTCCTGATGTCATTGATCTTATAAAAAAGGAAATTAAATTAAAAGTAGCAGCAACTCTTGTGAACGTGCTGGTGACACTGTTGACATTTAATTGGCACAAACTGCACCGTTGGGAAGGCGTGTGGCGAGTTTTAAGCGTGTTTGTTACAGGTAGGACTTGCTCAAGACATGTTTTTCTCGGTAACACTTGACTTGATGCTTTTGTTAATCTGAGGTGTATTTGACTTGAGGTTTGGCACAGATACATGAAACCATCAGTTGAAGATAAAGCTGACAACAGCACGACAGGTTCGAATCACAGAGTTGTATGTGAGCGGACATGTTTCCACAAACTCACAAGTTAGAGCTCATAAATGTGAACGTAGCAAAACAAGCACGGCGGTGTTTACGCTCTAAAGTCAGACGGTATCAACAGTGACTGGCTCCAGATGTACATTATCAGTTATTAATTGGTTTTATGATGTATTATTGTGTTTATATTTGCACACGCCCTCACAGACGGGGAGGTCAAAGGTCAGGCTGCGGTAAAGAGTCATAAAGGTTCACGTTTGTCACTTCAGCAGCTCTGCCATCAGCGACTACCCCTCCGGTCCCGTCATTGCAGAATAAACACAAAGAAAATGAACCCGAATGCTTTCATTACTTTTAAGTAAGGGACTTTTTAGTGAAAGGTTTTGTCTGCAGCAGCTGGCCAACGTTAAGCAGAGTGTGTATCATGTACGCTGTGTGACAGATGAGGTGTGTGTTCATTTCATTTCCATTATAAATCTAATAGTAATAACTGTTCTCCTCCACTCAACCCGTCATCCATCGTTACAGTTTGCTTCCAGGACAGGTGTATATTGTTAATACTCACTGTCTTATGAGGTATTCTGTTGTTGTTTTAATACACTCGAGTTCATGGCTGGAAATGAGATGAGTGACCTTTAAGTAATAATGGAAAAGTGAGCCAATTAATCCCCATAAACCTCATCCAGAATTTTTAAGAGTTTGGTCCAAAAGAAACGCACATGGAAGAATTAATTTACGTGCATCTACAGCGCTCGGATCTGAATCTCATCACACTATAATTTTTATCATTTTGAGTGTTACTGAAGGTTTCTCCATTACGATGACAAATAACAGTCAATTAGTCCCACTCAGAGGTTCAGTCCCCAGCATCAATTCCCCACAGATGTGTCTCAGTTTACTGTAACGGAGCAGATTCCTTCACGCTGAAACCAGCCTCCATCTGGTCTCTAACCCAGGGTCAGCAGAGCGGCCTGGACATGCCTCATTAAGGGTTACAGTAATACTTTAAATATCCAATATGGTGTTGAGATATTAAAGTGGATCATTCAGATTGTAGGAGCGGCGTTAGCTTGGAAACAGTTACACCTAATATTTCCCATCAAGTCATCCTGATCGGTTGTGCATTGTTTGCTACAACAAATCCCACTTTTCCATCTTCATTACAGTCCAAGGAATTGCTTTCAATATATACGATTCAATCATATGTCTCCATAACAAACATATGGAGCATCAGGATGTCAGTCATGTCTTTTTTTTTATATAAAATATCTTACCTTGGAGATGTACGCTTTGATGCCTTCGGCCAGTTTGATGCAGGGTTCCCCGAAGAGCTGGGCCAGCTGGTCTGGGATGTCCTGGTCCTTATCCAGAGCATTCAGTAAACTCAGGCACTTCAGCTCCTCTGTCACCCCCTGACTACGCACCTACACAACAAACACACACACACAGAGCAAAGATTCATCATGAGTCCATGTTGGCAAGACTTCTGAAAAGAGAAATATGTGCCTGGATTTTGCTGTCTCTGACCACGTTTCTGTGATATTGATTCCTTCAGCAGATGTTGAGTTTTTCTGGCTTTCAAAACTCACTCTATTATTGTCCAGAAACCCGTCATGTTTGCTTTAAATATCTCCACAGTGAATAAAAATACTTTATACTTCTACTTCCTAATCAACTACAATGCAGCCTGTGTTTTCCCATCATAAACTGTATCATCTCTCACATGATCGCTGGCGCCATCATTTATAATACAGTCACGGAGATTAATAAGATTATAATGATCAGTTTTGATCTGGAACACCACAGATGCTATAAATACCACAGCACAAAATGTTTCCTCTGATATTTACTAAATAATAACCTGTAAATAACATTTAATTATTATTATTATTAATAGGGATGTTTAGTATTTTCTCACTGATAACATCCAACATCATCTGTAAATTCTTGCTGTATAAACATCATTACTTTCATTTACTCGTATTGCACTCTTGGGACATTCGTGTCTCATTTGTTTCTGCTGCTAAGTCAAACCAGTGATCCTCCAGTGTGCCGTCACTCTCTCTGCACTTCTCTAATATGCAGCTCAATTCACAGATTATTTCCTTTTGCATGTGTTTTTCATTTGTTTAATGTTTTTTTGTATGTGTGTCTGTGTGTCCTTTCATTGTTGCACCTGTTTTTATGTGAAGAACCTCAGCTTTTGGTACATATATTTCCCCTCACTTTTTGAAGCATTAACTATTATCTCATGGGAACATGCACAGCAACCAATCAGCTGCCGGGATGTTTCCACGCTTTGGATTTTACACTTGAAAAAAAAAAACCTGAGACCAAATGTAACCAAAACGTTTTTGGCACACATGCACCGCTGTTTCCTGGAGCTGAAACACAACTCCTTATGTAACACAGAACACGCATGACTGTACCGAAGGGTTTCTCCTGACGTGAAGCGAACCGAACCGAACACACGTACACTGCATCTATATCGAGACATCTAATAAGAGACCTTTGCTCTGGGGTTGAGGAGAAATTATTATGCCTCCTGTTTGGCACCGACTTTCATCTGATATAATAAATGTTTTCATGTAATTTTGGGCAGCACAGGTCGAATGAGACATCTTTGGGAACTGAAATGTAGAGAGAGGGAGACTTTGTGACTTTCCAGCTGTGTATTTCTACCCTTCGGGGAGGTTGTCACGGTCTGAAAGGCCTGTTAATCACTCTGTAACAAGCTCTGATGAGTAGAGAGATTACAGAGCTGCACTCCATCACCCCATCTCTTTATTTTAGATTCATTTCTTTCTGCTTGACCCCAGTTCTCTTTCTTTCTCTTTACTCTCTTTGTCATGTCGCTTTCTTTTCTTTCTTTAGTTTTCATTGATGTACGAGCAGATCTGGGTTATTTCCACTCAGGATAGTGGTGTGACTGTGTGTAAATTCAAACCAAGCAGGAAGTTCGGGGCATTTACAGGAAAAGCCAGGGGCCACCGCTCAGCCGTCTCAACGCGTTGTCCTGTCCTGGAAAGGATGACTAATTTCTTTTAATGGCTTCCCATTTCTATTCAGAGACTAATCATACGTCTAATGAGACACACATGTCATCAACCGCATGCTGGTTAAAAGCCATCTCAGTGTTGGACGCTCAGATTTATTTATTTTTTTGACTACGTAAAGCTGAAAGAGGAAATTCTCGGTTTCCACAGATGATTTGAACTATGCGGGTTTATTTCCAACAAAGACTAAAGAAAAAAACTTTCTATCTTGGATTTGGGTCTAAAGTTTGATTTATTGTCATCCTGAAGACAGAAATGCTTCAACACATTGGATCATAATTTAGTTCGGGCAAACATTACACAGTAGATGAAAAAAGCATTGCTAGATTATTCCGAGTATTGCTTTTTACACATTATTTCAACCACTTTTTTGCATACAATCAGGACACATCTCAACAGAAACTGCTGACAGTGGAGTCTGAGCAGACTCTTGTCCACTGTGAGGAGGTGTGTGATGACGGTTACCGCTAACACAAGCGTTGGGGAGGTTCACACATGCACGGATGGATTGAACGGAGAGAAAGTAGGCTTGGTTTCGTTCTGGCGCCTCTTTCAAAACACACTCCCCGCTTTGGTGGTTCTGGTTGAAGGATTAATTGTTATTGAGGAGTGTCTTTGTATATGAGAATAAATGGTTAGACTTTAAAGGGTATGCATTTGTGTGTGTGTGTGTGTGTCCATTAAGTTTTGACAAGGCCGGTAGGGAGTGTTTGATCTATTATGGGAAACAGTCTCATCCATGTTAGTGAGGAGATAAAGCCAGTACACATCACTGCGCTGAGCTAACAGGATTAGAAGAAAACTTTCTGCTCCATTAGTACACAGAGACGAGGCCAGAGGCTAAAACAAGCTATGCAGGCAAACATTATCACCACCACTTTCATTTTTATGGGCATAAGCTGCATGAAACAACTTCTCTCCGAGTTCAACATGATTTCCGTGGAGGTTCATCACTCTAAACACATCAAAAGAAACACGTTTAATGTCCGAATGTGTTTAAAACCAAAGTTTCCTCTCACAGCAGTTATTTCTGTATTGGTACTGGTCCTAACGTCCTCCAGGATCTTTTCCTTCATTGTTCGTTTATTTTTTCAGCTCTGTTGGCTTTCATTCTCCTTACATGACGATACCGTTACATCATCCTGTCATTGATTTGCATCGTGACAATACCCTCTACATGTTTTAATCATTAGATCACTACAAGTGTCCTGTACTCATTGTGTTTTTGTTCAAGAATATCTGTTAGAAAGCAGAAAGAGAAATGTGAGAGATTCTGTAGGCCAGTATGGACACGAATGCCTCCAGAGACAGACGGGGGAGACTCGTACCCTGGGAGCAACTGGAACTGCTCCACTTGTTTTCAGCATGAACAGTTTCGGAGAAGACCCTCCTCCAAACCTCCCTCCCACCCTCTTTTCTTCTAAAATGCTGCATTAACAGTTTCTATTTGACAAATCCTGACTCAAATCCTGAAAATGCAAAACTGGACCCATCGTTTTATGAGCTAGTTACACCCCGATGATGCAACCTTAACAGTCCGATATGCTGACACCAGGTCGGCCTTGACCGTTATAAATCCTCACGTCTGTTTTGTGTTTCGATAAAAATCACTCGGACAAAGAATTCATTAACAGAGGTTAACAGTTACCTCCCCTAAAAGAGCATATATTCCCTTTTTTTTAGTTGTGGTCCCTATATACATCCCCTGAGCGATGTATTTTCTCAGTATTTAGGAACTGATGATGAGTCCTTCCCTTGGTCCCAAAGCAACGAGTCCGTCGGGTCCGCTCAGCAGTCAAACGCAGGCTGACACATGCTAAAAACATTCAGCAGCACGCAAGCTGTGATGTAACTCTCTGTTGGGCTGTTAAACTGTATTGAATTCCTATGTGTGATCTGGGCTCCCATGTCAGTAAGTAAAAGTATCTGTAAAAATGATTTTCAGTGGACATTAACTGTCACGTCGTCTCCAAATGTTCAAAAAATTCGTCATTTCTACGTACTCGCGATATTTGGCAGGTCAAGGTTTAATGTATGAATTTCAAGTTGAGGTTTCGGCAGCAAAAACTAGCTTGGAAACATTTATTATCAAGGTTAAAAGAACCAACGTTAACCTACTAACTTACGTTCAAACAATGTTTTTGCCGATTTAAAAAAATGTCAAACAAAATTTCGCTCCGAACTTCGAGACAAACACTAAAACGTCGAGTGTTTGAACAAACACACATTTCTCTGGTGAAAACTGGTCAGATTTTGTAAATTAGCGCATTTGTTGGATAAACGTTGGTTGTTTCATTGAGACGTTAATTAGCCCACAAGCTAGCAAAACCAAACAAGAACATTTAGCTCACATATTATAAATGTCCATGTTTTATTCAGGCAAAGTTCCCACTTTATGATTTATTTGGCAAAATTATCGTAGTTCATTAAATTTAAAAGGGAAAAATAAAAAAAATTCTGTATCATATTATCAACAGTATTAACATTATGTATTATGTCTTTTACACTTCTACATCACACAAATCAAGTTTTATCACACGCCGTTTCTTGTGTGAGCTGCCAGAGATAAAAACAAAGCGTATAAATACCTTTCTCAGACTGTCAGGATGTTATTTTAAGTCTTTGAACTTGAACTTGAGTAATTTGTTACTCACTACTGTTCTCCAAATACACAAGCTAAACTGGGATAATCCCTATGGTCAGCTTTTGGAAACTATCATCGCTGCAACAGGAGGAAACACACACACACACACACACACACACACACACAGATATTTTCGAGTGATCTATGTGCTTTTTATCCCTTTTTAGCCAGAAGACATGTGGTCTCTCATGGCTGTCTGACTGTCTATTAGATGACTGGGCTTCAGGGGGAGACGGAGCAGGGGGTGGTGAGCTGACGGAGCTCCTGTGATCCTGATGCCGACTCTCTCAGGAAGTGGTGAACAATGCCTCACTGTTCCCTCCCTGTGTGAGTGTATGTGTGTGCATGTGTATTACGTGTGTGTGTGTGTGGCCTGCCCTCTGTGTATATGCAATAGAGACTGTGTGTGTGTCTGTGTGTGTGTGTTTGGCTGGCTCTCGCTGGACACCAATCCCTGAAAAGAATATCTCAGCGGGCCACTTGGAAACCCTGCTGCAATTTTATGTGTGTGTGTGTGTGTGTGTGCAGGTCTGGGAGTTCCTTGGCAGTCCAAAACTCTCATTTGAAGGGATTAGGAAGAGGAGAAGGCGGCCACGTAACTCAAATCCAGCAGGCAAGAGTGTGTGTGTGTGTGTGTGTGTGTGTGTGTGTGTGTGTGTGTGTGTGTTGAGGGGGGGATGGCCAGCGAGCACAGAGAGAGAAAGCAGGAGAGAGTTTGGCTGCGTTTCAGTAAACGTTCTCTGCTTTGTGACAGAGCAGACAAGAGATCAGGGCAAAATAACAGCTGAGAGCTCGCTAGCAGTGGCACTGCACATAAATCACTTTACCCCAAACACACAAGAAGAGAAACACACCAGCTTCAGCATGTTTGGCTGCACCCTGCTGGGTAACTGTCACAGGCCTTGAACCTTGGATGTCTGAAGGAGCAAAACGTTCTGGCAGATCCAGTGGAAAATATATCTATATATATACACATATATATAGATATATCTTTCACTAAGTGTTTGTGTCTTAACAAATGCTAACACATTAAACTTATTTCTTTTCTTTACCACAGCTCCTGACGTAAGAGGGACAAAACAAAACAGAAATCAGTTAACATGAACGTAAATGAAATAAATGTCATTCTTCATGAATGAAGCGAAAATGAAACAGCTGTTTACTCTTTTTTATTTTGTGAAATCTGGCCTGAAGCGATTGTTAAAAACCACAAAGCACCTAAAACCAGGAGACTCGTGTGTGTGTGTGTGTGTGTGTGTGTGTGTGTGTGTGTGTGTAAGCTTCTGGTAATCATGTGCAGTACGTTTGTGATGCTGTGAATCAGTCCATCAGTGTTTGTGCACATGGTTTATAGGATTTGAATTGTGTGTGAATGTGTGTGTGTGTGTGTGTGTGTCTGTGTGTGTGTGTGTTTCCCAGTGTATCATTCCTTCAGGGCTTCAACATATCTGGCAGACGTCCAGCGAGGTGTCGTCATTGATTTATTTGTTAAAGTTGATTCATCTGCTCTACACCGTACATTTAAGGACCAACAGCGTTCTTGGAAATCTGTCACGTTAAAGAGAAATCAGGCAACCAGGTAGCCAACCGTACACAAAGGTATTAACAAGGAAGAGAATTTAAAAAAGGCCATTTCTGTTATGAACAGGGGATATAAACTGTGAGTTTCTACCTTGCTCCGCGGTGCAGGCCAGCAGGCCAAGTTTATGTCTGCAGTGAAAAGACAGACACTCCCCCACAGAAACAGGGCCTGCCAGATCCCCCGCACACACTCCCAACAGCTTTCAGGGGAGGTTTTTTCTTTTTTTTCTTTTTTTTTTTTGCAAATCGAAGCCAAAGACACAATCATTAGAGGATTGGAGGAATAGAAACCACGGTTTTTAACGTGGCTTCGTGCAACCGCATGCATCCTAGCCTTGTCTCATATGCCAGCATCAGTTTGCCTCAGTAAAGGAACCAAAGCGGAGCGTCAAGGACAAAGATTCTGGTATTTTTAACCTAACTAATAGTAGTGTATGCTCTGGCTTTAACTCTTTAGCTTGCTATTGGTGGCTTGTTGTGTTGGACTTATTCTGCTGCTCTGACTTGCTGAATATCAATAAGAAATCACGACTGGCAACAGAAACTCTTCCTCTGCCTGCGCCTTCACTTCAGATCTCTCTGTGAACTTTCATTTCTGCTCTTTTGACTTTAACGAGCGAGTATTTAGCTGATATCTTAGCTCTAACCCTGATTAAAGCCGCTCCGATTGCTTGATTCTAATCACAATCAAAGCACAAGCATTCATGTCGGTGGCGTTAGTTCAGCCAACTCTTTTAAAACTACATGTTGACACATATCATATGAATGCATGAGTCTCTGCATATCTCTCTGCTGTTTAGACATTCAGCATCGTATTGCTGTGTGCGTTCAAGCTGCTGCAGCTGGAGGTGAAGCCCATGTTGGGCGATTTGCTTTAACCCTGTTGGTGTTGGGAAAACACGGCAGAGAAAGACAACATGACGAATTGAAGTAACACAGCAAACACATCTCAAAGTGTTTTTCTATCAGGTGGCTTCTTCATAATAAAAAACCCTTCATCTGGTCCACACATGCTTCATTTCCAACCCGTTTCAGGATCAATCAAGAAAACTTCTGCTTCTCCTTAAAGCATTAATGACATTACTGGCAGACGGTTACTTCCTTTGTGTCCCGTGCTGTGTGTGCGCGCTTGTGTGTGTGTGTATTTGTTTGTTGGCGAGTTTGCTTTCCTTTGTGAGAAGGAATGCTGCAAGTGACGAGTATGTTGTTTAACCTGTGAGCAAGCATTGCGATGGTGGACTCGACCCAACAGACCCCTCCCAGCCTTCGCGTGTGGAACTATGACCTCTCTTTGTCAATTTTGCTGTTTTGGATTGGATCCAGTTTAAATAAGGTTTAAAGACATACAAAAGCAGGGCGGAGCTGCCTCTTTTCTTTCTTTCTCTCTTAACTTCCTTGTTCTTTAAAACAATTGAAAACGTTACTGTTTAGTTGAAAAAAGATTAGACTCTCTCCGTTTAACTCTTTGTTTATGGGAGCACGCGTTATCTAAAGTCAGTGGCATTGAGAAATTAAGAGTCGCTATAAACTTTTGCACTCGCTCGAGGGATTAAGTTTCTGGTTCCTGTCATCTGGCTGAGAAGGAGGAAGAGAAAAAAGAAAAGAGGGAGGTTGAGAGAGGTTGAAATAAAAAGGAGGTCAGGACTTTCCGGTTAGTCTCAGTCACCTGTGAACACACAGCGATCGAAACGCAAAAGAAAAACCAAAGTGTAAATAGCAGCAGGTAAACCGATGTTTAAGCCAACAGCTCACCAGGTTAATGGTAAACTTATCAATATTATCAAGAACAAACTGAGTTTTGACCGTCACGTGTGCATTTCTCCGTCCATTTGAAAACAACTGGAGCTCGTTTTACGATCTTTGTGTACTTCGAATGTTCAACAAACTACTTTTAGCTTCATCCAAAGAACCACTTAGCAACTTTTCCACCACTGGATCACATGTGGGCCTGTTGTGTATCTCTGAGTGAAGCATTAGCCTAAAGTTAATCAAATGAAGCAACGCAGAATGAGCTGCTTTAGGTCATTGTGTTGCTGTGGGGTCCTGTCAGTGTCTGTGGGTGGGCAAATCAGGCACAATGGGTGGGCAAGTGTTTCTGTAAATGTGTGTGTGTGTGTGTGTTGTTGGTGAGCAAGTATGAGTATCTGCACAAATGTTATTGTCGCTGTACAAATTGTAGATGATCTTGGTGTTCTCTGTCTGGTGGGGACCAGATGTCTGAAACAGAAAAAAACAACAAAAGGAAAAAAACACACAAAAGGAGGGAAGTGGTCAGAAAGCACTGAAGGACTATTTGCTGTGTTATTGTTAGACATTTGAGAAAACTTGAACCTGTAATAATGTTATTTTATTCCCATATTTCACTGTCAAGACACCCAGCTGCTAAAATATGCTATTAATAAGAATTCAACTTGGGAAACATACTTCGCTTCATATACAGACCACAAACACACAAACAGGCTGCATCGTAGTGGAAAGAAGCAGGTGTCAGGAAGGCCAATCATGTTTTAGCTCGCAAACTTTGGCTCAAAGTTGTGCGTTTTAACAAAATATTTCTCTTAAAATGACTCAGAAACATTTATCAAGGTAAAAAAAGATATAAATGGGGTCAAAGGTTATCACAGCTGTCACTGCCGCTGGCTCCAAATCCGTACGACGACGTTAAACTAATCATAACAGACTGAATAAATCCAAGATAGCAAAAAAAATATTATTTTGTTTTGATGTATTTAGTTGGATTATAGAGAACAGATAGAAAACAATACAATAGATAATACAATAAAGCCAGTCAGTGTTGTCAGTGGGTGATTATTTTTTTAGTTAGACTTTTTATTTGCAATATGTTTCTCGTTTTGCTCAAATTTATTGGCTGTCTTGAAATTTTGTGCCACACCAACTCGAGCCTAAAAACGCCTTTTCGGTTTGTTAACGTGCTCTGATTTCGTGTGCAGAAATGTTGAGAAACATCTTGATCGTCTCACGAGTGTTGAAGTGTCGAGACTGTTGTGTTGGTTTTTTTTTTTTTATCTTTTTCATTCCTTCCACATTTTCCCAGATTTTACTGACAACCTTTCTCCATATAAAGAGGGTGAAGAGTTTATAGCTGAAGAAATTCACATTTTTGAAACGTTGGTCCAACTGAAACCTATTTTTCTGCCCTCATATCCTCGATGAAACACCAGAGGAAGATATTTTCTGACTGACAGCCAGTTTCAGGCTACTTTTAAATTTAATTATCAACCTTTTTTCAAACATCTACGAGTCTTCATCTAGAGGTTTCTCAACCGTCTGTCCCCGTTTATAATATTTTGAAAAGCACTGAAGACGGGGGACCAGCGAGCAGAGAAATACAATCTTATATCGGACACATGTTTTCATAACATTCATGCAAGATTTTTATCTCCTCCACAAGAGTCCCTGTTTCTGGAAGCAGGAGTCCTGGCTTTTTGTTAGCATTTCTCTGCTGGCTCTCGTCCTGATGGTGATTCGTCCATCCAACAGAACACATCCTAAAGAGATGATTTCATCTTATTTTTAAAGCTTTTCCCAGCGCTTTTTTGCTTTCTAAATGCGAACTCAGACGTTGATTAATTGATTCACAGATGACCAAAAACTTTACACACTTCTAATGAGGTCGTATGAAGCGCTCGCCAAAGTTAAATAATCTGCTTAAAGCCTTAAAATGAGCTTGAACCCGGAGAGGAGAGGAAGTGGAACATTGTGATATGAAAGTAAAGACGTTAGGTTACGACCGGCTTTCATGAAAAGCCGAAACCGCTGTGTTCTTCAAAGACAAAAGGACGCGGCCAACATAAAGGTTTACAGAAGAAGTGGAAAGATCGGAAAAAGAGGATTCATTTTAATGTTGTCTGATGTTTTTTGTTAATGTGTAATTGGTGCAGAAATGAGAGCTGACAGAGGAACAGGAGGGTCTTATTACCAGGTTCAGAGTCAAAACACTGATATCAGAGAGGACGGGAGTGTGTGTGTGTGTGTGTGTGTGTGTGTGTGTGTGTGTGTGTGTGTGAAGGAACGAGGGAAAACACTGCAGTAGACAGACATTGGGGGCTGATACTAACAAGCCCTCCTCCTTGTGTCAGCAGGGAGACGTGGACCCGTTCTCAGGGTTAGACCATGTCAGACCAGCTAACAACTTTCCATCCAATCAACCGCCGGCTTCTATCTAGACACATTACTGATAAGATAAAACTCACTTCTAGCTTTTAACTGACTTCATTATCTTTGCATCTTTTATATTTTCTTTCCTCACTGTGACACAGATGCATGATGCCTGCACACATATGTAAACGTGCTAAATACAGTATATATGCATGTAGACAAAAACCTGTCAAGCTCAACCTCATCATATTTTTTTTTTTTTGGCATTTCTTCCAGGACATCATGTTTTGCATTTCCAAACACTTTTATAATTAAAAATTCCAGGTTTTACAGGATGTACGGGAACATTTCTCACGCCGGAGGAATTTCAATAAATCAGTTTCCATCCATATAAAAAAGAAAAAGAAGTAGCAAGAAAACGATCACATTTAAATTTACCTCCACTTTCTTTCCTCTGTCACCCTCAACATGATCACGGTTTAGTTGTCGTGTGATTGGACATAATCCAGCAGGTCAAAGCAGCTTCTTTTCCGCCTCTGCTTTGATTTGATACGTGTATAAAGTATAGAAACGATGTGGTTACCATATGATGGGAGCCATATGGGGCCTGTACAGTAAAGCTCGGGAACGAGGGAAGACGGATAGATGAGAGAAAGGTCTTTACGTTGCAGGAGGTCAACGCTGAGGTGAACTTACATCCTCCAATTTAAATACATTACATCTGCATCCATCTGTTTCCTAGTAACACCGTATAAAATACGTTTCTGGGGTTCAACTAAGCAACTTCACATAAGCACAGCCATCGTTTAGGATTACTGGCTTTTACATGAGAGTAAAAAAAGCTCCACTACGCCAGAAAGTCTGCATCCTAACAAGCACATGCTAAAAATACATGTGACTCAGGTTCAGGTACATAAAAAGCAGAGCCCTGGTTCAAGAGACGCAGATCTTTGTGCTTATTTGAAGACATCTTCAGCACATTTTTATCAACCAAACGATTAATTGAGGACTATTTGGTCTATTTCCTAAGATAACAATCTATAGTCGGTTATCAGCCAGTGATAGCGGTTACTAAAACTGATTTGAAAACGTGGATTAGTCCTTTAAGTCAACAGAAAACTGCTGCCAGGTGGAGAGAAACGTTAGCAGCGCCGATATCAGCATGAACACATGTCGCAGACGACAATTAGGAGCTTGTGTCCCCTAAAATGGTATGAACAGCATTTATCAGCACTTTATAGCCTTATTGACTTAACAAACGAACTGATAACACACAGCACCAGCTGTTGGCGCGCACACACACACACACACACACACACACACACACACACACACACAGCTGTAGCCACATCCTAATGAGCATTCCAACACGGGAACGCAAATATCCTGTTTTCACATGTCAAGCTGTTAATGCAAGGACGTGTGTGTGTGTGTGTGTGTGTGTGTAAACATCTGTATTAGATGATATGATATATACGTATTAATAAATGTGTTTTAGCGTTCTCCCCTCTGCATCTCTTCACTCTTTCTACCTCCATCCTTCCTTCCTTCATGTGGCTTTCTTTACATTTATTAATAAACATGACAACTTCACTATAAATATATATAAATATATATATGTATACATACATACATACATACATACATGCGGCTCATTTGTTGTCGCTAGCTCCAAACGTGGAGCTCAAAGCCGCAGTAACGTTGTGTTTTTTTGAAACCAGACCTGATATTTTTCTGCTTCTACCTCTGATTGACATAATCGGCTCTCTGTACAGTTGGTTTAAACCCCAAAATCTCTGTTTTTCAGACTTCACCTCATTCATCTCCATGTGCTGCACCATCACCGTCTCCTGCTGTCCTCCTCCATTACCTTTGCTTCATTCAACACTCATGCCTACTTTCTCCCCTTCCTCTGATCCCTTTTCATCGTCATCCAATTTGTGCATGTGTGTGTGTGTCTGTGAGTATTTATGTGACCATAAACTGGCCATCAAAGCATATCTCAAGTGAAAGACAGCTCTCTAAGGAGCCACTTTCTCGTCAGGAAACGGGGTTGGGAAACGGTATCTTTGTTGGTTTTAAAAAAAATGGCGTTTTACCAAGTTTTGTGTTGTTTGTGTGAGCCAACATTCACACCAGTCGGTTTACGCCATATCTGGCTTGTCATCTTCATTTAGTCGAGAAGAAAACAAGACGAAAGACAGGCCCAAATGTAACTGTCTTTCACCCATATGTGTGTGTTTGTACATGTCCATTTAAGCCTCCCTTTCTAAATCATTTTTTGTGTGTTACACCCATATATATATATATATATATATATACTTGCCCAGGATCTGTTTAGATGCACAAAGCTCACACATCCATTACCAGAGAATCACTTGTATAGTAGCGTCTAAACTGCTGAAGTAAAAATCCTACTTGTGTCACTCCTGAAAAATTCGTCCCCCTCTCAAGCCCTAAAACTGACTGTAACTCGATTCTCTGATGTGGACTTGAACCACACACACACACACACAGAGAGAGAGAGAAAGAGACTGCAGGGGGCGGGAGGTGAACGAGAGGAGAAAGAAAGAAAGAAAGGAAGGAAGGTGTGACAGAGAGAGGTTGTGTATTTTGGCAGTGGAGTCCAGTGTGGGAGGTTTATATTAGTAGCTTTTAAATTAAATCTAAATATTTGCAGTGAAGGATTTGATTTGACTCAGAATTGGTTACTGATGTGTGTGTGTGTGTGTGTGTGTGCGCGTATCTGGGTGTGTTTTTGGTTTTTATATGTGGATGAAAGGTTAAAATGTCTTTCACACACACACACACTTTTCCACTCCGTGACACCAAGCTCCATGTAAAGCACATGTGTTGCATGTCCAAAACACACACACACACACACACACTTATTAGGGCATCCATTGAACTTACCTTTAACCTTGACCTTTGCCAATAAAACCTGATCCAGTGTGAAATTCTAGGATAAATATACATCTGATTTATGTACTAATAGAGCAACTGTCCTTTACGGTGCTATACGGTGCTATACGGTGCTATAGGAGGCTCTGAAGTTGCGTCAGAAAATGTCTTAGCAACAACAGCTGAGGCCACACAGGCAGGCTGGACGGGAGAAATGACTGGATGTTTGTGTGAATGGATGAAACTGACTGATATCAACACTGTTTCCTTCTGGACTCTCGGCTTGTGTTTCTGTGTTTACGAGGGCAGCGTTTGCTTTCGGCAGGTGTTGACGTGTTACCAGGCAGGTCCTGCGGTGCGCTGACACTCACTTTAAAAGCGCCACACGTTCCTGCGATTAGATGCTCTGACAAGTGGATTCAGTGGGCGACTCAGACGCTCAAGAGTTCAGCTCTCAGTTCTCGGCACGCAGTTCGATATCCAGCAGATTTGTCAGCGTGAGCTGCAGGAAACACGTAGGCAGTAACCGACACAGCTGAGATTATAATGCCAAGTCGAAAATTCAAGCAATGTGTGGCCGGTGGATTCCCTCCAGACGCATGAAAAGACTTTGCTTTGAATGATCATTTACGTCTGGTTTGGAGTTTTCATGTAAAAGGTTCAAATACCTGGTTAGAAGTTAGAGTTAAATTAATCTATACATGTGAAAATATTCGATCGGTTTCCAATCTGTGAATTTACAACTTTCACCTTTGACCTACTGTGGTCTCACACTTTATCCAACACAAAATCTGACGCCGATCGGAAACCAGAACCACTCGCAGCGTCTCTCTCTCTGTGCTGTAAATGATCTTTGTGTTTTTGGAGGTCATTCGGTCGTCACACACAGATAAAATCATAAGAAAACACACACACACACTTAAATCACACAAACGCAACATAGAAAAGACACAAACTTTACTCGGGTTAAATGTACCACACACACACACACCGTAACAAACATCCACGTTAAGTTCTTCTGTGTGAAACAGACCACACACACACACACACACACGCACACACAGCTGTATTGTTGCAAGTAGGGGTGAGTCAGAGTCTATCAGTGAACCCAAACAATAATAAAAGTGGACGAGTGAATCGTAAGGAAAGGAATGCCAATCACACACACACACACACACACACACACTAACACACACACACACACACACACACACGTCTCTGCAGCAATGAATCCCTTCACTCTGTTTTTTCACCCACAGCAATGAAAAAGATCTGAATTGGTTAAAAAAATAGATTAAAAGTATCCAACGATGTTTTATCTTTAAGATACCAGCAAACACTTCAGCACGACATGATTTAAATTACAAAAATTAATAAAAATATAGTTCTTAAAACCACCACAGACTCTTGATAAAGAAAGAAAGAAGGAAACAAACCTTTTACCAATCAGACACTAGTGTCCAACATACATAATATAGATAGATAGATAGATACTTTATTAATCCCAAAAGCCTTTTAGGATGATGAGGGAACTACTCTGGGATTATATTTGTGTCTAAGAAGAATAACTAGTTTGCAGTAAACGCTTCATCCAGCAGAAATAAACAGAAGAACAGCAGAGCACAGCAGCCCACGGGGCCGTGTTTACACGCGTGTATCTGTTAGCGTGTGTGAATGCAGCAGCACTGAGGCAACACTAGAGCTTTCCTATTTGCACGGCATTGTTTAAAGTGTCTTTTGTGTTAACCGTGCTGGCACGGGGCGTAACGCTACTGCAATTCAAAGAAAGGCCTGTTTCCAGAAAATAAAAATAGCTGGCCTTCGCATGAGAACCGGGGGATTCCCCGCATGGAGCGCCGTGTTTTTCATCTCGTCTCTGTCCTGGATCATCTCTAAACTATTCCTGATGTGACTTCCTGTCACCTCCATTAACATACTCACAGATTCACCCAAAGAAGTTGTAAAAAGTAGTAATGTGAATGTATTTTATTGCTACTTTGCTGTTTCAGGCGTTTTATATTATGTAAACATTATGAAGCCAATCGCTTGACTTCTTACAGGTTGTGTTTTCATTATGACTTCTGGAGTAAAAGGACAGTTGGTAGCCGTGTAACCAAAAGTATAGGCACTGGTATATACGGCATACTGGCTGTGTTTTTATTACAAAAGTCATAAAGAAAGCAAAGTATATATATAATAAAGCCTGGAAGGGTTTTATTATAGAGCGGATGAACCCGGTTACAGAGTAACCGCCCGTACGGGACACTCTAAGATATAAAGCGAATGCGCCCACAAGGAGGCAGTGAACATTTGATTGGTCGACACTACACATGGCCTTTTATTGGTTGGGGACAGCAGAAATCTGATCTCTATAATGAATGCAGCATCTGAAGGCAACACGACGAGGTCGAATGTAAAGTAAAGATTATAAGCATATACAATCTGCTTATAGAGATTAGCAGAAATGTCGTCTGGACGTTACAAGATGCTAATCAGCGCGGGTGCACGGAAGAGGAAGTCTTAGCCTGGATATCCCCTGAAAACATCGTCCCCCAGAAGCTAAACCGTTGTCAGATGGCCGATTTGTTCTGAGATTACGAGCACACAGGAGCAACCCGAGTGTGAGGAGAAGGGCTGAAGATGGAGCAGGAAACTAAATATCCCAGAGATCTGAAAAGTGAAATCAATACATGATGCTCTCTAACCGAAAACCTTTTAAATGAAGATAAGAGAAAAAGGCCAGATGTTTGGGGGAAAAATGATAGAAGATACCTGAGCTGATGTTTTCAGTGATGCTGACTCATTTTCAACATACACGTTTGTCACACTGAACGTGCAATAACTCACTTAAGTTTAAAAAAAAAAAAAAAAATCCTGCAAAAGCAACAAATTGTCTGAATTCTTATTCATCCGCTACACGGTCCGAGTGTCGTGTTTCACCGTTGAATTATCTTCCGTTCTGGTGCAGGACAGGTCCGTCTGACGGAGGTCTTCATCAGTGCACACCTGTGTTATATATCGCAGTGAACTCTTCACCAGCGAGGGCAAAGCGTGATACATTTCACATCTTCTTACAGGCGTCTTGCTCTCGTGTGGAGATGCGCAGTAAAGCAATTTCCTTCCTCTGACAGAGCAGCGTTACAGTACAAACGGGCCCCTTGCTGCAATTCATACATCACCAGGATCAGTTTCCTGCTTCTTCTTCGCAGATTCTTCCATAAGACCAATATATCTGCTTCCTGTGTGTGAGTATCAGATCTCACCTGCCGTTGCCGGCTGGGTCTTTATCTGGCTGGCAACAGTTTAAGATTAAACCTTATCTCTCTTGTCTTTTAGACTGGATGCAGATGAGGAGATTTGAAAGTAATCATCATGTACTTTCCCCTGCTGGGACGTTTACTGTCATTAGCGATCAATCATTCGGTCCAGAAAATGAGGAGAAATACACATTAAAGATCCACCTCGTCAGGTTTCACTTTCTAGTATCTGTGGCTCTAGTGGGAATGAAACCTCAGTTGCTGTAAAATCTGCTGGATTACTCTCGCTGTATCTAAAGCATGTAAGCATGGTGAACCCCACACACACACACACACACACACACACACATTACAGAAGTATGTTGTGTGTGTGATTACTTTAATGACCCTCAGAGGACAGCCCTCCACCTCCATCACTGACCTGCAGATTTCACCTCTGCACACAGCATCTGTAACCTGCTGAAAACCATGAAATGGCTCCAACATGTTGCTTTATGCTCTCTGCTGACTAATCAGAAATAACACTAATAAGAGTGCATATGACATAAACTCCTACCTGTGATATGGACATGTTCAGGTAGACAAAGAGCCCGGTGGTGGAGGCGATCTGAAGCACCACCACCACTATCACCACCATCGCCACCCACATCTTCGACGGCGCTTCCCGGCGTCCTGTCCCGCTCGGCCCGGCGGCCGGGACCATCATGTACGTGGTTGACTCGCTGCTCACCGATCTGAAATAATCCTGGTGCTGCTGCTGTGCGCTCGGAGCGGCCATGGCATTCCCGACGCATGAGTAGAGCACAAAAACCGAGAGAACCGCAAAAACAACAACAACAACAACAACAGGGGTCCGAGATTTAACCGAGAAAAAAACCAAAAAACTGGAGCAGAATTAGACCTCCATGAGTCCGCCGCCAACACACGGAGCTCAGCGGGAGGAGCAGAGCTGCAGAAAGACGCAGAAAGTTAAAGTCTGGATGTGGACATGTCTGCTCAGCACGCAGCTGCTGCGTAAAGTAGGCTCGGAGCTGCTGGAGCAGGCAGCCTGGGCTGATGGGCTGCAGCAGAGAGGGGCAGGCTTAACCTCTTTATCACCCTGGAGCTCTGGAGGAATGCTCTCTCTCTCTCTCTCTGTATGCGTCTATATCCCTCTCCCTCCCTCCCTCTCTCTCTCTCTTTCACCCAGTTTTCTTTCAGTTTCAGCGATGCTTTCGAGGCATTGACTGCTGTCCAAGCAGAGCAGAGCGAGAAAAGCAATAAAAGCAGACACATATATTCACAGAACTCAACTCAAACCAAAAGAAAAGAAAAGAAAGAAAGAAAGAAGTGAGAATGATCGATAGATTTGATGTGAATTTGATTGATTGGCTGCGCTGGCAGAGGGCGCTGTCTCTCTAAAGTCAGGACTTTGTAGCATTTAAAGGTTAAAGGTCACTGGACTGATCAGATATCAATCAGAAACGATTCTGATCAATCCGATTGATTGTTTAAGTCATTTGTTAAGCAAAGTTTGGTTATTTTATAAACTAGATGTTTCATAGATTAACCAAAGAAAATGTAATTAATGATGAAATGAATTATTTATTTTTAATAATACAGTGTAAGTCCTCCCTGTGTTTAGCTTTTCTATTCATCTCTGCGTGTACGTCTCTGCTCTATTTTACAGACTCCGTCCAACATATCAGCCACAATAAAATATTTGAAGTTGAGTTTCCTAAAACATCTCAGAGCTGCACTCACGCTGCTGACTTCACTGTTGGTCGGATGATAAATGAACTTACGGGGTGATGAATACAACATGTAAATTTTATTGCTGTCTGGTGCTTTCTGAAGCCTCCGTTCTGTCTTAAATCAGAGTAAAACAGAGCAGCGACTATCGGCTTTGTCATCTTGGCTCGTCTTTGCATACGTCATGAGTCATGATGCAGCTCATGTTTTCCTCTAAGAAAGACAATAAAGGGTGTAAAGGAAGGAGACGGGCACAACATGTGTTTACAGTTGAGCTGTAAACAACCGCCTTTCCTTTGTTTGCTTTCCATCGCCACAAACAGCTGGAAGGCGGCGCGTTTGTGTGCAGAGATAAAGTTGGGTCGCTGTCAGATAGACGAGTCTGGATGGGTAATCATTTCTAGGAAACAGCATCACGATCCCAGAAAATTGATCCCATATCTGGTTTCTCTTTCTAGTTACCAGTAATTGATAACTCGTGTGCATGGTTCAGAAACGTGAAATGTGAAATCCACCTGTAGCCTGAGTCAGGGCTTGACATCCTTTCAGTGTAAATCTCGGATGTTGTGGTCTCAACTCAACTCTGGTCTGCAGGCAAGACAGAATAAAAAACTGGACTGGTGGAAACACAAAAACACAGATGGTTAAAGTAACAACATTAAAACAGAGAGAAGGGAAATAATCGAATGTTTTCCGTGTCTGAAGAACTTTTTGACTTTTTGTCTGAAGTGTTCGTGGGCTGATTCTTTGAGTGTCTGGGTGACATTTCAACACTGCAACGTCACTGCAAGTTTGACCTCTGAAACGATTACTTAACACTTGCACAAGGATCCCAGTGACATTTACAAGGGAGTAAATGATCCTATACGGTAATACTGTGGCTTTTAAATCGCTTCTTCTGCTATCATCAAATCACAGCAGAAACACGTTGACCACAGACAACATGTTCTGGGAAGACGTTTCGTTGATCTGCTGTTATACTCCACCCATAATCTGTCTTTTGAGATATAAAACAAAGACTTTGGTCAGTTCGGATTCACAGCGGTGATAATTGATACAGTAGATCTCACATCGGATGATCGTCAGCTCGATGGGATCATCAGTTTGTTTCAGCAAGTGCCTGAAAATGACATATGTTTATCATCAATTGATAAAGGCCTCTGGTGGCCTGTGAGCCGAGAAGGAAACTGTTTGATGGTGTTCGAAGAACCACAAAGTCTGCCAGAGTGAAGGTAGGGGGTGGCTGCATGTCACAGGAGACCGCGGTTCGCTTCCTGTTTCTCACTGATAGTCAGCGTTGGTTTCTCTGATGCATCCCACTAATCTGAACCAAATTTATTTCAACCCAAAACACAAATTTTCCGCTAACCATAGCCAAGACGTTTTAGCACCTAAACTGAAGCCAACCGTAACAACTTAACAAGCTGTGTTGGTGCCGGCAGGATTTTATTGTTGTTTTGCAAACTGTGATTTTGGAGGTTTTAAAAGACAAAAGACAAATTCGTCATGACGTCTGGAAACGTGCTCAGCAGCAAACTCCATTTTTCTGTTTCACATTTTGAGCTTCCAGGTCTGCACATTCTTTAGAAGTAAACAATATTAAATCATTCTTCTTCACTACGCGTTACCAGGGTAGAAAAACACAACAGATCCTCTTGAGGTATTCAAACAGGGAGGTCGAAGCTACATTCCCCGGTGTACAACTCACTCAGATTTATGAACCTTCAGCCAGTAGCCAATGGTACCTTCACCAAATAGACTGACGTGTGCTCAGAAGCCTGCAGAAGATAGATCGGTATCAAACCTGTGTCCAATAGCATTTTTGAGTCTGTCTGGCTCCCTTCACTTTTACAACTGGACGCTTAAAAAGGAACTTTTGCTGGTTTAATGCGTCGTTTTAGGGCATCTACCACTGGAAGAGTCGTGTCATTATCAGGCAACTTTTTAAAGCTTGAGGCTACCGCTGCGCCGAGATCAAACCAAATGTAATACTCAGAAATATTATAACTGTCATATCAATATTTAAAATAAGTCTAATCTAACACTATCTGAACTGTGAACTGGAGCCAGTTTGACTCATCTGGAAAAGCATAGTGGAAACAAATGGTACAAGTTATTTCCAGTGTTTTGACCTGGGTCTCATGGGAATAGGAAAATAATACATCCACATGTTCAAGCTGAGTGATCCTGGCACGGTACTTGGATGCAGTCAGAAAAGATAAGTTTGAGTGTCGTCAGTAGTGAAGAAGAGGAACAAAACATGGCAATCCTCTGATTGAATATTGCAAAAACACAAGACTTGGCCTTGAAAATCTGTGTTAAGTACAAGTATTTCTCAATAATAACATACTCAAAACTGCTTTAAACAAACTTTCATTACTGCTGATGGATCAAATTGCTATGAGTTAAAGTTGTGACTCGTTATGATGAAACCACAGATACTGTCATGTCATCCGCCCCTGCAGTTACTCCCAGCTCTACGGAGAATTTTAGCGTCTTTCAGCACATTTTTGGTTTTTAATTTGCTTCCACTATTATCACCAGGACTTATTTATTTCAGGAACATGTAGTTCAGTAAAAAACCTTAAAGAATTCAAATTACGTGTACATCAAAATGACATTCATATACATACCATGGTTGAGAAATGGCACTTTAAAAACATATTTTCATTTTAAAAAATCAGAATCATCTTTATTGTCATCAGATTACATTCGAGGAATCTGGTGGATAATCGTTGTTTCAATAATGTGAAGGCTGGATAAATTGAATCAAGGTGGGTTTAAACACCTGCAGGACAGAAAAAGAGATAAAGTTCCCTTTGACATTTATTTCCCATTACACATAGGAACCCTCCTGCTATACGTCTTCACGGTGTCATCACACTTTTTCACTTTTTCCCCTTCTCCTCCCTCAGTCCCCCTCTGTTTCTGGCAGCAAACCTCCACCTGACAACACAACCAGCATTTATCCAGATGTGACTGTGTGTGTGTGTGTGTTGTGTGTGTGTGTCCTCTGACACCACAGCTGTCCGCCCAGCCCTGCAGCTTATCTATGTGCACGTGCGTCACTGTGTATGTGTTGGTCAGTTGGCGTCCCGTAGTGAGAAAAAATAATGGTGATCAGTGGTGGGAGTTAAAAGTTCAGACTAGGCCTTTCAGTGACATATCATATGTCAGAGCCAAGGGACCATCACAGTGTAGTATCACGGTCTGTGTGTGTGTGTGTGTGTGTGTGTGTGTGCGTTGCAACTCTTTTATTCACATAAAAAACTTGAGAAGGTTCGAGAACGTTTACGGTCGCTTTTTATATCAAACTCTATTGAATTTGTGTTCTTTGTTTTTGCATATGCTTTGTAATTTGTATATATGACACATTCAACTAAACCATCTTGAAGCTACAGTCAAAAGGGATATAGCCAGTATGAGAGTAATGATATCAGTGTGTGTTGTGTTGTCAATGATAACGCACACACACATACACTAACTACTGCACATTTTGTCCAATCTCCCACTCACTCCATCTGTGCTGGAGAGAGAGAAGTGCTTTGTCTTGTTTGCACAAACAAAAGACAGCAATCCTAAATCTCTCTCTCTCTGTCTGTCTGTGTGTGTGTGTGTGTGTGTGTGTTTGCACCCCCTGACCCATTTCCTTTCGACCTATGACGTTGTTTGGATATATGAAGAAGGAACAAATGACTGTAACAATCAGACTCTTTATTCAAAATTGCTCTTTCAAGGGTCACTCAGGCTTTTCTTTGACTGAATTTGGCTTTCGCCGACCGTGTTCATGTAGTTAACGATAAAAAAAAAAACCCCAAAACATTCTTCTGCAGAATCACATCACCATTTGGTTAAGCGCCATGGCTCCCTCCTCTTCCGGATCTGACCTCAGTAAAGTAAGTGAGTATGACAATTAGTTTTGCCTCAAGCCAGAACACAAATTCATTGCAAATGCTGATGATCAGTCCGGTCCAGAGGATGAGTGAATCACCCGGGCTGATTATAAGAGGAAATAACAGAATAACTATCCATCATTGCAGTTTATGAAGGAATGATGTGGTACAGCACTTACTTTTGGTGGGAAACAAATACAAATTTTATCCTTTGTCACAGTTTCAGTCTATAATGGAAAGGAAAAGTGCAAAAAAAAATCAGAAATAAAGTCTTTATTCCATATTTAGTATAGTACAGTACATTTCTAAGAAGACATGAAGCAAATTAAACACATAAAGTCACAGATCCAGCAGGATCAATAATATAATTGTAATAATTTTATAGCAAAATAACATTTTCCCCAAATGGAAAACTGTATTGGCACCAATAGTTATCATTTAATCACATGGTTTAAAATACGGTGACCTCATGCTGAAAAAATTGCGTCCTGTGCTGCCATCTAAAGGTCATGTGTGGTTATTGCTGTTGGATCTCAGTCAAAACTGCATTTACAATTGCACGAATCTTCTTGGCATGAAACCACCACCTCTGGTTCATCATTCAGCATGTTAAATATACAGCTGCCAAGATATACATGTCACAAAATGTCCCACAGTTTGTTTTAACTGTGTGTCAAGCGTCTTTTTGTTGGAACTGTGCTCAGGTTTTCTCCCAATAAAATAAACGTTGTCTGGATGAGCTTTAACTGACTTCTAGTGAGAAACAAAGTCGAAAAAATTTAATTTTAGATTATAAAAAAAATATTATTGAAGTAAACCACACTACAGTGAAAATATCAAGACAGTCAGTGTGGACGTATCATATGACTATGATCAATATTTTTGTTCTCTTTTGTGTTTATCTGATGGCCTGCATGCCAGTCATCACAAACATGATCCTGATAATCACTTTAAACCCACTAGACAAGCATTTTAGCTTCATCGATGGAAGAGGTGATGATAGTTTCAGCCAGTTGTTGGGCCAGTAGATGAATATCGCTACCGGCTGCTATTTGCTCTCTGCTCGTAGCATGCAAAGCCCAATCTACGATGTCATACGAGAGAGACTTCGCAAAAGTCTCCATCATGGCTCCATGCTGAGGTCCTACTTCAAAATACTCTCTGTCATTTGTAGACAGTGAATGCATCAGATGCTCCATTAACTCCACCCGGGGGTCATCACTGCCACTGCCTGAGTCGTTGTTTTCTTTGTCCTTTGGAGTTGGCGGAGGAGGGGACGGCAGGAACTCCTTTGCAAGGCCTCCTTTTAGTTTCCGGGCAAAACTGTGCCTGCTCCTCTCAAGCTCGGGCAGGAGTGGGGTAGTAGGTGGGGCGTCGGGGTAATCAAGAGATCCCACAATGGGAAATCCTGACTTGGACAGAGGCAGGGTGTCTCTGGCAGTCTGGAGTTCTGTGTCTAAAACGTCCTTTTGTCTTCCAGATTCATCCAGAAAAGGGACGTTTTCAGCTTGTCCACCATCTGTCTTTGCTCCAGCTGGTCTTGAACTCAGGAGACGTTCAACGTGATCCTCTGTGTTTCGACCTCTGCACGCTTCCCTCAGAGCAACCTCAATCACTGCTGAGGCTAACTCTTCAGCTAACGTCTCCTCGTCATGATTGAAACCGGACGACCAGCAGTTCACCTCAGGTTCCACCGTTTCCATTTGACCTATAAATGACTGTATTATGTTGTCGGCCATATTGTGGGCAAATTTCTCCAGAGTCCCAGCGTTTATGGAGCTTCTCTCGAGGCCTTCAGAAATGCCAATATTTTCTGGAGTGAGCTCTGGCACCCTTGAATCTGCACTTACTGCCTGCATTGGATCCTGTGAGGATAAAAGCAATTATATCGGTAAAATTGAAGGAAATGTTGTTTTTTCTGGCGTCTTTTTTCCCCAGTAAGAATATGGTGAAGGCCAGTACTTGGAATAAGCTCAGAAAAGAGTCCAGAGATGCTTTGAACCTCTGCCTAGTTCCTAAAGTTAGTTAGTTTTGTATTTTTATTAGAATATTGCTTGCCAACATCTTCAGTTAAAGCCAGGCAGCGTATAAATATTACCCCTCAATGGTGCTGCATTTCCTTACATGTCTCTGCAAATAGTTTCACATTCCTTGCCTGTTTCATACTTTGAGTAGTTGATAGAAGTGATAGATAAGCTAACATACTGAAGAATGTTGTATGTATAAGACACTGCAGGAGAGAAAGTGTAATCAAGACTGATGTAAAGACAGAGGGACAGAACGAACAGAAAGTCTCTTCAGCAGCCTCAGATGAAAACCAAGATTGAGGCCTCCAACCACAGCCTGTCACCATATGAGCTGTCAGCCAGCCAGGATGTGATACGCAGGAAGTTTAGTTTGCTATTAGATTAGTACAAAAACAACAAAAAAAGCAGCTGGCCTCCACACTAGGAACCTGTCTTTTCTTCTAAACTCGTTCTGTACCCAGTAAAACCGAAATGGAGCGAAGCAAACGTTGCACAAAAGGATCGCTGATGCAAACATGAACCAAGATCGTATCAGTTCGGACAGACACATGTGCTTCAGCAAACTGCAACTGTGTCACTGCAGTTATTATGAAACAAGTTGGAAACTCAGCTGTTACTTCTCTCCAAGGCATTGATTTACAAAGCTGTGTTTAGATGTATTTTTAGTACTGTACTGGTTAGTTTGGTAAGACCAAACCGTCTGATTTTTTTGGCTCAGCTTCTTCAAAGTGACGCTCATATTAAACTTGTTTTTTTCCTTCATTTAAAATCGTTTTGGAAAAGCTAACCCTTAATTTAACATTTTTGGACGACAGCTACCTGTAGCTTTAGATAGTGGAGGCTTGTTAGCACTTGCTAACATATTTTCTGTTGACATTGTTCTCTTAAAGCTTATACAAGTAGTGAAACTTTGACTAGCTAGCACACAAAAAAATATGTATATATTGTATATTTTCAATCTTTTTAAGCCTTTCTTGCTAACCTTTTATCATAGATGCTAACTTCTGTTTTAGGACGGAGAAACGTAAAGTAATAGCAAACCGAACTTAATGCGCCACAACGGTACCAATGTTCCTTTAAAAGGACCGCAGGTTTCACAGTTAGCATTTTAATGTCCATCTTGATTCAAACGTATGGCTTCAGGTTAGCTTTTGTAAGGATAATTTGATCAAAATAAATGTTATTGAATTCAAATAACTCAATGTTCTGAAATGTAACGTGATGATTTCCACATACAGGAACACAGTATGTCACAGTATTGCCTGCCATTATTCACTCAGTGAGGACCACAGCCGGGGTTCGAAATGGACGGAGCTTCAATAGGACGACAAGACAGAGAATGAAGTGCAGATGTGGAACAAGTTACAACTAAAACAAAGAATGTTTCCCCCTCGGCAGTCCGACTTGGATATACTGATGGGCAGAGGAGCGTTTGTGAAATGAGGATGAGTCTTTGCTACTTCATTCTTCAGTGTTTCTGTGTTATATAAGCCTGTCTAAACAGTCGATGCTCATTCGGTAAAACCAACACAGATCATCTCACTTCTAACATCCAGACAGGGTTTCTACATTGCCTCTTACAGCAAATAGGACAAAAGCCAGTTTGTCAATATGTTGCAAAATATTTTTTGGAAAAGGCAATGCATCACTTGAGCTTTTATTAAAACCAGATGTCATCCATATTCATTTCAGTATTTTTTTAATGGATTATGACAAATCCAAAGAGATAGCCTTCTGCAAGGGAGTGTGCAAGAGTTTTAAAAGACATTTTTGCTGATAAATTGCCAAAAAGTATTTTCACAAGTCACATCTTTAATTTTCTTTTTTTTTGCAGGAAATTATTTAAACTTAGTTAGCCCAAGATCATCTCTGAGAGATTTAATACTACAAAAACAGACGAGAAAATATGCGAAGGTTTCCTGACCAAAAAAGAGATTTAAAGATTTATTAAGTATCATAGATCAAAAGGGCAACTTCTGATTTACTGTGAAACCTGGCGAGACACAGAAGACATCTTCAGGGCCAACTGGATGACAGGAAAACCAAAAGTTACATAAATGTACTGAAAAAATATGAAAAGAAGAAAAATTAAGGAAATATCAGACAGCCAACGCTGACTGTAGATCTACTTACCATTTACTAACAGAGTTTACTCTCTGGTGTCTCTGGTGCGAATGAGTTTACACGGAAATGGTTTTACAAATGAAGTTCTTCTCACTTCCTGTGTGTGTGTGTGTGTGTGTGTGTGTGTGAGGGACAGTAAGAGGAAGTGTATTCATACACGTGTTAAAAGTAACATGCACCAATGCAAACATTTCATGACCTGATAATGACAACAAGAAGAAGAAGAAGAAGAGGAGATAAATGTTTGTAGTACCTTTTAAGGTTTTACTTTAGTTTTTATTAACCGGAAAATTTAAAACAATCCCCCACCTTCCATCATCCTGATTTCAGTGTCTAAACCCCACCGATGAGGATTTTATTAGCAGCTTTAATCAAATCCTAAGAATTATAAAACAATTTCTCTCGCAGCTCTGACGGAGAGACACAAGAAATCCTGGCGAAGCTGCTCTCATATGAAGGCTTTTTGTCTTGAGCGAGGAGAACAGGGAGTGCTGTGAGATGATATCTCTCTGTAGACTTCATTAGATGCCAGATCGCACCGCCTGAACTGTAAACTTTGAAGCTGTGTTTGAGAATCCTGTCCAAGTAAAGTGGACGTAGAGTGAATGTTTAAATGTTACTGGGGCCCAGTGACTTTTATTTTGTGTTGAATCGGTTTGTTTGTTCTGCAACACACTGAAGTGAAATAAATACCGAGGGATGTTTGTTCACTTTTGCAGTTATATATCGGGTCTAGAGAGACATCTACAGTTTATGGCGTGTTTGATGCATTCAGAGGTGACGTAGCCCTATGGCATTGATATCAATGATCTCAGTTCTTGTAATTCAACTCCTCCCAAACTTCTGGCAGCTGGACGGACGCTGGCTGCCAGCTTCCCCCGGTGTCCATCTCATGGATCCTTATCCTGCCCTCTGGGTGCACGAATGTGATTTGCAAATTTTATGACCCTCTGTTATCCAGACTGTTTCTGCAGTAACTCTGTATTGTGAGCCCCAGTACTGTAGTATTTGTAGCACTGCGCTCTTTATGCTCAAGTTCAGCAGATTCTTATCTGTGCGCTGATTGCTCAACTCGATCATTTAAAGGATTTTAACACAACACGACACATGTGAAAGCCTAAAGGGAAATCATGACATGCCAGACGTGCTTTATGCTAGAAAATCTGTAAAACTAAAACATAAAAAGAAGGGAAAAAAAACCCTCTGACTTACAGAGCCTGCAAGAATACTTATATTACAGTGTATTGTGCAATCTTTTATGCTGTATTGCACATCATCTTATTTATCCTAACTATGAGCTAGCAAACTGGGAAAGCTGTTAATGTAACCCTGCTAGCGCTAATCGAACAAACATGGGACATGCTGGATCACTTATTCATGTGAGTTGCTCTAAATGGAAACATTAATGTTTTCTGTTGTAATGCTAGTCATGGTATTATCAGTTAAATGGAAATAATTGAAACAAATAATAAGATGAATTTAAAATTTACCTGCACAACATTAAAATATCACGTAGTTCTTTTATAGTTTCTCTTTAATTCCTGAATAATGAATATATATCATATACTATACATACATTAAAACATACAAAATGTAATAAAGCTGCAAAAAGGTAAATAAACATACTGTATGTGACGTGACTAAGATGCATTTTAAAAAGCTGCATCACTGTTTAAATTACAAGGATAATAAATATCTGAATGTCACATGTATCTTTGCATGACTGCACTGAAATAATTACCATGCTTTGGTCATGAGGAAAACATCAATAAAACCCTCAACGTTTAAACTGCTATTGGTTGAGAGGACGTTTGAAAATCCACATGCTCCGCCCTCCCTTCCTTCCAGGGTTCGTTGGATTTGAGACCTACGAAATAAGGTGGGCGGGTAATTTTTACGCTCACCTCTGAATTCATTTAAACCCTTAAATAAATACCACATGTACACGCTTATATTACACAACATAATATCAATATAACACAATGTAATTTCCATACATAACCTGTTTTATTAAGGCGTTTTCTATGAGAATCTGTTTTACTATCGACAGAACGGAAAGAGCCGTTAATATGAAACGAACGTCCCCCTAGCAACGGCATCCCTAGCAACTCGCTGATTGGCCCGCCTGGCTCAAATTCTGTCCAATGAGAAGAAGGCGCAGCAGATTTTTGATCCGCAGCTGAAACACTTTTGTCTGCGCTCTTGTTAATGAAGAAACACGCAAAGCTGGACTGTTTACAAGTGTTAAAAACTGCTGCATGCGGTGTTTATCGACCACAAAACAAGCGACTAAAGCAGACGAGCGGGAACAATAAGTTAAGGTAGGATAAAACATTAATTTAACGGGTTTTAGAGTCATATTTTGACACTCTGCGTTACTTCTTGTTATGAGCTAGCTACGCTAAAACCGCTAAACTTTGAACTGCTTTGTTTTTAAAAAACACACCCGCCATTTTTTGGTACTTGTTCTTTTTGTGGACAGGCGGCTGCAGAGTTTGTGTTAGCGGGGATAAAGTCATGCCTTTACCGAGGGGAAAGAAAGCCACGGTGACCGCTGGGAGCCGGTTACCTAAACTCAACTCAGCAGCCAGTGAGAACCAGGTAAAAACCAGCCTTCAAGTTGCATCCATGTGCTTCATTTAAATGGTTTTTGCTTATAGCCAGCAGGTTGTAAACAAAGCAGACATAAACTATTTTTTTCCTTTTGTGTGTGCACAACATGCCTGTGATTTTTGTGGTTTGGTTGTAATATGTTGTTTCCTGTTTTTTGTGTGTGTGTTGCAGGAGGATGGACCACAAGTCAAGAGGTCGACGTCCCCTCCTCATGGAGCTCCTAAGAAGAGGACAGCCTTTATTGACATCACCAATGTAAGTCCAGTATCACAGATGGCTTAGAGAGAGACACTCATACGTACTGTAAAGGTCTCCATCGATCACCAACATCGGCCTATCAGGGTTTTCCAGCAGGATATTCGTTTGCACGTCTCATTTGCAGCAGATTTTAAAGTGTTTGTTGGGCAAATGAAATAAAAAGTTGAACCTGAACGCAACATCATCTGGTGACCAATCACAATGCGTACAGGTATCGTCCCTGGTAGATACCTGTAGGTGGTGTTTCTGTCTCCTCACAGCATCCGTACTGTTGCTCTTATATAGTCGTAGTAATGTCAACCTCCACCAATCTCAAAATTGTCACAGCATCAGAAAAGCATCCCAGCAGCTTGACTCTGTTCTCATCAGCCGTCGTGATCGTAGTGCAGCGGAGACGTAGACGAGCTTCTGCTGCTCCTCTGCAAACCTTCAGT
Organism: Pampus argenteus; assembly: GCA_036937835.1. Lineage (NCBI taxonomy): Eukaryota > Metazoa > Chordata > Actinopteri > Scombriformes > Stromateidae > Pampus > Pampus argenteus. Next base: position 2,535,641 of record CM072860.1, read on the forward strand.
ACGACTAGACGTGAAAAAAACAGCAGCAGAGGTTTGGTTTTTATTGTGTTGCTACCAAAACCGTGATGAGATAATTTAGTTTTACTGAATCCTCTCAGCACTGATCCCCGGTGACTGTAATCACCGCTTCTTCCTAAAGAGTCCTTAAGGTTCGTTGACATGAAGCTGAGACTTCATCAGCAGCATCATTTTAACAGTGTACTTTAGGAAAACTTTGAGATTTCAGCGGTCTACATCTGAAACATTTTTATGGAGTGTTTGACAAACTAAATCTAATTTTTTTTAAATTGGATTTTCGTTTTGCTGTAATTTTTAGCAGCTTTTGTAGAAACGAATCAGAGAACCTACAGAAATGGAAAAAGTCATCTTGATGTAATATATGCGATCAAGAGGTTTTTATACATTTGTAATCACTCAGTTGTGTGTGTTTTTTATTTTGTGGGACATTTTAACCTGACTTGACTTTGTTTACAGGCCCATAAGGTCCAGATCAGCCTTCCAGGGAGGAAGAAGGAGCCTGCGAAGAAGCAGGTGAAGAAAACGACCTCCGTGTCTGCGAAGAATCAGGCCAACCAGAAAAAGTAACAAAAGCATCTGTTTTGTTTAATTTTCACATCCCCTGGATTTCATTTCTCGCTCCGTTTCCAGGAGCAGATGTTTGTTTTTAATTTGCAGCCTCTCCGCGTCTCTGCAGGTCGTCCTCGGTGAGCTCAGAGGGAACGGCGGCCGAGAAAGAATCTGTGAGCTCAGAGGAAGCGGCGGCCGAAACGGAAAAGACTGACGCTGAGCAGGAGAAACCCAGCGAGGGCCAAGAGGCGGCACGGGCGGATGTGGCAGCGCCAGTAGAAGAGCTGATAGCTGCTGCGCCCCCTACTGTCCGCGAGGTGCCAGCACACCTCCAAAAACAACCGGTAAGGAAAACGATGCGCCCCAAAGAAAGAAATGAACAAGCAGTTCTGGAGAAAGGTTGCTAAAAGTCTTTCTTTTCTTTTCTGCCCTTTTCCTGCATCCTTGTAGATCCCAGAGGAGTTTGACATAGACTCTGAGAACACCGAGGATTGTTTTATGTGTCCGGAGTACGCAAAGGAAATCTTTGACTACCTCAAACAGAGAGAGGTGAGCTAAAACTGAATCCTGGTCATCAAATTTCAAAAGGAGTTTGAGGCTGTTTCTGAGCAACGTCTTATTAGGAACAAATTCAGCAAAAGTCACCTTTTTTCTGTTTGGTTGCCTGCAGGAGAAGTTTGTCCTCAGCAACTACATGCCCGATCAGCCGAGCCTCAACCCGGAGATGAGGGCGATCCTGATCGACTGGCTGGTCGAAGTACAGGTGGGTCCACCGTTAATGAGACTCGCAGAAGCTGCTACAGACTAAATTTTAAGGGGTCGTGTGCTTCACGAAGAGCTCAGACGTGAACTTGGTGTCCCGCTCCTGTGTTTAGGAGAACTTCGAGCTGTACCACGAGACCCTGTACCTGGCTGTGAAGATGACAGACCACTACCTGTCCCACACGCCCGTCCACAGGGACACGCTGCAGCTCGTCGGCTCCACCACCATGCTCATAGCCTCCAAGTTTGAGGTGAGGACACGCAGCAGTTAAGATTTAACTGTGTATGTCATGAGTAGAGCTGCAGCTCATGATTTTCATTATTGATTCATGTGTTGTTGTTGTTGTTGTTGTTTTTTTGTTTTTACAATTAATCAATTAGTAGTTTGGTCTATAAAATGATGAAATTCATCTTTAAGAAAACAATACAAATTCTGTTTATGAAAATATTTGGCGCACGATTGTTTTAGTTTTTTTTAAATTTTAGTCCCGTTAGTGCAGCTGGTGGGTTTTATTGTATAAAATAAAGCAGTTAAGAGGATCAACAAGCTCATCCAAAGACCTTGAGCATATTTATTTAAAATAAATAAAAATAAATCCAGTGTCTGAGGGAGGATTGATTTTTGTTGTTGTTTTTTCTTACGCTGCTTCGTGTTCGACCTGCAGGAGCGCAGCCCGCCGTGTATCGACGACTTTCTTTATATCTGTGATGATGCGTACAAGAGGGAGGAGCTTATCTCCATGGAGGCCAACATCCTGCAGGCGCTGTCCTTTGACATCAACATCCCCATCCCCTATCGGTTCCTCCGGCGCTATGCCAAGGTGTGTGTGTGAGAGAGATTTTTTTATTATTTATTTTTGACTTGATTGCTCTTCAGCCTCTTGAAGTCTGCCTCCCCCTCCTGAGTGTATGTTTTTCTTTTTCTCCGTGCAGTGTGTGGACGCAGGCATGGACACGCTGACTCTGGCTCGTTACTTCTGCGAGATGAGCCTCATGGAAATGGACTTGGTGCCGGAGCGCGGCTCGCTGCTGGCGTCGGCCTGCCTGCTGATGGCGCTGGTCACCAAAGATCTGGGCGGATGGGTGAGTTCACCGAGGACGGTTTCAACGTCACGTCTCTGCTCTCCTCACCGTTCTCTATTCTCTCCCTCAGTGCGCCACAGCTGCTACACTTTTTATTATTGTACTGTAGTGGGAGTTTTGACAAGACTTCTGAAGTCCAGTTATTTTCTCTTCCCACATACTCCTTTTTTTTATTAAAGGAATTTTTATCCTCAAATTGGCTCCTTACATTTTAGCCGCCGTGGTTCCAGTTCAGCTCCCGGCAGTATTAGTGTCTACAGTGTGATGTGGACTTTGATCCAGTTTGTGTGTTATTGAACATCGATCCCGAGCCTGCAGCTCTGCGTGATGAACAAATCTACTTTCAATTTGAATGTAAATGCTCGCCGCAGTAGTACGAGCGACATTTTATGTCTTTATAAATGTTTGTGTAACATACTGAAACTATAGAGACTGAGTAGTGAATCTGTTGCATGGTTTTTATAGCTTAAAGGGTTCAACGGTGCATTTTTTTTATTTGTTTGTTTGTTTGTCGTGCTTCAGGCTCCCATCCTGCAGTTCCACTCCGGGTATCAGGCGTCAGATTTGGCGCCCGTCGTCAGAAGGCTCTACGTGATGCTGCTGGCGCCTCCTGACGATAAACTGAGAGCCATCAGGAACAAATACTCCCACAAGTAAGTAGACAATTCTTCGTTATGCAGCCATGTATCAAAAGACTTCATTTACATAAAGTGCATAATATTTTCTTGGCATTAATTTGATTCATATAATTTATTTTCAGGGTGTTTTTTGAAGTTGCATCTTTACCATTGGTCGACCTTGACGTCTTGGAGAAAGCTTTATCTTAATGAGAGGTCACCACCCCCCCCCACCCCCCACTCCCAAAAAACGAGTCTCAATTGAATGAAAATATTTTTAAAAAAATCTCTCCACAAAAAGCTGTACATTTGTTAATATGTTTAATATTTATACGTGTTGTCTAGTTTTTATATAATGGAAATAAATCTTTGAGTTTCATTCCAGTTTGTGATGGAAAAGAGTTTTAAAGTGGGCATTTGTTTTTGTTTTTTTACCATTTTGGCGACTTTTTATTGTGTTAAACTTTTTGAATACAAATGTTTTTTGCATTTTTATGAGTTTTATAAAAAAAAAAGAAAAATCTTAATTCATGAGGTCGTTTATAAACTGTCTGTGTGTGTGCAGCAGATAGTAGTGACATTTCTTAAAAAATAAATTATGGCAGGACGGAGGAGTTGAATTATGCACTGGCCCACATGTTTTCTAGGTTGTTGTTGTTGTTGTAGACATTGGCAGGTTTTATTTTCATACGTTGTACAGTGTTTATCATGTTAATATCACTAAACTAATTATTTGTATAAAAGACAACCAGATGCTATTTTTAAATGGCTGTCACGCATACTCTTAAAATAAAGATGATCTTTTTCTGTGTTCTTATATATTAAAATAAAGGCTCAATTTGTTCTTTTTTTTTATTTTTTATTTTTTTATGGTCACAGGAATAACAAAGTTTAACCACTAGAGGTCAGTGATGCACCGTGTTTCCTTCTGCTTGTTATACTGAGTTTAAAAGTTCCTCAAGGCTCAGAAACAAGAGGTTATATTTAATGATTAATAGACATAAGAGAGCCACTATAGATTTGTAGTATAATATAAGTGACTGTTAAAAGTTTAAAACTGAAGTTTGGTGGTTTGTACTGATGCTCAGTCAGGCTTTTTTTTTAAATTTAATACTCACATCCCCAAATATAAATCTGAAGTGTGTTTTGTTAGAGACAAAAACAACAACACAGTAATGTATATCAGACTTTGGAGACACACACACACACTACTTAAAAGCAGGTTTATATTCGTTAAACTAAAGGATGAAAGTCTTGGATGACGGTGTCAAGTAAATCCTTGCTTGTAAAACAATGAGATGAGCAGGATTACTTAAAGCTGATGTTTTTCACTCTGTGCACGGTTGAGTAAGTTTAAAGACAATTGTTGGTACTTTTAAAGGCTCATTTCACCTCTTTTTACAGAAGCTGAGAACGGCTGTATCACAATCACAGTTTAGATCAAACACAAGAAGTCTTCAGGTGTTTCTCGTCCATGTCTCCAACCCGCTTTCCTTTCCATCATTAAATCTAATAAAAGCAAAGGTCCCATCATATTATGACCAGGAGTTAATCAAGCTGCCATTTGTCTTTAATGATGCTGATAATTAGCTAGTTTCTGTTCTCCAGAGATGCAGAGCAACAGTTTGAATCTGAAATCTAGCTCACAGAAACCTGCTGTAGCTGTGCAACGTGGAGGAAAAGGTGTGGAGCTCGGACAGACTAAACTTTAGAAAACTTTCCTGTCGAGCGTTGTGCACAGAGACTAGTCGCACTAAACGAGGCGCTTTAAACTACAGATTTTACGTCTTCAGCGGCCACAGTGGAGCTTTTCAAGTCGAGTCTTGACAACATCGAGACGTTTGATTGCAGAAAAGGACGGACAGATTTGCCTCTTAATGGTGGATTTCTCACACTTTAGGTGCAGTTTTGAAGTTTTGGTAGTACCGTACCTCTATAATAAATATAATATTGCTGGAAAAGCCACTTATTTAATGTACGAATTACTTCCTGTTAGCACATGAAATGTCTCACACACACACACAGATATAAATACAGTATATGGAACATCGCCAATTCAATTCAGCGTCCGTCACTTCACACAAACACACTTCACTTCTGCGCCTAGAGACATCTGAGCCCTTTCTTCCTCTGTTATTCCCTCGATCAATTAAAGTGATTGATTGGCTGCCCTGTGTGCTTGTGTAAGTGAGAGTCAGTGCGTGTGTGTGCGTGTGTGTGTGTGTGTGTGTGTGTGCGCGCACACGTCCACCCAGTTCACTCGAAGCCACGGATCCCAATAAGTGTGTCTGATTAAAGTATGCTGCTGGAGATGGAGCAGATACGCATCAGATCCGCTGCTGCCGAGCTGCATATGAGCTTATTGATCAGCGGAAACGAGGCGAGTCTTCTGCTGTTAAAGACTTCTGTCGATGTTTGAATGAGTTGGAGAAGAAAGCGATAACTGTTGTTTTCCTGAAGGGGAGGAAACTTTCCTTTTATCCACAATCACATAATGTTGTTTAATGTCTTTGGACAGCTACTGTTAGCATTGAGCTAACATAAGCAACCATTGTGAAGTTCAAACTGCATGTAGAGTCACATGTTCGGTTCAGGCTCAGTGTGTGTGTGTCACATGACCTGCAATACCCACAGTGGCCACATCAACAACACAACTACTATTAACCAGCAGTACATTTTACTCTGTTAGCTGTACTTAAAATGACCTCATCCTTATTTCATAATCATTTTGTTTTATGTCCTCATCTATTTCAGCCGCTTTGAATTTGGCTCACAGAATAGCCCGATTCACTCTTTTCAGTGATTGATTAGTTAGATCTATACCTCTAAAGACTTTTCAGACACATTTGTTGTAAATCTTGTACAAGGCCAATTAGCCGAACACAGATTTTGGCTGTGAGGTGATCATGATGGAGGCTTTGTCTCAGATCGCTGCATCAGCAGAACCGGCTGCAACCTGAAATATTTAAGGAGAAATTCTTTATACTACAATACTAATACGTTTCTCTACGTATGTGTCATGCTGCGTTTCCTGTTGCTCACTGATACACGGTGTGTCTGAGTCTGCTTGCACTTGTCTGCTCACGTTGTGTGTGTGTGTGTGTGTGTGTGTGTGTGTGTGTCTGGTTAATTGTCTCGGCCACACCACGTTACCATTAGCATTCCCCAGCTGGACGAGGAGAAAAGGGCAACCTCACCCTGCCTGAGAAACGAGGGATTGAGAGAGAGAGAGAAAAGACAGATCGGGAGGCGAGAAAATAGATGAGCCAAAACAATAGAGCTTCTTGGATTTGGTTGTTTGTTACTCTTGATGAGTGTCTGTGTGTGTGTGTGTGTGTGTGTGTGTGTGAATATGGATGCAGTGGACGGAGCCAATGAATACATCATGAGAGACGTCGCTCTGTGTGTTTAAACAGTATAAATAATAAATATATATTATTATAATAAGGTGTAATAAAAACGCAGCTCTTTAGCCTGAAATTAAAATGTTTACATATTTTTATTTTTTATTTTTATGGAAGTTGTAAACCTTAATGCTTAAACGAGTTTCTGCTTTGTTTTCTGTATCCTCAGATGTATTTTATTTATTCATTACGAGCGTCTGGTTTTGATCAATACGGCACTTTTAATTGTAATGTTGACAACAGATGGCAACTAAAATTTTCATTATGTTTATTACATTACATACAGAATCATCATTTAACTTTAATCTGAAGGCATATTTTTGCTGTAATATTTGGGCACATTAAACAGATTAAGGAGTGTGTGATGCCAGCTTTAACACACTGCGTACTTGTACTTTGTTTTGACCAATCAAAACTTACTTGTAGTATTTTTTTAACTACAGGATTCTTTGATTAGTGCATTAATTTGTGCTCATATTTAAATAACTTTTTAAATAATTGGAGATATTGTAAAACAGACTTATACTACTTCTAATTTCACTATTTAAAATTGTATTGCCACTTCAACTCCTTTCAGTGCTTACACTTCAGCTGATCCTTCATCTCCTATATCCGTTTTTTTTCCACATCAGTTGTCAATTCAGCTACTTTTTTGCACTACTTCTTCAACAACATCTAAACTTTATTCTTTATTACGCTTCAACTTACTGCATATTTCAAACTGCTTTTAACAACTTACACTTCAGCTGACACTTTCTACTACTTTCAGCACTTCACCACTTTAAGTTCTTTCAGTGTTTTACTTCACTTTCAACTAAATTTTATCACTTTCACTACCAAATGACACTTCAACTCCTTTCAGTGATTTCACTGTACACTAGAAAGAGCACATTTTTATGCTCTATGCACCTCACATTTTTGCAGGAGCACCATGAACAATTCAAGTCGGAAAAACTTCAGGTTCCACTTCATCTCCTTTTACTTTTTTAACTTTAACCACCACTTTAACAGTTCAGTTCATTTGATCCAACTTGAACTATTGCATTGCTGACATTCAAAGATCTATAAAAATCATCATTTTAAACTTTTTAAGCTGTTTTAAATGTTTCAGTAGGAGCACATGAAGACTGTATCTGTGTTGAGCGCAGTTATAACAAAAGTACAGATTAAAAACATGCCTGAATGCAAATAAGCGACCCAAGGCTTGTTGCTATGGCAGCAAAGAGTTGTTGGCAAGCGTTGAATGGGTATGGATGCTTTTAGCTCTTCATCGGTTTCCTTTCATCTCAAGTGGTCAGTTTATGTGTTTTTGGGAAACACAGACCCTTCCAGCTGAAACAACACTGAATATGCTGGAGAATATAATACCAGCTGCCTGAAGACCTGATGCGGTTGAGTGATTATTATGCAAGGTCACATCGAGAGAGCGACTGTCAGCTCTGTGATTGTTGGCAGAGAAGTCGTTTTTCTTTGCTTTGCCTGTATTTTATTTGTTTTTTTGGACCTCTCTGGCTCTTTACGACATTAGCCACTTGGTCTGTAAGGTGTTTGAACATAACGCGTCCGTCAGAGCTCCTCTGGAGAGAAGCTATTCTCCAGCTCGCTTCAGTCCTCTGAAGTAAATTGAACATTGATCCAGTCTCTGAAAAGTTATTTCAGCTCAGCACCCAAACAAATCCTGTTACTGTCAGACTACTCTCAGCTTTCTTTGTTAGACATCTTCAGAAATGAAAGAAAAAAAAGGACAAAGTGGTTCACTTATAATATATAATATAATGTATACTATAATTTACCCCTCAGTAATCAATCAAACTCCCTTCACTCACCTTGGCTCTACTCTACCACTGCTGCTTAATGTCCCATCAATCGCATCAAAGCCTGGATCGAAGGGCACACTATCCGTAGACTCTCAGTTCGGATAAGGAACATAATCCCTTCCAGAAACCTTCGATAGTTGGAAAAAAGGGGAAAACTTCAAAAGAGCAACCAAGAAGGTGAAGTTAAAGTACTTTTCTGCTGCAAAGAATAATGCATTTTACATGTTCGGACCCGTTTCCTTATTATTTCTTGCTCTTATGGATAATGATCAAACTGAAATGACGTCATGTGACTTTATTCTGGAGGCTGTACCACTTCCTTCACTTTATCCACTTTAAACAACACACCTGTGTTATGGTACAGGTGTGTTGATTAGTGTTTTGGTTTAACTTTAACCAATGAAACCACATTTAAAGGCTCTTTTATACGATTTATGGCTCTTTGGATCTTTTAAAATCAGATTTTTTTCGGTTTTTCTGGCGTTTTCTCGATTTCTTTACATAATTTCTTACATTTACCAGGATGTTTCTCAGTTTCTCACCTATTTCAGTCCAGAGCGGCCGCCTCCCGGTTCATCATCATCATCCGGTGGTTTGTGTGATTGCGGCTGTGCCCCTGTCTCGTGGCTAAATCGCATTCTGGTCTATTTTCTGCCGCTGTGGGTGGAGGCATCTCCGCCTCTTCTGTGATGAATTTCAACCCTGTGTCGCTGAGTGAAGCTCAGAGGTTCATACTGAAGCTGACTATTACAAGTTATTCCTGTGATATCATGACGACATGCTTGATCAAACGCAGGCACACGTGATTCCTGTGAGTTTCAGAGTAAAACATTGACTGATGGATGTTTCCTTCGGAGCGGGATGTCCTCCAACACGCTGCTACACGGAGACACGGGCACAATAACTTTTATATCCTTAAATGTCCTCTGAGAAACTGAGCTGAGCTTTTTTTTTTTTTTTTTTAAATTGCATTTGTAACAGCTGTTCCTGAAATGTAAAATGCATCAGAGCCTCAGAGCTTTAACCTGCTGAGACGAGGTTTTAGGATCAGTTTGTGTCGGAGGAATCACATTTGTGTTACATTAGTTGTTGATGGAGAGAAACAGATTTGCTGCTAGGTAGCGTATTGTCATCATACGAAGTGGATTTTTTTTCTATGATTTGTAACTTTGGCAGTTTTTCTCCTCAAACTAGATATTAAAGAGTCAAAGGTTTGTGTGAAATGTTACTGAAGCATCACTCGAACACGCTTTTCTGATCAAAAACCAACGTATCGAACGTATAAGCTTCATGAAAGTAGAATTCATGGCAGAGCTGTTGTGGTGTTTTGCATTTGATTGAACCCTGTAAACTGGTTGTTGTTTGTCGTGGTTATTTGTTGTGTATCTTATCTGGTATCTTCTTCCCTCCGTCCCTCCGTTTCTTCCCGTATCTTACCTTTCGTCTGCTTCGGTAGTTTTCATCGCAGCCGGCTGTCAGATCTGGATTTGGGCATCAAACGGTTTGTTATCAGGCCTCCTGACTGATGACGCCGTATGTCGCCGAAGCTTCGAGGCTCTGCGGTCTGCGTTCGTTGATCATTTTACATTTTGCACTTTGAAACTGGAGCATTTCTTAATGTTGCCCTATCTCATCTGGACTAAATAACTGCCTTGTGTTTAATTACATATTTTACTTGATGTTTTTAATTATAGTTTTTAATATGTTAATGTCATTGAGTTTGACTTGGGTTTAGTGGCTCTGTTGTGATAAATATTGAATGTTGAGTAAAGTGAGATGAACACACACATATGCTCAGACTGCGTTATCGCTCCAGCTGCTGTCACTTTGAAGCAGTTCTTCCTGTTTGTGTTCATTCACGTGTCAGAAAGAGTCACAATCAGCGAGACAAATGATGCTAGAAGTAAAGAACAACGTGTGTGTGTGTGTGTGTGTGTGTGTGTGATTCAGTGTGTTATTGATGTGGAAATATTGAAGCCAGCAAACGAGAGCAGCTTTGATGGTGAAACGACAGGTAACGATCCACCTGTAGCAGAGGTGTTTGGCTTTATGCTAAGCTAATCGTGTCCTGACTGTTCCTCAGCTGCTGATTTGTTGGTTATATATTTAGAAAATGTGTCTGCGTTGTCTTTATAGGAGCTTTAAGACTCCTATAGGTGAATTATGGGATGGTTCATCTACCTGGAGGAGATGTTGGAGCAGCATGAAAACATTCATGCTCACATAAAGCAGACACTTATTTTGGGAGCCAGTATGGCAGCAGCAGTCATGGTCGGTTAGTACTTCATCTGTGGGCACTGGAGCAGGTGTGTGTGTGTGTGTGTGTGTGTGTGTGTGTATAGTCCTCTATAAATACCATCTGTGATCAGACCAGAACACATTTATAAAAACATCCTAACCAGTCAGTAAATTACATGCATGCAGATGTATGTGCATGTATACATATGTGTACTCGTTATCAACACGTTGGCCGGTTGATTTTTTTTATTAATTCAGAGGAAGTAATCTCTTCATTTTAGGGTATTTGAAGCAGAATTGGTGCTAAACTACTAATGTTGGATATGTTTAGAGGGATTATCAAGTCCTAACAAATACCCACAGACACCACAGTGGGAGGCCGCTATTTTTAGGTATAAACGCAGAAAGCTGAAGAGAAAAAAGGATGTGAAGGAAAAGACAGGCAGTTTGAATAAAGAGCTAAATCTGTAGGAGAGGAACAGGATGCTTTTATAGCAGCAGGAGGAGATTACAGGATGAAGACGAGGGATCAGTAAAAGAGAATAAAGGACTAAATCTGTAATCCAGAATTTAATTTCCCCATTTAAACTGATATTTATAGAGATACATTCACACGGATGTCAGGCCTTTACCGTGAAAACGAAGCCGAAACGGCAAAACCTGCGACGTGAGCTGCTTGTAGTAAGAAAGTTACGGGTGAAAAGTTGTAAGTGAAAACTCAGGGAAGAAAAAAATGACACCGGTTTGATTTAAGACTTCAAAGGTTGCTCGGCTTTCAGTTTCAAACGTGACATAAACGTGACGTATGTTTTCAGATTCACACTTCATGTGACAGACAGGTAACACAGATTAAAGGACACATCATACAACATTTCCAGGTCTATATTTTTTTTATTCTGGGTCTCTACTGGAATATATTTGCATGATTTACAGTTCAAGAAACTCCTTATTTATCTCATACTGGCCCCTTATGCAGCCGCTCAGTTCAGCCTCTGTTTCAAACAGGCCACTTCAGCTCCTGTCTCTTTAACTCTAAATGTCAACTTGTCAAATATATTTTTTTGAGCCTGAATACAATGTTAAATATGTGAGTGGACAACGTGAAAGACCTGTTGGACAACCTTAGCAACAAAAGGCTACGGAGCAGACGATCTGATCCGATGCCTGTTTGTTTTAGCTTGTTGTTGTACTGCACCTTTTTTTTTGTTTTTTTTGTTTAGCTGCATGCAACCAAAGCCTGCTCAAACACATCTAAACATCTAAACCAATATCTATCAGCATCTATCTTCTGCTATCACGAACAGAAACAGCCCAAAATGCCCTCTAGCAGTCGTATCTCACATGAAATGAAACCTCCGGGAAACATGAGACAAATTCCAGATTAATCCTGAATTTAAATGAGATCCATCTAATCTTTCCTTTTTCCACAGTTATCGACGAGCCCGTGAACTTAGCGTAGCATTTTAGCAGCTAAGGAGACACATATTCCCCTCAGGAGTTGATGGAGACCAGAAACAGTGACTCAGTGATCAGTCAGTTTCTGCTCCGAGGAGATATTTCTCTGGCCAGCAGGGGATTAGTAGTCTGGGTTGGTTCAATATTTACTGTTTTAGTCCTGTTTGGGTGTTTTAGCCTTGTTTTAATACGGCATGTTGATGGTGTTTTAAACTATTTGTCTCCATTATTCTCTTTATGTCAATGCTTAAAGTAAAGAAAAAAATAGCCATTACATATAGAGACATTAATGAGGCATATTAAGCATGAGGGTAATATAGATCCATATAGATGGACATTAACAATAAGAGTTAATCATATTTCTCTTTTAATCTTCTGGACTGTGCTAAGAAAGGGGAAAGAAATGCACTTTATTTTGAAGGTGTTTCTCAGCTCTGAGTCACATTTGCAGTGCGGTGATGTTTTCGTCATCTTTGTGTTGTTCCCTGTGAGCTGCAGTCAGAGAAAATTCCATAAACTCGATTACACTAGTGAGACAAAAATAATAATAATAATACACACCACTACAGCTACAGACTATAGCTGCAGGCTGCCTGCCGGTTAGTTTTCAGATCAGCCACCCAGAACATATTGGAGTGTGTGTTTGTCATATGAATTATGTGCAGAAGGACTGTTGGGGAAATTATTGGCGATCATAGCTGAATAATTGAAAACTAGAAAGTGAAAAGAATGAAAAGTAAGTAAAGTACATGTGGCCCCATTTAGGTTTCATTACAGAGGTGGTGAACCATGAAGGGCATTTATTATTTACCAGTACACACACACACACACACACACACACACACACACACACACACACACTACGACTACTACTACGAAGACTACGACGACTACTACTACTGCGACTACGACTACTGCGACTACGACTACTACGACTACGACTACTAGTACTACGACTACTACTACTACTACTACTACGACTACTACTGCGACTACTACGGCTACTGCGACTACTACTACTGCGACTACTACGGCTACTGCGACTACTACTACTGCGACTACAACTACTACTACTACGACTACTACGACTACGACTACTAGTACTACGACTACTACTACTACGACGACGACTACGACTACGACGACTACTACGACTATGACTACAACGACTACTACGACTATGACTACGACTACTACTGAACTGTTTCTCGTTATTATGGACAAACAAGTAACTATTTGGTGCTTTAAATTATATGTTTATTGTATGTTTTTGACTGGAAACCAACAAGACAAAATAGCAAAATACAAAATCTGAATCAAACTCACCATCAATCAAATCATCAGCACGTAAAGATTTAATAAAATCTGAATCAAAGACAAACAAGCCTTTTTAAAGAATAACATGGAAAATAATTGTTATAATAATCACAAATTGATTAGTTTATCTTCATGAACTAAACATTACGTCATTTACTTTGATCATCATCAATGATTTGTAGTGCTACCTTAACAACAGGACTCATTTATCACGGGCTCAGACACTTATAACGCACATATATGTGTTTCATATGTTATGTGTCACCAATCAGTACATAGGAGTGACACAACAAGAACACAGAGTGAGATGAAGTGAGTGAAGTAGGAGAAGTGGATCACGCTTTCACCACTGCCAAATATACTCTTATCATCATCAGTAGTGGTTTTGACGGTGGTAGAAGCTGTAGTAGTGGTGGTGGTGTCGATGATTGTAGGTGGTGATGTTGGACAGGTAAAGTTCAAGTCGGTGTCAACTCCAGGTGAGTTGAAAGTAACGAAGCCTGGCGTGTTTTCACCGGTGAGTTCGCTGATCCATTCCTGGTACTGGGACACGCGTGTGTAAGCTCCAGGACTACCAGGCCGGCCGCAGCCTTCACCGAAACTCACGATTCCACTCTGGATCCAGACCGAACCCTTTCTAGTCACCAGTGGTCCTCCTGAGTCTCCCTGTGGAAGGAGATAATAGATGATGAGACAGGTGATTTGTGGTTTGGATGTTATGTCCTTGGATTATCCCGCTCTCTCTCACCTCCGTGTAAACTAGACGTTAAACATGTAAAGTTTTTGTCACCTGACACGCGTCCTTCCCGCCTTCTCGGAGCCCAGCACAGATTGTATTCTCAGTGACGGTGTATAATGGGTTGCAACTGCACTCATTGTTTCCCACTATTGGTACATTCACCTCCTGAAGGGTGCTACTTGTGGACAAGGAATCTAATTGGAGAGATTTAAAAAAGGTAAGATTCAGATTTTATTTTATTTTTATTTTTTTAAATGCACAGTCTGTGAACTTACCGGACTCGTCAGTAGTACCCCAGCCAGTGACCCAGCTGCTAGTTCCCGCGTAGAAAGTGCTGTTTGCTGAGGCCAAGCAGATCGGCTGTATGCTGTTGGTAAAATCCACAGGGGACGCCAGCTTCAGAAGACATATGTCGTTCTGGACGGTCAGGGTGTCGTAATCCGGATGAACTTCAATCCTTTCAAGTTTCCGTACCACTTCATCTGCGTTTGGCTTATCCTGGTTGTGGCGACCGAGATAGACTTCTGTGGTGGCGAGGTCATTTCTTTAAGTCAAAAAAATAAATAAATAAATTGTTCTTTACTCATAATATCAACATGATCACCTGTTGCCAAGGTGACCAAAACGAACCACAACTTTTATTCACCTAAATCTCATATTATTCACACCGTACATCACATGATATATCACCATGTCTATTGCCATCTATTGGCCAGTCGCCTACTAGAAGAACTATTACTACTCTGTGTTTTGCATATGACACTTGGCTATTTACATTACCTATACATTAAGGTGTATGGTATGTTATGTTCTGCTACAAGACAACAAACTATAAAATATAGTTAGAAAAAGTCCTCACGCTGATATGCAGTGAGCCGCTGTGAGCACCCACTGGTTGTTAATAAGGGACCCTCCACAAAAGTGACTGCCAAAAGAGGTTAAACTAGCCTGCCAGGGCCAACTTCCCGGAGACGCATCTTGACCTCCAACAATCCTGGTGTTGAGCAACGCCACGCCACAAACTGACGGACGAGAAGAGAAGAGATGAGGGTGAAACACGGCCTATACAACATGCAACAAGCCCTGAATAACAAAACAGGTCATGTGATGGTGAAACTACTTTCCACAAAGTCATTATCCAGCTAGCGTATAGCTGACGGGAGGAAAGCAAACTTGAAGCTTGAAGAACTTGAAAAGTTTCTTACCAGGCTGCTGCTGCGAGTGACAACCTGAGATTTACAACACAGAGAGAAGCACGTCGTTCAGGGTGAAGCAGACGCAGGACACGTCAAAGGTTCGAGCACATTTAGCACAAGAGACAGAACAAGTGACATTAAAATGTTCACCAGCTTGTGAGCAGTTTAATGTGGCATTGAGTCAAAATTAAATATAGTGAGCAGAGTGAATATATTGTGATGTTTTTGACTACAAGAAAAATATAAAAAACAAAACAAATATAAAATTTTATTTTAACAAAAAAAAACTTGTTAAAATTTTAAAAAATCTCTGTTTCTTACCTTTGAATAAAAGAATGATGGTCACAGTTAAACCACACAGACGCTGGTAGAGAGCCATCTTAACAATGACTCCTTCACTCTGTCATCAACTTTAAATACTTTAAGTACTCTTTATGCTCAGCTCCACCCACTGTGACCTGTGACTTACCTTTTCAGGTGACACTCATCAGTTCCTCTTTATACGATGAGTTCACTGTTAAACTAAAATGATCTGAACGCAACAAGTCAAACATGTTTGTCCCCCTGCTTGTATATATACATTTCTCTTTGTGTCTTCTATGAAAATGTAATCTTCTTCTTCTTCTTTTATTAGTGCTCAGACTCGGTCTCAGGTTTGCTCCGAGCAGCAGTTTAATGAGGCAGAACAAGTGAAAACATCTGTGTGTGGTGTACTGGACCTTTATACAGTATATATCTCATCAAATGAAGCCATCAGACAGGTAAACAGGTATGCACCAGGTGTGTCTCCACTGGATCGTGCAATGACATGACTGTCAAGCATGATCTGAAATACAAGCATCTTATGTTCTCACTGAACCAGTTTCCCAGCAGTTCCCGATCTATCGATCTATTGATCTATCTACCGAGCTATTTCCATAGCTGTAGTATTTATTATGATTCACACACACATATTTGGCAGCAGGTGTAGTGAGCTGACGGATCCTCTTTAGACTCGAGTCACTTTTATCAAGCATTTTACCCTCCAGCAAACACCGACCTGCCCGACCAGTTCAAATTTCATATGAGCACGTAAAGAACGACAAGCTATAATAAACACAACAGTTTCCTTACAGGAAAATACATGAAGCCAGTTTTACGGTGCATGACATTTACGTCTTGGTTTGTTTTGTGTGTGTGTGTGTGTGTGGCTTCGTGCCAGTAAAATATCAGCTGTGCATCATGACA
The DNA here is from genome assembly GCA_036937835.1 of Pampus argenteus. NCBI lineage: Eukaryota > Metazoa > Chordata > Actinopteri > Scombriformes > Stromateidae > Pampus > Pampus argenteus. The sequence continues at coordinate 2,552,063 of CM072860.1, forward strand.
CACTCCTTATTCTGAGATCTTTATCTAAATACATTTATTTTCACTTCCTGCACATTAAAACTCACGTTAGATTCATTTCTCTACTTACTTTATGAAGTTATTAAGAGGTCAAGACAGTAAACACAGTTCATATAAAAAAAGTCACATGACACTTTTGAACTTCTTTACTCTATTAATATTGCATGCGTCTAGTTTATTTTGTAAGAATCTGGTAATAATAGAACCTGGGGCTCTGCATTTTTTTATTATAATATCCATAACAATTTGGCAGCAGTGCATAATGTGATTTATATTACTGTGAAGGGCTTTTTTCACATTTAGCTGCTTCGGCACGCTGTCACACTGTGTTTATATGCACTCAGGTAACCGAGTATAATAGTCTGCTTTCTGCTGTTAGTTTATATCTTAAAAAAATATCTCGTAAACCAGAAAGCTGGTTTCTGTAATGACTTTAGGAGATAAGGTACATTTCTCCTGATTTCCTGGCAGTGTATACAGACACACAGGCTTTAAATCTACTTTTTTAGTGCATGACAAAAGACTTATAAAAAGAGAAGCAGTAGCAGAGTGCCTGGAAATAAATAGAAATCCTCCATCCGAGTCTCAGCAGGGGCATCGAGGACGTTCATATTGTGGAGTGTAAAGTGTAAAGAAAGAAAATACGGGAGGAGAAAAGAGGATGAAATGGTTGTTGAAGCAGATGTATGTAGATTCAAGAGAGGAAAGGACCGAGAGGTTGATTGTGGCACAATATTCAGGAGCTGGTTGTGAATTGATGCAATCACATGAAAACCTCCTCATCGCTCCCAATCAGATGGACAGAAACAAAGGAAGAATATTGATTGGAGGTAAGTGATGAGTAGGACAGGTTTCCTCTGGATGTGAGTGAAGCTGAGCATCATGTGGTGTCTGTCATAATAAAAGCAGATGGATGGATGTTGTTTTTTCCCAGATTCAAAGCCAAACTGCAGAGTGATGATTGAGCCAAGCTAACACGCCTTAAACCGAGAATGCTGCAACTTTTATGTTGTTGTAAAGTCTGTAAGTTCAGTCTAATATTACGTTTACGCTACATTCATTTAATCACTGCAGAAGCCTCTTTTAAAGGTGCATTATGTAAAAATGGGAAATGCAGGTCCAGACAGGATATTCATAAAGGTTTGGACAAATAAAAAGTAATGGAAGAGTTTTAAATGGATATTTTGCATCTCGCAGCAACAAAGAGCTCAAGCCAAGCATCTTAATTTTCTACTGTAGCTCCAGCTTTGTTCCACAACTCCTTAAAACCCTTTTGGCAAACGATCCTCCATCCTGCCAAGTTTTTAACACATATATTTCCTACTTCTTGAACAGTCTGTTCCTTAGGCAGACATCAGCATCCGGTGCTGATGAATCACATCCGCTGCCGATTTCCATATTTCTCTCCGTCTCATCCCGATTGACTCATTTTTCAAATGAAGCTGCCTTCAGTGCTGCTGAGTAAAAGAGGAAATTATAAAAAAAGATTTTTTACAGTGACGACTTGATTTGAGCTATAATCTGAAACTATTCTCCGTATTTGCGTTTGAGTTTTCTTTCTGTATGTACACTCATATGTATTTTGGATGTTTTTTTTATTTGTTCTGCCAACCTCTGACAAACAGGCCAATCACATGGGAGGGATGTTTGTTATCTTCCGCCCCAGACACGGAAAATAACCAGCCGCCGAGAGCGTGACGAGGGGGCGTTTCGACAAAGGCCTTGTAACAGAAATGAAGAGAGAAAGCAACGTCAGTGTAAGAACAGTGTATGTTGGTTCTGATGCGAGCCATGGATCGACCGGCGGACCCTTTATTTTCATAAAATAAATGACAGCTGATCACTTTTCTGCTCTTGAAGAGAGCTCGCAGTAACCTGAAGTAGTAACATCACTTTTTCCACGTTTTCTTCTTAAACGGAGCATGAATTATGCAACGCTGCAGTTCCTTCTGCCTCGAAACAACAGATTTATTTATTTAAATGACCTCCTTGATGAGACAGCAGCAGGATCAGCACACACACCTGACTGGCTGCTTCTCACCCACTGCTGCACTTCGGCTCGTTCGACTCAGTTTGTAAATCTGTCTGGTCAATATATTGACGACCCGTTTACCAATGCAAACAGCAGCCCTGCTGATAATCCCTAATCTAACGCTACTATTCAGAGTGCAGTGTTGACTCTGAGTTTGTGTTAGTGTGTGAATGAGAGAAGGATAGATAGAGGCAAGGTGTGTGTGTGTGTGTGTGTGTGTTTCATCGCTTTGCATATGATTGCTTTTTTTTTTTGTTTTTGCACAGAAATAGGAAATTATGCATCAAGATCTAACAGTGTAAATCTGCTTTGTGTGCGTGCGTGTGTTTTTAAAGAGGGGATTAGGACCATCTGATGTGTGTGAATGTGAGAGCTTGATGATTTATACATAGTGATGCAGGCTGCATATAGAGCTGTGCTTTGCATCCGGGGAAGACTAAAAAAAAAAAAACTGCACGTAAAAGATTCAATTCCTCACTTTTATAATCACAAAACCACGCAGGCAAGTGAAACCAGACTTCTTAACAGTTCAACCTTTAAAATAAAGCAACTATTCATCAAGTTACAGTCAGTCTGAAAGCTGGGAGACACCCCAGCTAAGAGGCATACACTGTAAATAAAACAATGAAATTAAAAAGATGTGCAGATATGAGAAAAAGAGACACTTTCTACATCCAAACAAAACTAGAGAGCTTTTCCGGTTCGTTTTCCACCTCGATGCGGCTTCTTTTGTGCAGGTCTGAACAACACCTATACTGAAACAACCGTATGGACCCCATTTTTTTCTGCATTTATGTTCTTTCCAGCCACAAACACATCTAACCAATAGAGTGACACGTCCTCATGTGACTTGCGGTGATGCATTTTGGTTTGCTTGGATTTTTCTCTCTTTTTTCCGCTCCTCCATCACCGTCAACAAAACGCAGTGAGGGAATATCATCCAGGGATGAATCCAGAGACTTGGAGAAGCACTGAGGATGTTGTGCCACCAACAACACAGTAAACAGCACGGTAAGCATTTTCTGACACCTCCTGATGAGGCATTCTGCTTCGTCAATAACGATCATAATGAAAATGAATGATGGGAAAATGTGAAATCAATGCCCCGTTCAAGCAACATTTTGTTCCTGACTTGTAAAGCACGTGTACGATGGATCAATAAAGTGTGTGTGTTAGTGTGTGTCACCGCTGCAGAAGATGTGTGTTACAGCTAATATGTCCCCTCCAGAGTCTGCTTAGAAAGGAAACAAACAGCCGAAAAAACGGACGAGAACTATTTCTGGATCAGTTTGTTTTGGCCTTTTTAGATTAGCAACAAACAAGCTCATAAAACAGGAAGCTGTTGCCTTTACTGAGGGAGACATTTACATCATCAGTCCAATAATGGAGGTGAGTGTGTGTGTGTGTGTGTGTGTGTGTGTGTGTGTGTGGTGTTAATTCGATTGGAGGTGTGTGTGTCAATGAGTGAGTGGATGAAATGTGTGTGTCAGATCTGTTGTTTTATAAGTTTATCTGTTGCTCGCGTCACTTGATGTCCTCGTTTCAATTAAGCTTTACATGTTCAGTTTAAACTTTAAAATAAAAACATGCAAAAGGGACAAATCAAATACACACACACACACACACACACACACACTGACGAGCTATCCGTGATGTGAGCTGGAGCGATCATCCCTTCTTTCCTCCCTCTCTGTGTCTCCTGTTGAATGTCTACAAGACGTGTTTAAAGACGTTTGTAAAGTTCAATTATCTTTAAAATCCTCAAGATGTCTTCTGCCCGTTCTGCCTTATTAAAAACTGCAGGATCTGTAAATATACAAAGACATCAGACGAAGTTCAATATTGGACCAGGATTGAAGTTAATACCAAAAACTAGAAACCTAAATAAGTTTTAACTGTGTGATCAAAATAGCAATTTGATAAGTTTTTATTACTTTTGAAGCCAAATAAAGCAAGTTGTGTAATGTGTGGAGGCGTCATAAGTTATATTTCAAGCCTACACCTTTTTTAGTTAAGAACATCTTGAACATGTTCAACTCTTCAACTTATTGTGTCTGTTGTTGTTATTAATGGATTTAAAATAAAGTTTCAATAGTTGCATGAACAGAAGCTTTGTGTCACATAAAATGAACAGAGGAGACATAGATTACGCTGCAGGACGAAGGACATTTTTAATATATTACAGAGATGCTTCTGAAGCCTGCAGGAGGTGAAGAGGGGTTTAGGATGTTGTAAAGTGATGCACATTAGGTCACGGACCTCTATTTGATAGGATTTAGCTTCAGGGACGTTGATCTGGAAAAGAGTGTTGGTTGTTAGACATGAATAAGACAAAACCGCAGAGGGAGATCAGAGGAGTCATTCTTATGACTCGTACTCACACTGGCTTCACTTCTATAGGAAATGAATGGATGAAAATAAACTGTGTGCTATTTTTCTGGGTTAGAAAGAACATTCAGTGTTTCATATGCATCTGAGATTGAGGTAGCGAGGTAAACTAATGATTATATAGCTGAATGCACTGATTATATACACAGACACACTGACTCATAAACGTGTTGTGAGTCTTTCGTCATCTTTAACTTAAAGGAAAAAAAAGTTTATCCTGCATGTTTATACTCAGCATCCAGCTTGTTTGACCTTTCAGCAGTGCAGTCGCTCCGGTATAATGTCCCCGTCCACGTCATCTGTTTGTATTGGGACGTGCTGCCTCGTTTATTTGCGTCTATGTCGTTCTTTTTGATCTGACAATAGTTGACAATGCACGGGTCGCTCTGTGGGAAGGAGGCGCTCTGAGGATTGAAACAGGATGACGTCAAGCAGCCTTTTCTGAACTTTTCTTAACCTGCAACCACAACAATGTATAAACTTCTCCCTGCAGCTGTTTGTCGCTCTTTTATTTCTTTTTGTAAAACGGTTGACTTGTCAGTATTTTAAACTCAGTAAAACCTCTTCTCAGGATTGTGTTTGTAATCTTTGGTTATTCATAAAAAGAGCCAATATTGATTCGACCGCAGCTAAACAAGCATCTCTACCTGAGCGGCTTTGTGTTTTTATAACAAAAAAACATCATTGATTTGTACTGAAACAACTCTTTTTCTCATACTGTGTGTTTTCGTCCCATTTTGCTTACAAACTATTGTCAAAAACTCTTTAATAAACCTTGAAAAACATGTCAATGTTGTAATGAATGGTACACATATAATAGATGTCATAGAAAAATATGAATTATGGAGATTGTGTGTTTTGAAATACATGCACAATAAAAATCTTGGCTGATATCGATAGTTGTTATTCATCAAAAGCAATTTAGAGCAACGTTTGATCGGGACGTTTGAGTGAAATCAATAGTGACGGCAGGCTGAGGGCATTAATTACCCCTAAAATACTGTTGTGGAAAATTATAGCTGTGAACGCCACATTTCTAGAAGGTAATTGTCTGTTAGCAGATGCCACACTGGCAGAAAACAAATAACGCCTCCAATACTCTGAATTATTAGTTGTTCCTCTTCTTGTTACAGCAATAATGAACATATGGACAAAGTTGTTTTATTGTTGGAGAAATGACAAAAGTCACATAAAGTTAAATAAATCTGTGAGCTACCAAACTTCATGAACCAATGGGACTGATAAAGGTGTAAACTCTCCCACCCTAACAGGTGCAACCGAGCCAATCAGACGGTGAGAATAGGTGTGTAGGTTCTTTATGTGAGTACATGTAGAAACTGATGTATTTTAGCAGCAGCTTGTTAATGTCCCTGTGATATCAGTGTCTGTCTGAGTCAGGTTTTTGTTCTATTAGTGTCATGTCTCCAAATTGCTGATATATATATTAATTTATTGTTGTCATGTTCCTCCAGAGAAGGAGCCGAAGGGCAGTTTAGTAAATACAGTAAAACGACATGACGTAGACACTAAAACTAGATGATACAGAAGATGTTTGATTATGACGTTACAAGCTGTTTCCTGACAACACTGAAAGTTGCAACAGAAATCTTTTTGAGGCCGCTGCTTGCATTCCCCACGGCTGAGGAGTGTACCTGAACACATCGCACAGCTCGGATCAATAAGAAATGTATTGTTTCATTGAGAACAGAGTCCTTGCAGCTTGCCGTACCGATTCAGTCAATACCATTCTCCTTTAGAAATAACGTGATACACACATGATTGAGTCTCCTCTTGGTCTGAGTTAAGAGTTGGGGTGATAACGCTTATCAGAATATTGGAAAAACCAAGGTAATCCCACGAGGAACAGACGGTGTGATATGCACTGAAGCATCCTGGGTAATCCGTGATGTTCTGCAGAAATCACTGAACAAAAATAACGGAGAGAGTCTTTAACTGTTACAGACTCCTTACAGACTGGCTAGATTTGATTGGCTGCATATAAGATGGAAGGGATACAACGCAAGAAAATCTGACCTTTTTGTAGAAATTAAGTTGGTCAATGCCACAAATTTGCACCCATTTAATTGCTGATCTAGAAATTTTTACATATCTAATCTGTCAATGATCCTGTCAGAGGGACATTTAGTGCCAGATTGATTGAATAATTGATTTACAGCTCTGGCATAAACACACATTCATATTTGGTCTGTCAACAACTCTAAGCGTTAATTAGTTTACGGTTCACACTGAGGATGTGCAAGGGCGTTTTCTGCCACTGTCTCAGAAAGTCAATGAAGGAGAAAGAGAACAATGCACCACTCCCCTGATGAAATAAAAATGATCTGAACAAATGCTTCACCTTGAAAAAGCTTTGTCACGTCCCGGGCGATTTGGAAACCGCCATGTGTCCATGTGCAAGCCAGCTAAGTATATTTGTTGTTTTGTGTACACATTGTGTGTCTGTGTCCTCTGCTACTATCGCTCTGTTGCATTTAATTTCCCGATGAATAAATTATCCCCAACCTTTTGACTCAGCCAGTCTGCCACTTCTGCTGCGTTTGACCAATCGGGACAGTTTCAGGACAGCCAACAAGGAAGTGAGGGATTGAAACCACTGACCTGATTAGTCTGATGAAGTCTGGACTAGAATGATAAATTAGAGAAGAGCAGAGCAGAGGTGACAGGCTGTTCGGGTTAAGACTGAGGATCATGGACTTGGGACGTGGCGGCTATGAAAAGTGTTGCCTCGACCCGCTGAGAAACTCGGAGGAATAAACGAAGGGAAGCAGAACAGTGTCTTAGACGTCTGCGTTGGGGGGTTTGAGGGGTGTTTTGCAGCCCAGTCGCCTCTTTGAGCTCCATTTGGATGAGTCATGCTCTGCTGTTTGCACCATGCAGAGACTCAGGTCAGTTGTTAATATTCTTCCCGCAGCCTTCAGACACGCAGCAGCGGTTCCTAATCTTCTGCTGAGGCACATGGAGAGTGTGTGTTTTTAGTTTTAACACCTTGAGAATGAGAACATTTTCAGTTCATTCTCAGACCTCTATATATATATATATATATAGTCATATGTCAGACAGCAGTTCCACTCTGATGATAATTAATACATTTTTCACATCTGATGCGTGTGTGTCTGTGTATGCAAACTAATACCTATTTGCATCTATCACCACATACACAGAAGGCCAGATTGTGTATGTTTTCCACGTGAAAGCAAATGCCCATTTTACCATCTGTTGTTGCATCATACAAAAATAATATCACAAGGACAGACGGAGATGTTTGCTTTTGTTTGTGACTTACAGAGTTACGGGTAGTAGTTGGGTCGGGTCGAGGTCGGCTCCAGAATTCGTTCGGAGATGGATGAGACCCCGAACGAGAGAAATGAGGCTCTCAGTACGGTTGTTTGATTTGTTTTTGACCTGCCTAAATAAATCCTTTTGTTTGTTGCATTTTCTTGACTCTGCTTCGCTGTTCGTTGCCGCTACAACCAGTCATGTATGTTCAGATGAGCTCAGAGTGTCTCCTCTTCTTCTTCTTCACCCACAGTAAAAGTAACAGTGTAATTCAATTCAATTCTTTCACTATTACAGGAAACCAATAGCAAGTCATGAACAGGTCAGAGAGCTGCACTGACCTGACGATATTACTTTGACTCATGAGGGATTGTGACAAAGACCAGTACCAGCAGTAGAAATAAGAGAAATAATAGCTTAGAAAGAGCGATAGAAAGGATTCGTCTTTTCCGAGATTGATGAAGATGGTTGTGGGACAGGGGGACAACGTCTCAGATAGACCCTGCTGTTCTGACTGTGGATGAATGTGTTTCAACCAGGGAGGGAATAAGAGTCACAACCAGCTTCTCATCTGGCATAATGAGGGACGTTATCTGAGGTTTATGTTGGGCAGGATTTCTAAAAATAAAACTATGAGGGCAATGTGATTCTTCGCCCAGCGGTTTGACTTATAGGGTGCAGAGTTTAGTGCAAATGTGTCTCCAAATAGAGCATTATAAAAGCTAAATACGCTCATTTATCATCCGTTACAGACAGAGCCTGCGTGCTTCAGATGTTAGAATGATAAATTAAGACCAGTATGTTTGCTCCTTAAAAGGCCAGTTAGCTGGTTAAACCCTCGTGGTGCTTGGCCAAGCAAATAGTTTGATATATTATATATATATAACAACTTCTGAAACATTCGCTTTGGAAAGTACTACAAGATTACATAAAAAACCACACAGAGTTTACGATAATTTAGCAAATCAATGATGAGTAAAGACCCTGTATTTATAGCATCACAACATTGGTCGTTTGATGCTGTTTCGAGTGACTCCCATTGATCATTGCAGCTCTACAGTTCATCCTAAGTGGCTTTAAGAAATGATTCAGAAAGTTTCCGGGCTGAATTTGACTTTGAGTTTAAAATGTGTAAGCAATGCAGTTTGTCATTATCATTTAAATGACACCCCGTACTCAGCAAATTGGTTCAGGTCCCGACTGCCAGACTCAATTAATTTTCAGTCAGTGTTTCTCATACAAATATCTTTTTTGCAAAAAAAACCTAAAAATTCTGTCCAGCTTTATTTATTAAAATGACTTTGGCAGCAAAGTTAGAAGTGCATTTAAATAAACCGCATTAAAGGAAAGGAAAGGACGAGACAAACTATGACAGCTGATGATAACATCAAACATACGGTGCATATATGTTCTGTATGAACTTATAAAGTAAAAGGTCATTTTGAATGTTTAATACCGAGTTTGTTAAGAGTCTTATATTCTTTCTGAACCTTTCTAACTCCAGATGTCTGTTCTTTTCCATTTTCTTTTGGGAAATGAATCCTGGATGACTCAGTTTGTGTTAAACATTCAGCATAAATAGCTCCGCTGTCTTCTTTAACTCCCCCAAGTCTCCGTTCTCCCACCTCCGTCTCCAGGAGATGGTGGAGGTGTTTTATTCTTAGCCTCCAAAAACGAGGTGTTTCTGTCATGAATATGAAGCACAACGGGGAGAAAAATCAATGCAAAGTAAAGATGATGACTTCTAGTTTCATGAACTTTGACACTCGAACCATCGACTTTATATAAAGATGGACATACTGACGTCATGTGACGTCACTTATCGGTTTGCTTTGGAGCTGGTTTGAAGACTCCCAGTAAGCTAGCATTAGCTTTAGCCGAGCGATGCACACTTGGGCTAACGGTAGCTAATTTAGCTGAATTGTGCTAATAGGGCAGGTATCATAATAAAGTGACATCGATTTATTTATTATAATTTTCTTAGCTAGAAGCATTTAGCTCAAGTTAAAGGATGATTTAATATATGCACGTTACTATGGAAGAAAATTAGGTGAAATTTAATTTAATGAAACAATTAATTATCAACAATTGTGATAAATGATGAAATGTCGAGGCCTTTAATCAAGCAGGAATCATTGATTAATGACCTCCTGCTTCTCAGACGGGAGGATTCGCCACTTTCCTTTACAAAAACAAACTATTTAAATAAAAAAAATAATAAATCAGATTCATTGTTTTCTGATGATAAATAATCAGACTGACATCAGCTTATTGTTAGTCGAAGCTTTAATTTATTGCACTTTGCTGAAAATTAAAAGACAGAAACAAACAAACAAAAAAACAAAAAAAGAAATAAAAAAAGAAGGAAGGAAGAAAGAAAGAAAGAAACGTGCTTCATGCACCCACACAGTTACACAACACAGAGAGGCTTCACAACAAACAGACAAAAGCGATTAACAGACGCCTTCATGCTGCAAATCCCTCCAAGAGCTGCTAAGTGTCCCTGGAATATGAACACACACACACACACACACACACACACATAGTCCAAATAGATAAGCAAGCCAGTCTAAGTGTGTGAGTCTATTTTTCCGCTATCATAAACTCTCTATCTCTCACACACACACACACACACACACACACACATTTCACAGGACAGTCAATTTTCCGAACAAAGTGACACAGATTGTAATCATCCACAGACATGACACAAATTCTAATAGAAATCTGGCTGAACAATGCAATGCTTACAACACACACAGCCTTGAGATCTGTGTGTGTGTGTGTGTGTGTGTCTGTGTGTGTCTGTGTGTGTGTGTGTGTGTGCCTCCATGTGTGATCCTCTAACTCATTTGGTAGCTGCTCAGGGAAAATGTGACTTGAATTCTGATGCGTTTAATCGAAACCTGTTTTATCCCCACCATTTACCACGCTCATCTACGGAGGATTATAGATGGAGACAGGCGGAGGAGGAGGAGGAGGAGGAGGAGGAAGAGCAGGAGTGGAGTATAGAGAGGGAGATAAGCAGAGGAAGGCCTGGGAGGAGGCAGGAAGTGGAAGAGGAACTGAATGGGAGGAAGGAGCGTATGAAAAGATCTATTTGTTATTCATATTAGTAGTCTGACTTGGAGAATTGCATTCCCAGAGATCGATTGTTTGTGCCGTCATGTTTCTCGTCGTTTTCTGTGGGTGGAGCTGTTCACCACGACCATCCAGTTCTTCATTCAGTGTATCTGTTGCAGAGGATATAAGTCAAGATCTCTAAATGTATTGATTTATAATTAGTCCCTTTACCAACTGAATGCACAATATGTACACTGAATGTATTTAATGCTTAAAACCATAAAGTAAGAGTTGTCTCTCCCTACATCCAGACTATTACATCATTGTGAGAGCTGTGTTATTGCCCCCTGCTGGCTCGGAGTGCAAATGCTTAAAAGCACACTTCTTAATTTGTTTTCCTTTGTTGCATTTATATATATATATATATATATATATATATATATATATATATATATATATATATATATATGTATGTATAGATGAAGATGGGACTGTAGCAGACAGAAAATGGAGGACATGGTGAGTACTTGTATGCCTCCACCTGCATCGTTGTGTTTGTTATTAGCACCTTATGAGTGTGTGTGTGTGTGTGTGTGTGCGTGTGAGACACCTCATGCTAATTACATTAGTAGCAATTAGCTCCTGCATGCAGAGAGCTGATTAATGTGTCAATTATGTCAAACCTCAACGTGTCGTATACGATGAATGAGGCAAAGAGACAGTTAATAGCAGCAGAAATACTTTAATATCTTTAGATTAGTACTTCATTTGATTTGTATGTATGTGTCATGTCTGTTTGAGTTTTTAATTTAATTTAATTTTTAATATATATATATATATATATGTAAAAAGCATCTTTTCACATGTGATCTTCTCCTGGAGTGAGAATATAATTAGAGAATAATTACTAAATAATTTAACAAAGATATAAAAGAGGAATAAAAACAAAATGCCTGAAATATTGTTTATCAAGTCAAACTGCATCTCAGCCCTCTTTATTGAACCTTACTGACTCATCTGTTCTTCATACACACACACACACACACACACACACACACACACACACACATCTTTTCTCTTCTCTTGGGATATATCACCAGTGATTGTTTGACAGGCTGCAGACACACACGGCAGCGAGCCTTTTCTCCTCTGCTGATCATGACAATGACATAATGAACATTCATCCACGTAGAACCTGCGATTAAAGTCTATTTTCATTTTTACTTTTTCTTATTCGCTCATGTTTATTATTCAACACGCTGTTGAAACGACAGAAATCTGTCAATGTTGCGTTTGTCCGAGTGAAAGAGGCTGCAAGTTATCAACAAATCAGCACAATCAACACTTTCTCATAGAAACTCCTTCACATGCTCAACAATACATAGAGCCTGAAAGTTTCACTTCACTGGAGCTACTGAACTTTTATAGATCTGTAAGACCTGATATCATCCAGCTTCTGTAAACACAGTGCTGACGTGGCGTCTCATAGCTTCACATTCTGCAGCTCCTTTTTTTAGAGTTATAATCTCTAACAACAGGTAGTGTGTTTCTGGAAGATGAATTTTTTTAATGTCTTTGACTAAATATAATAAAATCAATTCAATAAATAAAATAAATAAATCTTAATAGAAAACAAAATTTCCAATTATATTTACAAGCATTTTTCGTAAAAAAACAAGCAAAAAACAAAAAATCGTTACTTGCTGTTTTCTTCTTCACTGACTTTGTTGGGAACATTGCTGCACTTCTCGGCGCATTACTGCCACCAACAGTTGATCCGTGGAACAGCAACAGACGGCAGGATGTTGTTGTTTTTTTTGTTGTGCCTTCCTGTGATTTGACAGATCGGTCACATGCGTTTATGTGTTTCATATTTGCATGTACTCCGTGTAAACACCTGAACGATTTCATTGACACAGAAAACACGTGTATCTAAATCAGATCTTCTGACATGTAATAATGTGATGGTTCATGTGTTGCGACTCGACAGCACGCTGTCCTCTGCGTGGACGACTTGGTTTCATTCAGTACAGGACGCCCTCTGTCTTCTCGTATTCCCACAGAGCTCATGTGATGCCGAGGTGATTGATTTTTAAAGAAGCGATTTGTAAGAATCTCCTCTTTTATTGGAAAAATTAACTTTTTTGGCTTCAGTATGATACAGAAGATTTGAGATTGAGCGCCCTTTCAAAGAGGCAATTCACTCGATAAACCGGTGACATCTGATCCTCGCCACATTCAGGCTTTTATTCTGAATATGAGAGCTCAAACATGCCTGGAGATGGTCTGTGAGGTGAAATTGCTCCATAACCACATCTGCTCCTCACAGCTTTTCTTTCAGCGGTTCCCTGTTTGTCACTGAAACCAGGTTAATGGATGCAGTACTGCTGTATTTACATTTTAACCATTTCCCAAAGCATCCAACATGCCTGAACTGTGAGTACATGTTAACTGCAAGAAGCCAGCAGTAATAGTATTTATCTGGTCGCTTTTCTACCTCTGCACGTCCACTTTCCAAATGTTGCAGCAACAATACTTCTCTTTATTTTACACTAAATACGTAACAGAAATTATGGTTTTGCAGATGTGGTGGAAATGCAAATACAAATGGGAAAAAAGGCCAATACCAAATCGGATCTCATAATGATTTTCAAACTGCATCTTCAGTCGCAGCTGCAGACAGATGGTGGATCTCATTGTAGAATACGAATGTGTGCCTTCTGGTCTCGGCCTCTTGTGGACTTTCATCATACTGTGAAAGTGTTCGCCACAATCACATCAAGTCTGCAGAGGCAGTGGGCAACGAGGGGGTAAAGTGTGCTGTGAAATGGGATGTGTGACGTCATCAATATGAGCGATGATGATGTCGACGCTGTAACCACCGAACATTTTTCAGAACGTGTTTGAGTGGAAATCACAGAAATTTATTGGCAATTTATAATAATAATCTTTCTCCCTTAACTTCTTCCTCCACCACTCGTCCTCCTCTTCACACATCATCACGTATATATTGCTGTGAATTATGAACAATCTTCCAAACTGAGTGAAGTCAGGTTGGACTTCTCCTCCAGTGTTTCTCACCATAATAATTTCTAAAAAATACCGTTATTGTTACGGTAAAGGTTATGGAAAGATCGGGGTTATGGTTTGCACAATATTTACTTGGTTTTGTGCTTGTTTTGCGTTTTAGGAAGTCTAAATTATAAAATATAAAATATAAAATATAATTGACTCTGGAACAACAGCTGTTATTGTAACGGTTGCTAAATTATCACCAGTTTTATTGTGTTTGACTGAATTAGACGGTAGAGGCTGCATATAAAAAAACAAAGAGTTACATGAGTTACATGATGTGTTAGTTGTCTTTGTGATAACACTGCAGACGTTATTAGTCCCATCTAGAATAATGTTTGGAGAGCAGAAACATCTCCTCATATACAGTCTGATTATAAATAAAAACATTCCTGTAATAACTAAACACTGATTTATCATTTTATCTTTTCCTCATGGTGGGAGGTCTGCTTTCGCCTCTTTTATTTGCTTTCCTGCTAGTTTTAGTGCTACTACTGCGTGTGGTTCTCCAAAAACTCAAAACATAAAGTAGTTTACTCCCACAGAGCTTCATATTAATTATGAATTATGAAGTATTTCATTCATCAAAGCCAGTGAGCAGCTTTATCTCTACATGAGGCCAAACTAAATATGCTTTTTCAGCTGTATAATAACACACACACACACCTTGTTTTTGTTTTTTTTTGGTTTTTGGCTGGATGTTGTTAATGTTGAGAAAGAGCAGATTCATTATATTGATGTTATTATGTTAAATTTAAAATGTCTTCTTCTGAAGAGTTCAGGATTTCTTTCCACTTCCTGTTAAGAGTTCAGGCGGTGTAGTGAAGGATAAAGTCCAAGTACTGCTTCTCACAGTTACATCCAGGACTTCAGCGGTTTCAGAGGATTCGATCTGTATGCTTTAGGAAGTCACAGTTTGTTGCTCCACTTATTGAATCAGTCAGTTTTAAGATTTGAGCCTGAAGCTGACTGTATGTGTGGACTCTGTTCCTGTCAGGATATGAAGTTTTAAAGCTACAACGCACAATGATAAAATGAATCCCATTTGTGTGTATAAATGTAAGCGTCTTATCCATCGCTGTTGGATCCGGCCCAGAGTGACTACTGCTTCCTGTCTCACAGTGTACTCTGAATATTCAGGATGTCTGAAATAAATACTCCTAATTACTTCTCTCTATAAGACAAACAAAACCAAAAACGTAAGTCGTGTTCATCATGGATCAGTTATTTCATTTACACTAATTATTCAATCATGATGTTTACGGCTGCAGAAATAAGATACGTTTGGAGCCCAGTTAACCACGATGCTCATTATGATCATTACAGCAGTTCATTCGTGTAAATATCTTAATCAATATGTGAATTATGATTCTGCGACTCACAGATTACTTCCAGAAATGCGCCTCGTGTAGCCGAGCAGAAAGTGCATCATCACATCGGGATTTTTATGTGATTTTATATTTATACAGCTGCTCTGAACGCTTCATTTGAAACGTGACCTCTGCTTCTCCGCCCGACTGACGCCTTAATTAGAGTATAAATAACTATAATGAATAATAAAGTTGTTTTTGTCCCTCCTGTAGGTTTGCATCATTTCTCAAAGTCTGAGATTTAATCCCTTTTTTTTCTCTAACATTTACTTTAAACTTTTCAATTATTTCTTCTATTGATCCTTCATGTTTTTCTACTTTCTCCAACATGCCGGCTGCAGCATTAATCTGATCCATCACCATCCATCCTTCTGTAAAGCTTTGAAAGAGATTAATGTAGATGTTTATTTATGTTTTGCACGGTTACAGGTCGCAGCAGGAATAAACTAATTATCATAGAATAAACCTTCTACAATAATCTCTCTCTGCATGAGAGAAACAGCAAACAGACCTCAAGTCATTCGTCATTCAGCCAAACAAACGCCGAGACAGTCGCGTCTTTATTTAGTCAAAGATAGAAACGATAATTCAGAAGAGTCATGATTTTATGGAAATGGATTTTATGTCATCAGGAATTTGTTGTAATTGTTGTATGTTTCCATGTTGTACCATGTTTTCACATACGGGTGTCATATATTCAGATTTTTCACCCCTTTTTTTTGGCTGTCCGCATACTTTTGGCCATGCAGTGTAATCTTTACTTGTCCTATTTTGATTTGACATAAAACAAATATATGAAAAAAAGAGATTACAGGCCAGACAGAGGTTGTCATGGGTTTTTTTCTGGGGCAACAAAACATAAAAAGAGCAAGACATTTAACTTTGTGCTAGTGTGTGTGTGTGTGTGTGTGTGTGTGTGTGTATGTGTGTGTGTGTGTGTGTGTGTTTATCAAATCAAAAAAAAAACAAAGCCAAAAGATGAATGTTGTGTTTTAGTTGCTGGAGGCAAATGACAAAATGTCCTTAAACTTTGCTGAAATACTGGAAGGTTTAAACCTATTGAGTAACTAAATGAACTATTTGTAAATGTACACAGTTATATTATTATTATATTATTATATATAATACTCATATTTACCAGCCTGGTCTGTCAGCGTTTGTTACCATCAATAGAAACTGAAGGAACAAAAAGAAGAAACATGACAGATTTTCTTTTTGCTGACATCAGGGATTGTTACATGCAGCATATCTGCAGCTCTGCACTGTGATCAGGGTCGATAAGACAGGTGTGTTTTTACACACATTAATGGAGCACCTGTTAATTCAGTAGATGCAAATAAAACGTCACAAGTGTGTGTGTGTCTGACAGAGAGGCGAGAGATGAGATGAGATGAGATGTGAAGGGCCTACAGGTGCAGAAATGCTTCATCTCTGATCTCTGATTCTCCATCTGGAACGAACACAGACACTGGGATCCTGAAGCAGAGAGGATGCCAAATGGAGCAGAGCCCAAAAAAAACTTGATGAATTTGTAGCCGGTTTGTCTGACAGATATGAAGACAGAACAATCGATCAACATCAAAGATGTACTGACGTGATATTTACGACGTGGCAGCAGGGAGAAGAGAGACGATGAAAGGGAAAAAAAACAGATTTATCATAATTACATATATGTACATTTATATACAGACAGGCGGGAATATTCATATCATTAAATGAAGGTAGGTGGTAACTTTACTTATGGAAAGATGCAGTACAGCATACTTCATGTTGGGAAACGATGGTTTAAACCATGATATAAAAATGATGAACACATGAATCTAAAATGAAAATAATCATCAGGTCGCTGAATGAATCCATATTCTGTTCTCAGCATGATGCAGTGTGTGGTCTCAAGAGGTCTCAGACGGACTTCGCGGCTTTATGATTGGAGGCAGACCGTCTTTGACACTGTGGAAAGCAGTTTTTCATAAAGTTTGGTTGGTCAAGAGG
The DNA here is from genome assembly GCA_036937835.1 of Pampus argenteus. Taxonomy (NCBI): domain Eukaryota; kingdom Metazoa; phylum Chordata; class Actinopteri; order Scombriformes; family Stromateidae; genus Pampus; species Pampus argenteus. The sequence continues at coordinate 2,569,295 of CM072860.1, forward strand.
CTGTTAAATGAACCGCTGGGACTGTTTAATCAGAGTCAGGTGCAGCCGGCTGAATAACGCAGGTGCAGAGGCTGATTGAGGGTCAGGAGAGATGTTGCATATTTGCATATTATTTAGTGGCAGACACACCGTTGCGTTTCCCTGATTGTCCAGATTCAGTTCAGTTTTGGTTCAGTCTCCTCATGCAGCATCTTCTCATATTCTTGTCTGATAGTTTATCAGAGTGAAACCTGCATCTACTATAATTGATATTCTCTCAGGTCATACGGCCACTAAACAAGCCTAAATGAAAACAGCTTGCAAGGGTGCACACAGAGACATGCAGACACACACACACACACACACACACACACACACACACACACACATATATATATATATAGGGTTATGAAGCAATTTTATATCACCCAGAGCAGTTTTAGTCTGCAGTTGGCTAAATGCAGCACAAAAGTGATTCCTGACCCACTCAGCTCCATTTCAACACCAGTGTGTGTGTGTGTGTGTGTGTGTGTGTGTGTGTTTTGAGTGGTACAAGAATAGAAAGGTATTAAAGATCCTCCAGGCGGCGTCCCCCGTCTCCTGTCTGAGGGTATTAAGGTTCATTGTGGTTCGTGGCGCTCTGATGATGGAGTTTGCTTTTATTATTCCAATAAAACAAATCTTGAACTCTGAACAAAAATGTACTTCAAGTCAGGACAAGAGTTTGAATACGTGGTTGAGCTCAAACAAAGGCTCCGTTTGAGCCCCTTCACGCAACGATTTTGAGCTAGCAGCTAAGATAAAAGTTGATAAATGTGAGAGAAACTTCTCGGATCCACCAGTGGTGCTTTTGGAGCTTTAATGACCAACGACAGCATGTGAAATAATCAAGCAATAAAGCATAATACTAACTACCAAAAAACATTGACCTCTAAATGACTTTTCCCACATAGACGCCTATAGATGATTCATTATTCATACAGTGCTGCAGATGGATGATGCGCGTTGATGACAGATATACATTTTATTGCTACGATTCACCAGGAGTTCATTAAACCATCTGACATGCATCAAAACTGATATCGCACCATCTGCACAGATCGGGACCGAGACTTTATTAGACCTGTCTCACGAGGTCTGACGTGTAATGAACTTTAATATTGTTGTTATCGCTCTATAGTCACCTCAAGGCTGCGGTGAGACAGCCGAGGACACGGACTAACTTATTCTGCGTCATCTACTTATTGCTACTTATTGCAGTGACTCAGATGGTGTACTGCGTTAGTGGCAGCACGTTAGTATGCAGCCCTCAGTGTTGGATCGAGTTAATGAAGTGCTAAACAGTCCATCAATCAATTCATGCTACGTTTTTAATGGTTGGTATAAATAATTACAGAATACATCAAGCATCAAATGTGATCCTGGACCTTTAATATATATATATAATAAACCTATTTTCTTACTTGCAAATTTCAGATTTATGTTGGATTTCAGCACACACATGAGGATCAATTTGATGCTTATAGTTCTTGATGTTTTGTAATTGTTAATTGAGCATTTTCTTCTCTATCTGCGCGTGTGTAAATTCATTCATGTGTCAGATCGAGCCGTATCTCAAAGACATTTCCACTTTCACAGGATCAGTCGAGGTCAGTCGAGGTCAGACTGGAAACAGAGAAGAGGGGGAAGCACAGAGAGGAAAGAGGAAATAGAGCAGACGAGGGTCAGGAAGTGGTGGAGATGAGGGGGACAGCAAAAAGATGAGGTTGAGAGAGGCAGATGTACGAGTGAGAAAGCGAAGGATGAATAGATGACGAGAGCAATATAATGTAATATATAAGATCTGAAATACCCAAAATATGTCATTTATACACTGTTATAACATCATACGTCTCTGTTAAACTTGTTCATGTGCTGCCTTAAAGTCATTTTTTTATCGGCTGAGATGGTGAAAGTAGACGAATATACCTTAAACACAAGAAGAGCAGGAGGAGGATTGTTTCAGGTGAAGTAGTGAGAAGACGTGAGATGGAAATCACACAATCCTGCGTCATCATTAGACCGAGAACGAGTGCGAGAGAAGTGGCAGAGATATGAATCTTCCTTTAGCTATCCGGAGCATCTGGCCTGTAAAAGGTTAATTTGATTTGGTCTGGCCATATTCATTACAGAGCGGCGTAGAAATGGCTCATAACGATTTGGTCTAATGTATCTGCAGTAACTTTATTATAATAGGTTTGATAAGAAAGGAAAAAGAGAGAGAGAGACAGAGAAAATTAGAAGAAGAGGAAGGAAGCCGAGGAAGAAAAGAGACAAGGAGAGCGTTTTGATATCCTGAAATCTAATTACATTAAATATATGCTGCTTTTAGTCAAATAAAAAGGTTTTTCCTCCGAGCCGATCATAACGTTGAGCTCTTCTAGTATACATTGACTTTGCAGCACAATATGCTGAACACGTTACTGTCAGATGACGGTTTGCTTGGTTGCATATTGGGAGTTTGCTGCCGTGTTTTCATGCCAGCAGATGTCAGAGCCTCCGCTTGAAGAGGCCGACGAGCCGTGTCGTGCCAAAAAGTTGCACAACTGGAACGGCAACTGTGTTGGTGTGTCGAAGCCGGAGAGAGAGAAAGATGAGAGAAATGAACGTGACAGGGACCATGGCTGCTGCTCCAACTTTAATCACAGCTGCACCTCCTCTCCATCACTTACCAATAAGTCAGGATATTGCATATTTGTGCATTTTGAACAGAAGTAGACACTATTTACTGGCGGTGAACAGCATGTTCCAATGTGTTTCAATGTTTTTCAATGTTTTTCAACGTTTTTCAACACTTTCATACCGCCTGATTTATTTTGGCCTTTATTTTCTGGCTGATGTAACATGTAATTTAGATAATCAGTAATCAAAGCCATCACTGGGAATATGAACCAATCACAAAATCATTTTCTCACCTCAACAGGCGTCATATGGTCATATCATTTTCATTTTTTTTTTCAAGGTCCGGTCTGTCAACTTTGGTCCAAACTGAAATATCTCAACAATTATTGGATGGAATTTGGTTCCCATGGCGGCCATGAACCCTGTGACTTGTCTTCTAGCATCATCAATATCGGCAACATTGTGTAGCTTGACAACTATTGGGTGAATTTCGGTGCACACATCCATGTTCCCTTCAGATTTAATTGGTACGTACCTGCAGCGCTAATTAGCTCTGAACACAAAGTACAGCTGAGGATGATGGGAGTGCTGTTAGTTATTGGTTATTGGTTATTGATTAGTAGGCAAAAGTTTGATTTGAGTGGAAGGTGAGACGACAGCTTCAACCAAACTGTTGCTGGTTTACTTTCCTTTTAATAATACATATATCATACCTGTCTGGAAACCGTCTTGGTGTTTTTAATACGTGTTCGCCCGCAGGAAGACGCCTTGTCATTATTTTTTTAACCTTTATCTTCTCATCTCTCGATCTTTTCACTCTCTCACGTTTCTGCTGAGCAAAGGTGAAAAAAAGTCGTGTCATGTTCAAACCTCTATGAAAGCGCTGAAGACAAGCGGCTCTCCGCTGGCTTCACGCATGCATAATTCTCTCATTCCCATTAGACATACAGTCAGAGCACCACACAAAACATGTGTGCATTGACCTGTCGTTGTTGGGTGGCTGATTACAGCGTTTTTTGTTGTTGTTTTTTTTACTATATTAAGTGCAACTTGTCTACAAATGTTTACGTGTTTCAGTAGTGGACCAGATGATGAATGCATGCACGTATTTCTATTTATAAATGTGCTTCATTTGCATGCATACCAGCAGGTGTTTGTGTATTTATGCTGCTCACCTTGTTCTGAACTTGCTGGAAATTTCTTACACAGGTTATTTCAGGTTAATTATAATTGCTTTCCATTACCAGCAGTGTGCTGAGAGATGAACGCAGACGCCGTCTCCTTGTATGTGAGCTTGATTGGAGATATACATATATATGTATATATATATATATATATATATATATATATATACATATATCTGCCAACATCTTCTCTTCTTTCTCTTCTCTCTCAATTTCTCTCTCACCTCTGGTGCTTTCACACTCGTCCTCTTCTTGTTCACTAAACTGAATTAGCCTGGAAGTGAGGCCAGAGCAGACCCATTACCACCACGTAATTACATTCATTTCAGCCTCGTGTTTCTCTTCTGACCCTCTGACTTGATCCTTTTGTACTTTTACTCCTTAACACTTGTTGTCCTTTGCACTAATTCAATTTTCAGCACCCAGTTTGTTATATCTCCATCCAATGAAAAATGTATAAAACAAATAATAAGCTGAGTGTCAATAAGTATTAAAAAAGGCTCGAGAATTGGCCACAAATATTCAACTCACAGGTGCACAACTTGTCTAACCATGAAGAGGATTAAATCAAAGACCATGAACATTTTGCTGCAGCAGCAGAGAATAGATTAAGAGTGGCAAAACATCAGCAGGTCCGATGAATCACAGTTTCTGCTGGAGATGGTTCAGTGAATCTGACTCAAACAGTTACTGCACAGGGCTGAGGGCTGTTGGGATGAGGAGTAACAGGGTGTTTGAAGCATCAGCAGCCAGACGAGAAACCAGCATGAACTGAAGCACACAGTGACGTTATAGCGTCGGTCTACGTCCATGTGGAGCGTTGTGCACGTGCCTCAAAACTACATATGTTCACGCTCAAGTACACAACAGCCCTCGAGATGGGTCAACATTGGATGTTAGATCAGGAGGACGCTTTTCAACTCAACCAAACCTCAACCGTAGTAAAAAGACAGTATGGTCAGATGTGACAGGACTGTGTCTATATGATATTTCACTCATGCACTGAAGCACAATTTGCCTCCACATAAGCCTTCCAACATCAATGGCAGCAGCTTATCATGCACGGCATGCTAACTAACCACTGGGAGCCATTGGCATTCATGGACACTTTGAACCGTTGACAGGAGGAGCCAGGGTTCAAACTGCCAACCCTGCAATTAATAAGCTGGCTTCACCTGCAGAGTCACAGCTGTGTAATATTTGGATGCACAGCCATAGTTTGAAATGACTTAAACAGGCTGCTGCTTGGTCAGAGATGGACGGAGGAAGGAGGTGCTGTCGGTTAATCCTTTTTAAGCCCAGGAAAGTCAAGGACACACATTTTGATGCAGTTTTTGCCTTCAGGTACAAATGTGCCAAATGGCAAATCAAACCTTTGGCCAAATAATAATAATAACGTGTGTTAAAAAAAGACAGGGTGTCAAAATAAATTGTCAAGTCAAGTTAGTTTTATTTGTATAGCTCAATATCTCAAATCTGCCTCAGGGTGCTTCATAGTCTGTACAGCAATACAACATCCGCTGTCCTTAGACCCTCAAATAGGACGATAGTCCCTGAAACAATGCTTCTGTCATGAGGAGTGGAGCAGGTGACAACTGCAGGCAACAGGAAATTAAAGAATACATCTTTATTTAGGTTTGAGTGGAGGCGAAACAAGACTGAACACAACAGAACAACATAAATGACCCAATAAAGTGAGAAGGGGAAGGATGCAGGTGGAGAGATGGGCGGAGGAAGCACAGGTGATGGGGGCGGTGAGGGGGCAGGAACGGAGCTGATAGGCTGAGGAAAAGTCTGGCAGAGATAATGAGTCTGATGCAGAGCAGGTGTGGAGAGGAGGACAGGAGTGAAGCAGACTGCAAACGCACAAACAAAAACCCAGAACGATAACACAACGAGAGACACAATGAGGGGACGTAGAAGGGGCGGAGAACCAGACCATCACACCTTTAACACGGGGAGGGGGAAATGCAACCGCCATCAGCATGGAGGCCTGGCAGGAGGACAGGAAACGACATTATTTACACCCACAGATTCCTCCCCATACGGACTTTGCTGCATTAGTCGCCTTGTATACTGTACCACCGGCCCTATTCGTGTCCTTCCTGTCTGCCACTGAATGTTTCTGTACTTTTCCCTTTTATCCAACATGTATTTAGCTTCAGGTAACTCTGACAATCCATCTGCATACAAATATGTCTTAATAAAGATGTTCTGAAATACAGTTAATTCTAGAAAGAGTCTCCAAACTGATAAACCTTTGTTTGAGCGAGACACCAGAGCCTTCACGGACCTAAGTGTGTGTGTGTGTGTGTGTGTGTGTGTGTGTGTGTGTGTTGCTCCAGGCTACTGTTGAAAACCTGAATTTTTCCTTCGACAACCTGTCTGGTTAAATAAGGTTCAAAATGATGTTACTTGTCTTCTCCAAAAAAAAAAAAAAAAAAAACCCATGTTGAAATATGGTAATTTTTCCACCTTTTCCAGCAGGCATTATTCAGTATAATTCAGCTGTTGGAGCAAAATGACACACAGAAGAGCAGAAGAGCAACCTCTCATGCAGCTATCCCACACAGATAGCTCCCCTCGTGTCGTTTTCTCTACATCCTACATGCTTTCACTCCTCACCTCTCTCCCACCAGCCGTCCACTCCCCGCTGAAAAAATAGCAGAAATATCTCCAATTACCCCGAGAAGGGAAATTAGCACTATTTACCCGTTTGAGTAGCTATATATGGTGATTGGTGTTGAACTCTGCATTAGAAATGGTCCACCAGTGGCTCCATTATTACAAGAGGACAAATTGGAAATATACCAGTTTATTCCAGTAAGTCAGTGGTCCATGTCCTCAATACGTCTTACTGAAAGATGACTGAGAACTCCAGCTAATTCCATTACAGCAAAGCCAACAGGGAGACGAGCCGGACACACACAAAGCACACAAATAACACCAAACACTGATAAGTAAAATCCATACGGTTCCCAGAGAGATGGAGAAAGCAGCCTAGGAAACGGGATAAAAAAAGAAGGTTGTGAAAGCTCTTACACACACTTATTGGAGGCAAACGAGAGTGACATCAATCAAGAGTAAGGTGGTACACAATCGAGACCATGATTTCAAGTCTGGGAAGGTTGGCATGACAACAATGACGTCTCTTGCGAGTCATACTGAGGACGGTTATCAGAGTGACTCTTAATAAAGGGGAAAAATCCAATCCATCCTTGGATATTATATTTACTCTTTGTTTTATATTCATAGAGAAGTGAATGTGCGGTTTGTTGGGCCACATCAAATTCTTTTGTCCTGAGTGATTCTTGAATTTATTTAGAGGTATTAGTTGTCCGAGCGGTTCAAGAATCAGCTTGGAGTGTCTGTTATTTTCTGGAGGTTTAAGCATGTTGTCACTGTGACTGCACGGCTAATCTTCCCATCACAAGCACTGGATATTGATGGAGGGTTGGAGAGATGACTTAGAGTCAGAGCTCAGTCCATCCGCTAAGACGGATGTTGTGCAGTCCTGGCGTCAGGATGACGTGACTGAGCAGGATGTAAAGGATGCATGCGATAGCCTCAGAAAAGCCAATTAACAACCACGACTAAAGGCTTCTGGTTCAAGATTATTTTTATTTCTCCTTCGATAAGACCACTAACATGATTCATGATGTTCACCTCTATATTTTTAACACGTTGTCATGGTAACAGTTAGTAGAAAACACAAACTATGGCTTCATTTTGCAGGTATTTTATCGTATCGGACAAAAAGTTTTGACCAGAAGGTGGCGCTAAATGAAAAGTTAGAGGGGTGTGTAGGTGTGTGAATGTCTGGCATTATATTCAATAGTTAGAGGATTCATCTCATGAATGTTTGCACAAAAGTTTGCATCAGCATTGCTTGTCGAGATATTTCATAAAAAAAAAAACACAAATGGCCTCACGGTGGCGCCAGATGAAAAAATCAGGGGATCATGAATATGATCACGAGCAGGGTTAACGGTGAAGTGAACGCATCGGTTTGCAACTGATCAACGTTGCTCTCGCAGGAATTAACTGAACTGGTGAAACTTTTCATATTAATCTGTGTGAACTGAACTTTGAGCTCAACGCTGATAAATTAGTGCTCACACTGCCTGTTTGGACACTAATCAAATCAGTGAGAAGAGAAGTCATTGCCTAGAAACAGTTTGAATGCAGCACCAAGTGAACTTTTTAAATGCCTCTGTGCTCCTTCCATCATGAAGTATTTTGCTGTTTTAAAGGAACAATAAAAAAAGGCTGCAGTCAGCAGAGATCCTGTTCAGTTTCAGGAAGGTAATTACCAGCAGAGCCTTGGAGTGCCAAACATTATACAAAACATTCACCCTCTCCACGAGAAGCACTCAGAGGATGCACACAGCAAAGAAACGTAGGTACACACACACACACACACACACACGCACACACACACACACACACACACACACACACACACACACACACACACACACACACACACACACACAGGTCTGTAATTATTCCTAAACTGGTTTTTAGACGCAGCAGCTGGGACTTGATTCAGCACCTCCACGTTAACGTTATAAGACCTGCACTGTTGTAGAGCTCAATGGACGGATGAAAACTGTGCATAACAGTAAAGTTATGGATATTATTACAAAACATAAAGACAAAACAAAAAGGAAATATCTTGTTCTCTCAAATGTCTAAATTCTAAAAGTATTAAGACAATAATTTATTAATAAATAATTATCTCATGTTTGATTAAAGAGCTTGTTTTCTTTTAAGAATGAATAAAATGTGTTTGGAAATATTTCTTGTTTTTCTTTTAAAACACTATTTTCTATTTAATCTAGCGAACATGTTGACAGCCGCAGAAATAATTAAAAAAGTCAGAATCAATAGAAATGATAAATCTTTATTCAGAAACAGCGTTTGATTATGTTGCTGGAGGATCTATTAATCTCTTCTTGAAACTAGCAGCACTGCAGAGAGTTGACGTATTATACTGAAGATATTCTGGATGTACGAGGCGTGTGGCACTGAAAGAAACAAACATACGTGTAATTAAAGAAGCCAGTAACCTACAAACATCAAGACGGAGGACCTACGAACAGCTGAAGAAACTATAATACTTTTCTCTGCAACACGAATAACTGTTCATCAACATGTTTAAACATAAAAACAACACAGCATCAGCAGGACTCATTTCTGACTTTATAGAGGACGAAGACAAACTGCATTAAGAGACAAGTTTAATTCTGTATTCGATACTCCTCTGGATCCTGTCTGTGTGACCACTTTGTGCAGATGAATGTGGAAACTTCAGAGTGTAAATGAAGATTGTAAACCCCGTCGGGACAGATCGGTCTTCTCCGTCTGCCAACTAGCCCGCTGATGAAGTGACAAACATGAGCACTATTTTGTCCTGTTTTGCTGAATGATGGGAAAGCTATTTGGCACTTAAGAGCTCTGCGCTGTAATGGGATAGACTGCAACAACAACAACTTTCTGCTAAATGCAAAAGCGTATCTGTGTCCAGATAATTAGAATAGATGAGTGCACCAAGTCAAATGCTGTGAGGGCTTTTCATAAGTGAAATCGTTACTGATGAAAATAATGTAGGGAGAAAAGCTGCAAGTTTTGTGGCCAGAGATACTGCTACAACAGTGGGTTTTAATTAGCAGAACCGGCTCTTTGACATCACTTGTCATGTATTTTCAGATTGGACCTAAATGCAGACCCAAAGAGACGTTGGAGGTAAATAGAGAAGGTCATGAGGCACCAGAGGAGGAAGCAGAAGGAGACCGTAAAGGAGGTTGTTGAGGGAAGACTGAAGGCAGCTGAGGAGTAACAAGCAGCATGTAACAAGATACACAGTCAAAATGATCCGATCTGCTTTAAATGATCAGGATCAACGGGAGTAATCAAAGATATGTAGATCAGGTGTTAAATTTAGAAAGCAGCTCAGCATTTCATGACAAAACACCCACAATTTAAAAAACAATTCATTTCAATGCAACTGAAAGAGTTGAGTTCAGCTCAGAGTGAGAAAAGAGGGAGCTGTCGTAGCCTCTGAGCCGTGTTATCTTTGTTTATACAGATCAGTTCGGCTACAAACTGCTCTGCAGATGAAACACGGTTTGCTATCATCAATAATCAGTTAGCATGTTTGCAGTAGTTTTGCTCTCTACACCTGTGAGTCGCCAACATTAACTTCCTGTTCGCCTTTAGGAACCGGGAAATAATTCAAGTTCAAATTTCAAGATGGTTTTACCTCCATTTCCTTTGAAAGTAACCAGATAAACAGAAAAAAAAAACCTTTTTAATTAAACAAAACCTTGATTCAGATTTTATTCACACCGCCACATTACGGGTTATTGTTTGTTCTTCTCACTCACTGAACGATATTTCCCGCCTGACTGTGTGCAAACACCATAAACCACGACGCCAAAGCTACACATGCAACAAGCTAAACATCACGTAGGATCCCAACGGGAACAAAAGCATCATCACTAAAGCAAAGTCAGACGTGTAACCTGGTATGAACCATCTTTCTTTCGAGCTATACACCTTTACTGCCTGTATATATATAAACGATTCATACTCATCATCACCACATCTGCGATGAATGAGGATCCATGACGACGCTGCAGCTTTATGGTACATTTTATTCAGATGACAGCAGCAATGAGCAACTCACAGCCTGGTGTTTGGATGTAACAGTGTCGTCTTTATGACGCTGAGAAACAGTCATAAAACAGCAAGACGACAGAATAACGGTGATTAAATCATCACCGTTGAGACAAGAAGCAGAGACATCATCAGAAAATAAATGTGTCATCATCGCTGTTATATAAAATCTGTATAACACAGCTACAGTTTAAGAGGTTTAATCAAATATTTTTCTATTTTATTTTCTTTTCCCAAGTGGTTGGACAACAATCAGCCTCTAATGTGTCATGGCTCAAATTCACACATTTGCAGCTTTAAAGTCAAATCATTTCTTTTTTTTTTTTTTATTGCCATGTGGTGGAGATGCGGTGTGACGTGGGAGAGAAGCTGTTCGGTTTAGATGCAGTTTAATGGAGCCCGGGTGTATAATAATGGCTGGTGTAGCTCTGTTGTGAAATGATTTCAGGGATAATAGAGAGGAGGAGAAAGGAGAGAGTGCCAAAAAAATAAAAATAAAAAGGGACGAGTGAGGAAAACAAAAACAAAAAGAAAAGCTGTGAGAATATTAGATTTTAGTTGGGTTCTTGTTTATTAGCTTTACAACTGTCAGCAACCGTTTGGTTTGACTCACCACGTTGTCGTTGGTCATTGAAGGCATCGGTCTGTGCATCGGTCGCCTCGATCCCAGCACTTATTAAAGGGATCATATTCTGCACGTTTCCAGGTCTATATCTTTACATGATTTACAGTTTTTATATAGTATAGCCGAATCTGATCCAAAATATGCAAGTGGACAACACAACCAACCGATAGAAAACCATAGCAACAACCCTAGTAACAAATGCTATGGCTTTATTTACCAATATACTGTGTGTGTAATTGCAAAACGATGCTTAATTGTAAACAAGTAAACACCAAGATTTAAGGTGGGTAAAGTAGGTCTCTGATTGGTCTGGCTTTAATCTCATAACAAAAAACTGGTTTTATATAATCTGGATTAAAAAGACAATATAGTTTTGACTTTCTGCGCATATATATCACATTAATAATATCTAAAAGGATATAAAAGGTCTTTTTTATAAAATAAAGCGTGATCCTGAGGACACATTGACATTCAGTGCAAATTGAAACCTTCAGGATTTTAATAAAATTATACAATGATACATTTCTCAGCATCTAAAAAATTACAGCTCCCATAAAAGTTTACTGGCATGCCCGTGTAGGCCAAGCCGAGACGTTTGACCCACAATGGTCTAAGGATTATGGGAAATAGAGTTTGTTAGGATACCAAATCATCCTCATCGAAACATGGAGTATATATATAATATATATATATAAAATAGAGAGCTATAGAGAGAGATGCAGCCAGCAGGAAAGAAGGAGAAGAGGGAGGGAGATAAAACATTAGATTATAATGAAGCTCTCAGTGCATCAAACTGTCTGAGAAGGTGACACTTGTGAGAAGATGAGGCTGAGGGAGGGTAAGAGAGAGAGAGAGAGAGAGAGTGTGTGTGTGTGTGTGTGTCTGCGGGAGAGAGAGAGAGAGGCTGATGTGATGTGCACCCCAGGCTTCATGTCGTTCATACACTCTGTCGACCCAACAATCTCTATGCCACCACAGTGCAGGTATTTCAGTCACTCACATGCGAGCCGCTGCTGCAGCTATGACCCAGAGGGTGTGTGTGTGTGTGTCTGTCCGTGTGTGTCTGTCTGTGTGTGTCTGTCTGTGTGTCTCTGTGTGTGTTCAAATCTGATTAAGCTGAATTTGGACAAGGGTGCGTGTGATTGATGTCTTACCAGGAGGCAACACTCGCACACACACACACACACACACACACACACACTGCAGATTTTTGTACCTAATTAGGAAAGAAATAGTGAGGAAGACCGAGACAGAACGAAATATTTGACTTTCACTTCATAATTTCCTTTATGCTGTTCACCATTATAAAGGGAATAATGCAGCGTTAGCTTTGTTCTTAGTAGAATAGAAAGAATTTGTCTCATGTCTCCTAGTATACATATATATATATATATGTATATATATATATATTCTATACCTCACTCTCCATCTTGAAAGTACAACGATGCAATTTCCTTTTGAAGAAGGTGTAGCGGACCGTGTCGCCCATGATTGTCTTCAAAACAGAGAAAATGATGAGAAATAAATTGGAAACCTTTTCTTCCTCTTTGACCATCTATTTATAGAAACAGGTTTATAATGACTTTAAGTAGAATCAGTATGGATCAGAAATCTTAAAGGTAATCTGACGTTTAACAGCCTTCAGTTTCCTGATGTGAGTCGCTGTTTAGAGAACTGTGATAAATGACACCGTTTCCATTCTGAACCGATCTCCCCAAAGCCAAAGTTTATATCCACAGTTGTTGTTTTTCATATGTGACTATCCATCCTGTGTAAGTCTCATGCGGTCACCTCCATCATGTGACGGGCTGTCAACCTGTCAGAGTCTGCTCATAAATAAATGATACAGTAACAGGCAGCAGATGTGGATGGAGCGTGTTTACTTCATCTTCCAGTAAAACTCATGATATCATATATAATTATAGAAATACATTATTATAAAAATGCATTTGTCCCCACTGTCTTTTGCATGATTTTTTCATGATTTGACAGCTCTTGTAGAGTGTTTAGAAAACTGTGGATGCCTTGTGTAGAAAGTGGAAGAGTTGGAGGGTGTGTTGAGTCCTGAGTGGCCACAGTTGACAGCAGCGTCATTAGAAACGTAACAGGAGGGAAGGCTGTAAAATGCACTGCTGTGAACGTAATGAGGGTGCAAAGATACGATGGCGAGACTCACTGGGAGACGAGAGGCCGTTTGAATGACGGAGCGGCAACGAGACGGAGAGGAAAGGACAACTGTCAATGTGCTAAAAAAGGAAATTACAAATATGAGATGGTGAGATGTTGCTGTGATGAAGAGATAAAGAGCTTTATTTTCTCTCTTTATTTTACATGCATACATACATGCATACATACATACATACATACATACATGCATACATACATGCATACATGCATACATGCAGTATATACATGCTGTACCTCATTACAACACAATGTGTATAAACAGCAGGAATAATGCTTTAGAAAAACATATTTCTTATTCTCTATTTACTCTCAGATTGCATAATCAACATATAATAAGGAATAACTTCATTAAAAAACATCAGCAGTAAATCGGCAGCTCGTCTGCAGTGCAGGACTCTCGGTGGGTTATTGAGGAGTTTTTTCTCCTCTGCTCAGTGGGAGGAAACCGAGCAGAGCTCCACCTAATGAAGGGCGATATGGTAAGTTTGACATTCAGCCTAAATGGCTAAATGCAGGCGAGTCAAAGCTCTTGGTACCAAGCGTGACTCTTCACTTAATGCACTTGGAGACTTGAACTTTAGTTTGGTTGTTGTTTAGTAATTTAGTGTAGTTATTGATGCATATGTGTGTGAGTAATTTTATTATTTCTTTGTCAGATCAGTGTTTACACAAATGCACACATACTTTTTTTTTTATTCGATATTTTTGTTGACGAGCGTTAAAGGATGTTTGGACGTATTCTTGATCCGACAGTTTCACTGTGATTGACTGGCAGGCAACAGGACAATCGTTAAAGGCACCACCCGTCTGATAATCCCACACACACACACACACACACACACACACACACAGAGGCTATAGAGATATATACATTCACATGCAAACTCACGGAAAAGGCCGTGTCAGCGAACATACGGTGTGCCATCCGTCTGCATCGCATGTGTTCATGGATTAGACACATTTACAGCACTGTGAGCCATATGGCAGCTAGTCATGACACTCGAAGAGGTAAGAAAGAAATATGGGAAGAAAGAGAGAGAGACATGCAGTGAGATGCAAATGGAGAAAAAAAATTGAGAAAGTAAGAAAGGGCGATGATGTGATAAATGGCCATTTGTATGGAAGGTGAAGGGAGAGTATCGACCCTCAGACATATATCAGGTGTGATGACGGCTGGGAGGAGGCGCAAGGACGTGTGGAGCAGGAAGTGGATAGATGGAGGTAACGTGGGACGGGAAAGGTTTGGATATGTGTGCACGAATTATTCCGCTTCAAGCCACCTGATGAACTATACATAAACATACATAAGATTTACATAAAATCCACTTTTTTTTGTAGTAGCAGAAATATATAATGGGTATATATAATTTCACTCTTGTCCTCTGGTGCTCTGCTCCTTTTCACCTCCAGTTATTTCCCACCTGACACAAACACGAGAGCCGTGTTGGTATTTGCCACAGGATTCTTCTCTATTGTTTTATTTGCTCTGTAAACCACTTTGTGACAAATGTGCTTTGTTACAATCACTCTCTCTCCTCTCTCGTGTCTATCTGCTCTCCCCGCGGGTGATACCAGATGCCTGAGTGTGAATTCAAATTATTTGCCGACCGATTACTTGTCATACAACTCAGGTTTGGAGCTGAAGTGAGGGATCAAAGTCTTCCTGGATAAATCCCACTGATGCAATAGTTTAAGAGTCCTCTCGTCCTCCTCCTCCTCCTCCTCCTCCTCCTCCACCTCTCTCCTTGCTTCTCTTCTTCACTGTTCTTCATTATTCTGATGTCATCCGACTGTTGACTGCAGCAGCAGTCACCTCGACAGCTTCCATCACATGAAGGAAAATGGACTGAAGAGACACTACATAGACCCTCAAACCTTAAAATCACAGTCTTTCTGAAAAAGATTGACACAAACCACCTGATTTACATACTTGATATTCATATTTTCATTAAATTCTGGATCGTAATTATTGTGATTACACAGTTAGTGACTGGAAAGTGAAACAAATCAAATCATTTAAGAGTCAATTTGTTTACACACTCCGCCTAGACTGTAAAATATTTTCAAATTAATCAATGAATTAAGTAATGCAGTTAATTTTTTGGAAATTAAATTCATCTATTTATAAAACTAATTTGACAGCAGTGGGCACAAACTTTTGACCGGTTCTGTAGATTGTGTTGAAATGACTGATCTCCAGTTACTGTAACTGAAGCCTCCACACGCAGCCTGGAAATGCCTCTTAAAAGCCTTCAATCGCCGCAGCACATTAGCAACTCTGTTCAGAGAAAGTTCAAGATTAATGAGCACAAAACTACAACTGCGTTTCTTTTTTTCCTGAACCGTTTGCTCGGATGTGTTGGCGTGTGTGAACAAGCTGACTTCTGACTTTCAGGGACGTTTTGGACCTTTTCATATAGACATCTGACATCATGACAATATAAAAATAACCCAAAAATAACATGATAACATGATCTTTGACCACAAAAGAACACACAGGAAAATAGCATCAAGAAAAGGTTTTGTCCTTTATGTCCATTATAGGTTACCTTTAGGTTAGATTATGGACACCTGTGGTACATCGGTGTTAAAGTGATAGGTCACTGACTAGTGAGGCGTAAATCCACGCAGCAGAAAGGTCAACGTTACACTGAGGTTTGAGACTCATGAAGCACAAACTGCAGCAGAGAGCCTGAAAACGTCTCCAACGTCAATCTGATTTCAGACACGCTGCTGCACAGATCAATAGAAAGACACTAGTGGGCAAAAATAGGCACAAATTTCATTATTAATATTGAACTGAGGCGTAAGTTGAAAAAAAAAAAAGGCTTCAACTTGAATCTTTGCACTCATCCTGAGGCTTTATGAATCTACTTGACAGGAAAAAGGAGAGAGATCAGAGGAAATATGGTGGTGAGTTCAGGGTCAGTCGTATTCTGAGCTGTCACACACACAGCATGGTCGTGTTATGTTGTTAGCTACAGTTACCGTTTCTTTAAATGGGGTCGTGTTTACTGTATTCATGAGTCCATATGCGTCCACGCATCTTGTGGAAGTGGAAATTTGACATATAGATAATACATATGGACACATAAATTGGCACTAAAAATAATATTTTCTATTACGTTCTGGTGGGATGTCTGTATTATATATTTATTAGGCTGAACACAGGAAGTGTATGAAACTCCTATAGGAGGAATTCAATATTTACTTAAATCACATCTGCTGCGACCGTGTCTTCAACTTTATGAATCTGTGTTTTGAATCAGATGCGTTTTCACTTTTTGTCTCTGTGGACTCTGAATGTTTCACCAACACCAACATCTGTGTTATGTGGTTGGAAGGCACGTCTTTGAAAATTTGATTCGGTCAACAAAGGGGGGTGGAAGAGGAAGAGTGCAGGATATCCACCAGTTTCAGAGGGCTGTGAAAGGCACACAAACACACACACACACACACACACAGTGAATAGAGTGTGTGGGCAATGACAGGCGTGCTGTAGCATACTGGGATGAGGCGAAGGAAAAAGAAGGGAGGTATTCGAAACACCAATGAGAACTGACAAGTTCCCCAACAGGCTTTCAGCAACCCAACCAACCCAACACAGCAGTCTGCTCAGAGAGTGTATATATCTATAGTATGGCTATAGCCATATAGGGGTCAGTTCCTACCAAAAAACGGCCCAAGGAAGGACAACCAATGCATCAATGCATCATACTGACCGCCGTCTACAGCCGAAGGCACCTACAATGGTGCAGGTGAGCATCAGGAACTGGACCATGGAGCATTTATCTGGGGAAGAGATGGCACCAGGATGCACTATGAGAAGAAGGCAAGCTGGTGGAGGCAGTGTGATGCAGCGGGCAATGTTCAGCTGGGAAGTCTTGGGTCCTGGCATTCATGTGAATGTGACTTTGACATTGGTATTCCCCGAGGTGCGGCCTCCTAATTCCCCAGATCTCAGTTCGATCAAGCATGTGTGGGATGTGCTAGAAAGTCAACTTACAGGACTTAAAGGATCTGCTGTTAATGCCCTGGTGCCAGATACCAGAGGACACCAGTCCAAGCCTCAACAGGTCAAAGCTGTTTTGGACCTATAGAATACTAGGCAGGTGGTTTTATTGTTGATTGATTGTTGATTGGTGTATATATGCGTGTGAGAGCTTGTCATAGAGAAAGAGACAGAAATAAAATATAACGTAAATATTGTGAATTATTTCCACTCTTGCATCTGTTACTCGTGCTTTATGTGTTAGATCATGCCAGCTGCTGCGTCTTCTTCACGTCTGCTACGTGCACTCAAACCTGAAACTCGAGCCTTACTAAAATAAGCACAAGCGTACAGTCTCATCTCATGAAAACGGGTTCTCATTGCTGTCAAAATGATTTCAAGCGGCGTATGTGAAGTTCTGCAGGGAGCCCAATAAAAACCTTTCAAGACTTTCTATAAATATAAAACGTAAGGGCAGAAGAGTCAGGCAGGGAGTCTGCAGAGACCTCGTCATCATGAATAATCGGCAAAGTAAGTATGAATTTTTGAGATTTCAGAAAAACACTTGAACGTGATAATTATTCTTCTTTGATTCAACATTTTTGTGTCTTTTCCAGATCTACCTTATAGGGCCAACTAAGCAATGCAAAAACTAAACATTCAGCCTAACACAACACATCCAAACAGGCTTTTCTTCCAAATGAACTCCACACAAGGGGTTTTTATACACACATGGACCAACCCTACACAGATGGAAGGGGGAAACATGACCAACAACAGCACAACAACAACCACTCGTATCAAACAACATGAACAACTTATCAAAAGAAATTGTCTATAAAGAAAGAATTAACTTCTAGCAAATGATAAGAAATTCAAACAAAAGGCAGTTGTTGTTTTTTTTTGGAGTACCAAATTTAGGTCCCCCCTTCATCCATCACACCTGTTGGTTAATTCCACTTCCTGTGGGCGGTGCTTAAAATGCCATCTTAACAAGGCTTCAGGCCTTTTTTTTTTTTTTTTTTTTACCAGAGGAGCTTGCTAATCAAAGTAAGTGTTTGCTTGACAAAAATCCTAAATTAGCAAAACAATTGTCAAAATAATTAAATATGTGAACACAAAAGACAACATGTGAGTGTTAAATTGTGACCAGACATAAAGAAATACTCAATGAATTACTACTAAGAACATGTTAACCAAACATATATATGTTGGTGTGATTTTACTGTTAAACTTTGTTTTCTCTTTTTAAACAACTTTGACTAACTTGCATGTTTAAAACATTACAGGTCACGTGGACGGTTTTACATCAGATCAGGTGACATCAGGTGACAGCAGGTGACGTTTCCGGTAAGTTCGTCTCTGTTGGACTCTTTAGAAATCTCAGTATGTTTGTCTGAAAGTTTAGTCTGACTTTACTTTGCCTTTTGTTTCTTCTCTGTCTCATCTCGGGTTAATCTGTCTATTTCTATTTGTGTACTTCTCTCTCTCTCTCTGCGCTTCTTGCTCTCGCTCTCCTAATTACCGTCCTCCTCCATGGATGTGTTGTCCATTATTTATGACCCTCTGTTTTACACTCACACAGAGACACATCTGTCTCTAACCCTTGTTTGCTCCCTCCATCTGCTTCTGCCCGTGGCTTCGCTCAAGGCTTAGAGACACACACACACACACACACACACACACACACACACACACACCTATTTATTTCTATTCATGTTTACCTCAATGAAGACACGAAACTTTGACATGTGCTGATCTGATGCTGCGACTCCTCCGTTCTTTCTGTCTTATTGTATGTAAAGTGTTTGAATGCTTAACTTTCTGAACATAGTATTGCATCTTTGACAATCGTGTCATGCGTGTTTAAACCCAAAGATCAATATCCTTTTCCATTATAAATAAACCCTTTCCATAACAATTAGAACAGAATAGCAGCTACTGTATGTACTGTATGTAAAAGTTGGGTAGAGAAATGTGAAATTAAATGTTTGAATACAATCACCATAGAACTGGGTTACAGCATTAATGTATTTTTGTCCATCTGAAGGCAAAATTACTAGTGTTTGAAGTTGTAAACTAAATATAAAATAAATTGCATGTTGGAGATGGTTCCCACCTCTCTAATAAGTGTAATAATTATACCCTATTTCAGGTAAAATTGCCTGGATTTTTTTTTTTTTTTAGAGACCACATCCTCTGAATTAAATTAACGCCTGTCATCAATCTGAAATAAGCATGAAAAACAGTTTTTCTCGTCATATACATAATGCCTGTAATTTTCCCCATCACTGACTCCAACATCGATCACAAACACTACAGTCATCGTTCTGCAGAATAATAAGAAGAACGTAGACGCCGCTGTAACTCATTTACTGTAGATTACTATCGCTTGGATAATACAGTCATACAGAGAGATATCACACATGCAACGTAACAACGTCATTGTGGTTTTCATTCATATACTGACAATGATTATGTCCTCTTTTTGAGTGGCTCCGTCTGCATTCAGATCATCATAATGGTGAATCACAAGAAATGAGACGACTGCGGAGTCATTTAGACTCAGATTTGGCGTCTAGAAGTCTGATTTTTGATCATGGTCCCATTTTGTGTCGTTTATCTAGATTGTGAACTGGTTGTAGCTGGTCAGAGGTTTTTTTTTTTTTTTTTTTTTTTGATTCAAGCAACGTCACCCATCAGCAGTTTATTCACAGCCACAACTGTAATAATAACACAAAGCATTTTAAATACCAAGACAAAATAAAACATAATAGCACCGTTTGTCTTTCTGGAGGAATGTATTCAGAGTCATTCTAGCCATATGATTTAAGGACTCATTTACACCTGGGATGCCAGATGATTGCAACTAACTGTCTGCTGTGATTAGTCCGTATTCATATTTAAATGGTGTGTGCTTGAAACATGTGCACACACTTTTCATGTAGAAAAAAAAACTATATATGCAAATATATTTTGCTTTAAATTATGTAAACTTTTTTTGCAAAAAGTAACTTCCTGTTTAAGATCATGAAGAGCTTCTCAGTCATAGGATATATACAGATGCTAGGCTAAGCTATTTATACAGAATGAAAGTCTTCATGCTACATACTGTACAGCAAACGTGTATTTCCCATAATGTCATAAAGTATTGCTCTGAAATATTCTCAAGGTGGTAAACAGATGGTGTTGCTATTATTACAAAGGTAATATAAGGGCTGGTGATGCGATGGTGCATTGCCGTCTTGCACTGAGTGATATTGTGAAGGTTTAAGAAATGGCAAATCTGTCCTGCTGCCTGGAGCACTGTGTGTGTGTGTGTGTGTGTGTGTGTGTGTGTGTGTGTGTAACACCCACCTACACAGCTGAAATGAGAGATGCAACATTATACACTGAGGTGCTCTTGTTAGCAGGCTGTGCACCTGTGCTACAACATGTCCAATTCAGAGTCGATTAAGATGCTCTGCATATAAACAGATAGACTTCCTTTTATCTGCTGGCATTAGGCGTCACGGCTCTGAACCCGATACCCTGCATGTAAATGAAGTAAAAATTAAAAATGAGCTCAGGGTGCGTGCAAATATTATCTAACTAGGAAATGTGGGATTTAGATGCGAGTCAGAGGTGACGTTCACAGCGAAGAAGCCCTTTCTCGCTTCACTGTGGTCTGTGTCTTTTTCTTTTTAATAATTTGGGTGGTTCTACCCTTTAAATTTGGGCGATACTTCTACTTTTCTATGTGTGAAAAGCTTGCTGAGTCAGGATCACTCCATCACTGTATCCCCATTGGTGCCACAGCTTTTCAACCACGGTTGTTGAATTCAGTTATCGGGGAAAACAATGCGGTGAAGTGGCTGCAAACACAAAGACTAGAAGATAAATCCTCCCAGGACCCTGCAGAGATTTACTGCAGTAAGGAGAGTTTTCTACCTCATTAAATCGATCCATTGTTGACTGTGTGAGAGAGACTGCTAGTCAAGGGCATTTGTTTGTGCACCTTCATGTTCCAGTATGTACGTATCGACTGAAGTGTGTGTGTCTGTGCCTCGCTGTGTGGGCAGTGTGCTGCTCGGCTCAGGTGCGTTTTTTCTTTCTTCTGCTGCCAGTGTAATTAAAATCTACTGTTTCTATGAGGGCAAAAATCATTGTGTTAGGAGAGGGGATGAAACAATTAATGCAACAATGTGTGAGTCGATGAAAGGCTCTCTATTACCTTTTTTAATGAGGTTTAGGTGGCGTCCTTTTAAAGAACACTGAAAGCAATTTATTAACCTGTTACTCAAACTTTTAGAGGCCCAGAAAGAAAGGAAGGGAGGGAAAAAGAAAATACAGGATCAGTGCACGAGACATTTAGAGCGAAAGCATGAAAAGCATCCAGCGAATGAAAACGCCGCAGAGCAAATATTCAGAATGACTCAAAGGCGAGACGGAGAGAAGGATAGACGGGAGGGAGGAGTACAGGAGGGAGGAGTACAGGAGGGGAGACAGGAGGAAGAGACAAGTTGAAATGAAATATATTGCTGCAGAAATAGAAAGAAGGTGGATGAAGGAGGACCAGGGAGAGTAAAACAAAGTGAAAAGATATTAGTATGCTTTGTTACTTAAACTCTTTCTGCAGTAGATCTCCACGCGTCTGTATCTCCTCGTCTCTCCTCGTCTCTCCTCGTCTCTCCTCGTCTCTTCTCGTCTCTTCTTCTTCTTCTCTCCATCTGCTGTCTTGCTTCTTCAGTCTTGTCTCCAGCGCCCTACTCCATCATCCTCGCTCCCCCATCTGTCAGTGCCCCTGACAGGGAGGCGAATCAGACCGTGAAGACAGCAGTTGCTGCACTGTGAAAAGTCTCAGGATCAAAACTTCAGGGTGGAAACTTGATATTTTCTTTTTATTTATCAAATTGAAACTGCCAGGATTGTGTGTATTTTAGATATGATGTGATCTGATCTGATCTGCACCACATTGCTGCTGTTAAAACTGATGGGTTTACATTGTAGTTAGCTGATGCCTGTTGCATGAGCTGCAGAAAGACGTGACAAAGCATCAGTGTTTGTTGTCCACATTCACCGTCTTTCTTTCCATTCAGGCTGTTTTACTTTAGACAACCTGCATAAAAGAAATTTATGATCAAAAGAAATAGATTTTTAAGATTCACATCAGAAATTCAAAAAGTTGTTTTAAAAGGTACTCTAAGATGACTTAACGGGGAGGACTCGCCAACCTGTGTAGTTCAAAGGCTCGAGCCCCTGTCGTGCTTGAATATGACACAATCGCTGCGAGCATGAAGGGTTCAAATCCCACCGGGACAACCGATGTTAATGTATGCAGTCTGGAACACTTCTGCCTGTTTTCTGTGACTATTCACAACAGATCCAGGTAGTTTCCTCTTCTTCACTTTCTCTGTTGTCTCCCCGTCCTGTCTGTGCCGTACAGCTTGTCCTCTACAACATGCTCATTCCTGTCCTATCTATTTCCCAGCGCCGTCTTTCTGTCTCTTCCAACTTGATTTTTGTTTTTACTTAATTTGCTTTCAACGTGCTCGGCAGCATCTTTTCATTCAGTATATATTCTGTCTCCTTTTGCCCAGGTCTTTCTCTCTCCTTGCATGAATTATTCTTCTTCTACTTCTACTTCTTCTGTGTACAATGGAAAAATATTGAAATACTGAATCATACTTGCATAATCCTAATCTTTCCACCATTACTGTGCATACATACAGGTCATATACATGCACTTACAAACATTAAATCTGCATGTTTAATAAAGCAGAAATACCATTTTAAAAAGCAGCCTTAATCTTGTGCTGCCAACAAGTCGTTAACCTGCAGCATTACGATATTAAACATGACTTTTTATTCTGATTACCTTCACTCAATCCATGTTTTATGAAGTGTAAGAAATGTTTTATTCACATGACCAAGGACACTTGGTCTCTGTCAGGGTTAACCTAAAGATGCTTCAAATATGTACGTCTGTATCGCCATGAAATGCATTCTTGCAGTCAGTATTTTTGTTCATTACGGGTTAGCATGAACAGGATTCAAGGTTGAGTACTACAAAAATGTTTCAAGCTGGTGCCCAGAAAGACCAAAACTAATTAAAAGCATTAATCTTCAAATATTTTCGGATGCACATCTTTAAAAAAACTAGTCATAAATATATACTTTAATTTTTTCAAGGGGCACTAATTTCCTAAAAAACAGCTGGACATTGTCGGTTTGAGCGAACGTTACTCGAGGAGGAGTAAATAAGGCATCAGTTTGGGACTATTTTCAACTGCGGATTAATACACATATGGTGGGATTTGTTAAGAAAAATGGATGGATATGTACACGTTTATATTATTTCTGTGAGATGTCATTATATAACTAGTGCAGTTTTTTTAAATTGTGATTCACTGTGTATTTATTTTTAATTTATTTTTTCTGAAAAGCCCTTGTTTACTTTTGTTCTTCTTTTTGTTTACCTCTCTATGTGGTTCGAGCCAGATGTGCCACACAATACTTTGACGCCTCACACGTTTACACAAAGAGTTTTAATCACGCTCCGCCTCAGTTTTCACACCGTGTTGGTATGTGGGGCATCATCATTCTCCATGTTTGTGTTTTTTGTTTTCGGTGTAGTAATTGGTCCCACTTGTGTCCGTTCATAAACAATAGATGTGAAGTTGTTGTTTCAGCCGAGTACTCTCAGCATTATTTTACCTCATTTAAACACAAGTGATAAAAGAACAGAGCCGTGCTGTGATCTCTCTCCAACTTTATAAGGACGAGGTCGGTGTCACCACTTGACCACACCTTCAAACTTAGCGGGCGGGTGGAGTGTTTTTCATTCATATTTCATTACTTTCTAAGGGCTTGAATGTAACTTAATGAGACATCAGGATGGAGTGGCTGGG
Source organism: Pampus argenteus (assembly GCA_036937835.1). NCBI lineage: Eukaryota > Metazoa > Chordata > Actinopteri > Scombriformes > Stromateidae > Pampus > Pampus argenteus. The sequence continues at coordinate 2,593,493 of CM072860.1, forward strand.
AATGAATATGTAATAAACCTGTCACACTTACGGGCCAGAAAGCCTTTGATCACTTTGTCCAGTGAAAGAAAAAGTGTGACTGAGAGGACAGGAAGTGAAGTTGAATATAATCCAGTAAGAATACACGTCTCTTTATGTGGATATACGGACGCGAAAGCTATTTTCACCACTTTTGATCGTATCAAATAAAGTGACAAATACACTGAATTTGAGGTCGAAGCAGAAAACATGCCTGTGATGATCTTTTTAATAGTATTGTGATTTGATCTCAGAACTTCTAATCGACAAAGACGGTTTACAAAGTTGCTTCCTGACCGTGTGGACTTTGGTTTGCGGCCTACCCCGCTTTCTTTCTTCTGCTTTCTGTGCCTCTACTGCACCGCTGTGGTGATGTTTACCTGCTTCAGGGGAACCTCTCGCCCACCTGAGCGTGATTTCTTTAAGTCAAGGCAACTGCTGCTGCAGAGCTTATCTGGCCCTCTGAAGCATCCAAAAGCACACACAACAGTAGCAGCAGGAGCCGGAGCAGAGGTTTTATTTGAATGGAGGCTCTGTCAAGAGAGATTAATTCACAAGGAAACTAGGGCAGTTGCTTCCGGTCAAGGATTGCGTCTACTCGGCCGATCTGTGCTGCGGTTTCGTTCTGAAGCTTGTTGTGTGACATGCAAACACACACACACACACACAGTTTCCACTCACATCCTCCGTAGCCCTCTATTTGCCATCCAGTCACTCTGCCTGTGGATTAGTGGTGGCTACTCCAATTGTAGAGAGGGAAAGATCCAGAGAGAGGAGGGAAGACTGACAGTGATTGAGGAGACTCGGGAGGGGGAGGAAAAGAGAAACATGACTCTGGGTTTTTTCCAATATCAAACCAGGTTATTGCTAAATCCACTCAACATGAAGATAAAGTAGCACACACACACACCTCGGTGTTGGATTAGATGGGACTAGACACACACTTCTAATCGCGGATGTGTGATCCGATCCAAATACACGGTGGATAACAATCACATTTGGTCACTGTCTCCTCAACTATGTCCTTGAGAGAAATCTATGTATAGGAATGTGATTCTTTTTTTATGTCCCTGTGGTGTCCGTTACTGAGGAGATTTCACTGAGTTTCAATCCCACGAGGTTCCTGAGGAGTCGATGGTTTCAGCCAATCTGACCCAGAACAGGTCATGGTACCAAAATGAAAAGAGGAATACTAATGAAGAAATTTGAGTTACAATTTCTGCAAGACCGTCGTGTATGTATACCATAAGACCTTGTGATTGGAAAAATCTTGTAGTGTGAGAGGTTTGCAGGTTCAGTCTTAAACACAGCCAGACTGATGCTGGCTGCTGTGATCAGATATTTGAGATCTCATGGATGTCATGGAGACGGTTAATGGTAAATGTGGACTTTTCCATAGCAGGATGAGCGATTGTAACTTCTGTCTCTGTATTAAGATGTTGTCTAGATGATGTTGTGACCATTTTTGGTTTCTAGGTGCTGTTTGTATGACAGTGTACCTCCAAAGTTACAGTTTATCTGTAATTTTCATCTCTCAGGTTGAAGTTTGTACTGCTTGTTATCACTTCAGGGAGTCTGAAATCCATCCTTGAATCGACTGCTGCTCAAGGCTTTGAGATCAGGCCAATCATCTTTGAGTCCATCGTTCCAGCATACGAATAGGTGCTCACAGATCAGACCAACTGGTGACGAATCCCAAGAGGATAAAGAGTATAATTGCTCAGGAAGAATTGCAATAGTAGCTGACAACACTGGCAACCTTGTCTGAAAGGAGGTAATTTGTCATTGTCCCGAGACGAGGCGAGAGTCATTATTAGCACCGGGATGGCAGCGTAGCGGTTCTTAAATTCTGTGCACACAGCGGTGCGGTGGAGACCCAGACTTCAGTGTCACATTGGATGACGGAGACACCTTGCAGAGGAGACACCTTGTGTCTCGAAGACACGTCGGCACGGTCGGTGATGAGAACGCTGCTGTAAAAACAGCTGTTATCAAATTTGTTATCCACCATTATGGAAACAGTAACTCTGTCTGTTGCTTTTTCTTCATCTCTATACGTTTACTGCTTGTGTCTTGTCTTGTAGTTCTCAAAGATTTAAATTGAACAGGTGCTATTTTTGAATAAAAGTCGTAGATAATCAATGGATTCATCAACCTGTATTGACAAACCGTAGGTATTTCTCAACAACATCAGCCGGGCTTGTTTCTACCTGAGAAAGTTTGAGGCGCGACGCCAGCATGTTTTAGAAAGCCAGACATGTTGGCAGATGTCCAGAAAGTGTTTGTGCGAGTCATTTGTTACTGATCAATGAGCCCATCAGTCCCAGGAGATGGATTTTAATTATTTTCTGCTGTAGGAGAATATAAATCCTCAGTTTAAAAACCACACACTGTATGTGAATTAAGACGGCTGCCCCCTCGGTGAATAATGCTCGTCCCTGCAGCCTTCAACCAGCGTTTAACGCAGAGTGGATATTGACCACTGGATAAATGCCACAGGCTATTGGGCTGCTTAATGGATTATATTATGAACTACACTATTTATAGATTATTTATATGGACTGACGGGTCACATATTTGTGGTCAAAATGCTCAGGAGATGCACTATATATATATATTTTTATAAGCCGGTGAAAGGTGGACTTAGTATTGGATGATGATGTCAACTGCAAAGTGTGCAGTCAGCAGGTTCTTTCTCCATCTTCTTCTTCTGTTTGTCTCTTTTCCTGCATCTCTTTAACTCTTGTCTGTGTTGCTTTATTCTGCTGCTTGCCTCCATCTCCTGCCTCCCCTGTGCTGTCTGTCTTTCAGCTCCTTCCCCTGCATGATTTGGTTTTTTTCTGCTGAATACTAGTTTCTCTCCAGCACAGCAAAATCTAAATGTTCACAATATTTTATTGGATTCACAGCAATTTTGCATTTTAGTTTCCTGTTTGTGTGTATGTGTGTGTCAACAACAACTGCCTACATGTTGAACAAATGCAGATTGTGCACAGTTTCTTGGTGCATCTGTGGTTTGAAAATACACCATCTAATTACTTAGAGGACGTATCATGCACATTTCAAAGTCTATATTTACATTTTGGGGCTCTACTAGAAGATTTTTGCATGATTTGCAGTTCAAAATCCTCCTTATTTATCTTGTACTGTCCCTTTATGTAGCCTTTTAGTTCAGCCTCTGTCTGAAACAGGCCGTTTTAGCTCCTGTCCCTTTAAGGGATCCCTCTGTTCTGATTGGCCAGTGGTTCTGGATGCTATACGAAAACAAACAATAGTAGTAGGAATTCACTACGTTTTCTTGATATACTCAAAATGAAAACTTTTCAAATGCATTTTTACATGTTCAAGCCTGAATCCAAATATACGAGTGGACAATGCTAACAGCTTTAGCAACAACGGCTACAGAACAGATGGTCGTTTGTGGGCATCAAGCGGGCTGAAGGCCTCACTTTAACTTGCAGGGAACATTTTTACATACATTCACTTCGAGTTTTAAATTTGTACCATGTTTAACACAGACATCAGAGAATATAACAGAAACTGGCATTGGTTTGTTCCCTTTAATGTAATATCACCTTTCAGATACATTATTAAGCAAATCCACTATCCAGCTTAACATGGTGTATATTGCACATAAAAGCTACTTTCATAGTATATGTCATAAAATATAAATAATAGCCGCTCAGAATATGTAGATGAAAAGTGCTTTTTCTCAAATTTGTTGAAAATTTCATTTTCTTTACATTAGTTTGGGATTCATAGACTGAACTACAGCGTCTACCTGCTACCAGTTTCAGACAGGCTGAACTGAGTGGTTGCATAAAGAGCCAATATAAGATAAATGTAGATATATTTTTATTGTAAATCATGCAAAACTATTCCAGTAAAGACCCAGAATATAAATATATATCTGGAAATGTGCAGGATACGTCTAATTTAATGTAATAATAATAATGTTGGAAGGAAGGATCTAAATTAATTGGAATTTTGTTCTTCCATTTGTCTCTTTTGGTGACCTGAGCAGATGTAAATTCAGGCGCATCTGATGCCAAAATATGTATCAAAACGTCTCTGTGCTGCCTGATCTGCATAAACACAACCTCAGGCAGAGTCACGCATTTACCAAACAGGTGCAAATGCAAAATAATTTAACTATAACTGACAAAAATGCCAAATGACACTGTGTTAATGGTACCGTCAGCATTGCTCTGTCCTGGTAAAAGTGAGAGACATCAACCAAAAGTGCAAAATGTCTGGATGATGATGCATAAATATATTTAAAATGGTAAAACAGGATTAAATATTTGATCAGAAGATTTTCCGTGATTCAGTAAGTTCACTCGACCTTTAGCTTGGCCGTGGTCCTGTTGACACTGGACGGCTCATTTCTCTCGGGGTATATTAAAATACCTCAGACGTCTGAATATGAAGAAAAATATTTATGAAGTTGGCCAGATGTGAGTTATAACAGGAAGTCTCCTTTCTGGGATCGCTCCCTCGTCCAGTAAATCCATCAGAAATATGCAAGAGAATCGGCCATTTTCATTTCCAACGTGTATAAATAACAACTGACGGTATCTTGATTAATTGATTGATTGATTTGAATTATTTTTGACATTTTAACATGTCATACCAGGAAAAGCAGAGGTGCATTTAACAACATGAGTCATGGCTGCATTACGTTTACGTTTGCAGGTTTCACGGTGTACGGTGCATGCTAGCTAACGTACAGGCTTTCTGGGGCACCTAAATGGAAACGGAGCCATTGTTACACCTCGGTCATATGTGTGGTCCAGGTTTAAATCAACACAACTCTCACTTTGTTTGGCTCACTACACAGAAGAGTCTTTCAGCGCTTGCTAACCAACACGTTGTGTTTAAACATCACTCTAATTTAAATCCACGATAGCTGCCGAGATAAACGCTGATCTCACGACAGGAGCTTATTAATTCAGGATTTTTTTAGGCTCTGTGATATTTATTGAAGTGCTTTCTTGTCCTCTTCTCGTTCGTATTAAAGGCGTATGTACGGATTCGAACGTATTATGTGCAAATGATTCTGACGTCTGACTTTGATCCTTTTTTCAATATTTACACCACACTAATTGTCATTGCTGAACAACTCCTGGAGACTCTATTAATTATGATTATCTTATTCATGAGGAGAACTGAAGTCTTTCTGTCTCATATTTAATCCACTCAGTCTCTCTCTATATATATACTTTTTTTTTCTTTGTTTTCTCCCTCTGTACTCATCACTCTTCATCTTCTTTTCAATTTGAACTGACTTTATTGCCGTGACACAGCGTGACATGAGATCGTGTCCCCCCTAATGAGGTTGTCATTCAGATCAGTCGTTACGCAAGTGCCCCAAAATGACATATTTCAACATTTTGTCACAGCATTCAAGTGACAGAAGCCCTCTTGCGGCTGTAGTAATTATCATTGGAGCAAACAGAGGAAATCAGATGATGGTAATATATAAGGACGATGTCTGGCTGGATGGATTGATCAATCAAACATCAGAGTTTTAACATGTGAGGTTGCTGCATAAGAATGATTTGTCCAATAACTATAACCTTGTGATTATTATTGTAACCTTGATGTCCAACATCTCCTAACCTGAAAGGAGACAACATGCATGCATTTTGTGATCCCTTGTCATTTATATACAGTTAAAATGGATGATTTGTTTGGAGCCATCAGACACAACTTCAGTGTCCAGTGATGTTGTGTAGCTGATGGTTTCCATTAGTCCATATGTCTGTAATAGGAAAGCATAGTGGTGTTATAGAACTGTGGCTTAAATTAGCAGTCTATACTGTGTGCGTGTTAGTACAGTCTTCTTACATCTAAATTTAAATTTGTGTAGTGCGAGTCAGCGTTTGCAAATGTTATTCCAGCATTCAGTATCGTCAATGTACCGAATCTCCTCCTCCTGACGGGAAATCTGTCTAAAGATGGCTGTGAGGGATATACTGTAAGTCCATCCGCACATAAACACAAAGCAAATGGTCCTGAAATGTGTGTGCTGTACGTGTCATGTCAAATCGAGTTTATTTATAGAGCTTAAAATCAACAAAGGAAGAGAAAAGTACGGAAGCCCTGAGAGGCAAATTACGCTAATAAATATTAAAGATCACACACAAGTTGAAGCCATAAACCAGACTACAGTTACTACCAGCTGTAATAAAGTGTGTGAGAAATGCACAGGCGCGTCGGATACAATGTGCTGCATAAAAATAATTTGCCACGCATCAGTACTCTTCATTTATTAATCACCTGACGTTGCCAAGTCTGTCGTCATTCCAGGAGTATAAATTAGCATGTGGCGTCATCCTGCCCATCGTCACCATTATTACCACAAGTCCCTGTGATACAATGAAACCTGCAAGCCGTCTCATAGCGCTGGTATAAAACCTATTACAGTATACACACTCCTCATCTACTGTATGTGTGTGAATGAGTATCACTGTGACTCACTGCAAGTGTGTCACGTTTGTGTCTCTATAACTTGTGTGTGTGTTTGAGGTTTAAAGTCAAACGATGTAGAGAAGGAGGTGAAAGTCAATTTTTTGTGTGTGTGTGGCTCGTGTAAATGTCACCAGCATACATAATTGGAAACTCATATGTTTCCCAAAAAAATGTGTGTTTGTGTGACAGAGAGAAAGAGAAATAATGCAAGACAACTGAATAACATTAGAAGGTTGGGTTGCATTTATATATCTGTTTTTAAAGGCTTGTTCCAATTAAAAAAAGGATAATTATGAAATATTTTAAGCTGAAATGGGTCAAAAGAGACAAGAAAATTGTGCACATCCTAAAATGTTTAGTACAAGAAAGGACTAAAGGAGTGTCAATAGTTAAAGGTGCAGTTCACCCAAATAGCTTACAATGGAGCAGATTTGCAAAATAGTTCCTGTATGAAACTGCTCACAGCAAAGCTTGTGGATTATCTTGAGTAACAGAGTCATGATTAATGTGACAGAAGACGCCTCAACGGCAGATGTCGGATAGATGGTAAGAGGGTCAATATATTTTTTTTTGGGTGAACTGCCCCTTTTAATCCCAGAAGAAGCTACTCGTTTCTGTTGCAACCACCTTGTGGGCTGCGTGTTGCTCGTAGAGCGCCAGATTTCTTGACAATCGACCCTGTTAATTTCCAGGAGGGAAAATCTGGATTTTTCTCTCAAAAATAAACACAGAGCAGCAGATCCGATGAAAAAAAAAAAAACTACCACACACACACACACACACACACACACACATCCAAACCACAATCTTACTCTCAAAACTGTCAAATAAGAGTGATTTTATAATTAAGATAATCAGATGCTAATTAGCTCTACTATTAACTATGAATTCAATCAGGCTTCCAGTCAACTCTCCTTTACCTTGTTTCCAAATTTCAAATAAACGATGTGTCCTCGAACCTAACTGCACTAATGCAAAAGAAAGCGGTCGATGGAAAATCATCCATTTCTTCCTATTGAGACAGTAATCAGGTTGGATTTTAGATTAAACATTAAACGTGAATATTGACGAGTTACTTTAACGGCTATTTCTCCTTAAATAAAAATAGTTTTCACGATTGAATGATGAATAAATAAACCATTATAAACAGCTGGGTATATTAACCTTGTTGATTTCCTCACACTTACCTACTTTTCTGCTCATTATGTAGCCTTGATGGCCTCCTTCAGTACTGTAGCACACTGGAGCGACACAGATTAATTACTGGGCTGTAGACGTTGACTACTGTGACTCAGTCATTGATTTCCAGTAAAAACTCAAAGGTTTTCCACAATGTTGGCCATGAAACAACTTGCACATCAGACTAGTCTGGGAAGCTAAACCCAGACGTTATAAATAGTACCAGAGTTGGGGGTTTATTTCCTTCCACGTATCCGACGCTGCATGCTAAAGAGTATGTACTCTTTGGATTAAAATGTCTGCCAAATGCTACATTGGCAGATGACACCCTGATTCTCTCTCGAGACTTTCAATGTTTTCCAAAGTATTTCTTTATAAATACCATCTCTCCTCAGTTCACCTTGAGCTTTGTCAGGCTACGTTTTTATTATAGTTTGAGGGTGTTGGTAACACTTTTCATTGAGTTCTGACACACCTGACATACTCTTTTTGTTGACATGTTTTTGACCTTTCATAAGCAAGCCGATGAATGTGAACTTCTGCTTCTGCGTTTCCCGTTTCACTTTTATCTACAGTTCAGTGTCCTTGCAGAAATATTTCACCAGCTGTAGTTGGAGGGAGATTCATCCAAAGTTGTTTATACCGGCCTTATCATTGAGCCTAAACAGAGAACTATACCCCCTCATACACATATGTTGAGACGGGCAATGGTGATGCATTTTATCCACCAGCAAGAAATGGCATGAAAACCCAAATATCTCCAGTGATTCACTGACTTAGACCGATATATCTAAAGCAACTAATGATTGGCTTGATAGTAAGGCTTGTGCAGTGTATCCATAACTATTGCATTGTCGTGGTCTGAACCAAACAAGCGCCTTATTAAAACTCAACAGATAGTCTAATCATGAAATTAGTATTAACATAAAACTGCCTACACACACTCGAACCTTGATTAACTACCACCATTCATTATGTTAAATTAAATATGAGTCATATTCATCACCTTTTAAGCAGACAACACTGACAGTCCAGAATCAGATTCTTAATTAAAGCTCTCTATCAGGACCGTATATCAAGCAGACTGACTGTAGGTGTGACAGGATAGAGCCACTGGGTATCTATATCTGTAATAATATACCATCTGTTTCTCCAGGATACGTTAGATCAATTTTGAACTGGAGCGTTAAAAAAAACACTTTTAAATCACTTTAAAATTACATTAAGTCATCACGAGGTGTCCATGGTAAACATGGTCCAGCCTTCAACAACACGGGGGAAATATGTGTCGGATGATGGGATGGGGGGAGAGGAGGAAGTGCAATCAGTTTTCTGTGTAGGGTTTTTATTTTCCTATTAAAGTCACTGTCGGCTCAGGCTAGATACTTCCTCCATTGTCTGAGTGGCTTCTGTGACTCAACAGCAGCTGAGTCACACACCTTCTGCTCACCTCTTTGCAGTTTTGTTTTGTCCACGAATGGAGATGAAGGAGTATGAATACTGCTGGAGACAGAGATGACAGGGAATAGAAGCTATAATGAGAGACGACGTTTTCAAAGTTCGGAGTTCAGTTTTGAAAATCTGACAAACAAGAAACATTTTGGCCTTTTTTTTGTTGTTTTTTTTATTCTGAGGGAAAGACAGGATCTGAAAAATGGGCTGCTCATTAAAAAGCTCTCCGTCATGACAGACGGACGAATAAGTCAGACAAATAAGAAGCAAAATGATAAAAAATAAATCTCTTTTATAAATACCACCTCTCCTCATTTCACCTGTAACTTTGTCAGGATACAGTGTCGTTATAGTTTAGCTGCAGCTACGTTGGAAGACGTGTTTTTCCCGTTTCACATTTATCTACATTTCAGTGTCTTTGCAGAAATATTTCACCAGCTGTAGTTGGAGGGAGATTCATCCAGTGATTCATACACATTTGTTGAGACTTGATTAGTTTTCGTGTTGGTACAGGCGACGGTGACGCATCTTATCCACCAGCAGACTGATATCTCGAGCAACTAATGGCTTGAAGTTAAATTTGTACCAGAAATGTTTCCTTTTCTAGTGAAATATATCTACATCTCTGAGCTGGAAATCAATAATAAATAACAGGAGCAAATTCAAGCAGCATTCTTACAAAAAACTAATTAATTAATTGCAAATTTCATCCACAATAAACTGGGACGATAATATTGAGCTTGTATAGAATCTGTGTATGTTTTTAAGTCATTGTCTCTTCTGTTTCTGTCTCATAAATATTACATTTCTGAACCTTTGGGCCACATTCACTGGAGGAGTAGATGGAGCAGCGGCGGTTAGATGGACCGTCGCTGCACGGCTGGAGCGGTGGAAAATTTAATCTCTACCTCCCCCGAGAGAGCCACGTAATAGAAAAGGCACGTGAAAAATCCCTCTGCTCATCTTTCTCTTACATCCCTCTGCTCATCTTCTCCACATGTTCACTGATGCACATGGTGAACAGGTGGAAGTCAATAGCAGCAACACACACACCTGTTCACCTGGTGGCAACATTTCAGCCTCTGGCGTCATCTCAGCGAGAATAAACTTCGCCTGGGAGCGTTTTTACATAAACTCATAAACGTCTGACAACGTAACAGAAAAAAAACCAAACATGTTATATCACCTTTAAGCGTGTTTGTTGTCGGAGCACAGGTGCTGTAATTCATACTGTGAAAAACATGAAGATTATTAAACTCTTAAAATCAGCTAATTAGAAGCAAAGCAACAGCCAAAAATGGGCATAAATGTCTAGATTAATGAAGAAATAGAGACTGAAAACCTGATAAATGCAACAGAATGTGCATCAAATTTTTCTGAAGATGCCTCAGACTGTTTATAATTAGCTGGTGTCTATGTAGAAGTTACGAACATCTGATGTCTTCATGTCCTAAAGCTGCCTCTGCACTAATGCCCACATACACACAGAGAGAGAGAGAGAGAGACACTGACATAAAGAGAGGGAGAGCAGTGATGTGAGGGTGACACTTTAACCACACATGATGTGACACGTGTGAGTTGTTTTTAATTTTTCATCCTCTTCCTCCTCTACTCAAGCTGAGCTACTTTAACTCTCGTAGTACACAGACCCTGAAGTGAACCTGCTGTGATGTTACAGATGATGAGTGATGGTGACAGTTTGAACTTGTACTATGACAAAGTCAAACATCAGCATCGGGAGGTTTGTTTCATCAATTAAGCAAGTGGTGCATGACGGAGCAGCTTGCAGCCTCCACTGACCTGTGCACCTGAGCAGGGTGGAGCAGGTGGGGACAAGAGTTGTTTTATCGTGTAAGACCCAAAAGAAAATACTTCATGTGCTTCAATATTTGACCCGAAATAATGTTGTTTTCATGGATTGTTTCAACCTACGCGGGCGCACACACTGTGAAACTACCGGTAATGCAGTTGAATAAGTCAGTTTGTTCAGGTATAATTAATGTGACACAATTTTACACCAACAAACGTTCTTCAAAACGAGGCTGGACCCAGTGAAACGGTTTCCCAAACAGTCATCCACATGCGGTGGACGGCGATTTACAGGATCTTCAGGTTCAGGATGATCAGTGTTTTTATTGCAGAGTGCAAACTTGTGACGGTTTTGTAGATTTACAGTTGATTTTCTTTTGAGTTAATGGCACACGTCTGGTTTTTTTTTTATTGTGCAACTGTTTGAAATGTAAAATGCAAAGCGTTGCTCCCAGTAAAGACCCTCCTAAAGACCCAGCGACTGCAGCGAGAGTGATGAAAACGAGGGCAATCGTACACTTGAAGCCTTGATATTATCATCTAACGTCAGGGGCCGAGGTTTGACCTTAAGATGACCTTAGTCTTGGCGATCAATTATTTCATCAATGGAACAAATGTGAGGTTGTCATCTTATGCATGTTAATGTTTTCGCCGTCCGCTCTCCTCAAACATGAAATGGGAATAAGAAGTGTCGATCAATTTTCTGCATGATTGCTGAAGGAAGTATTTGCTGCAACCCCAATAATATATCAGGTGTTAACATGCTATTTTTGTATGAAGATGTTGGCATTTTGCAGGAATTATATTTCAGTGTGACTATGAGGGGAAATATTGGCTTGGAGCTGAGATAAAGTCAGAGGTTTCGCAGATGACTTGTTGATTTTTCTGTCTATGTAGTGCTGGTCTTCAACAGTTATTGAATGCTCTCTTTTTAGATATTGATGTACAGATGTAAATACATGGAGAGTTACACAGAAAAGAACATCAGCTCAAACGATTTAAAGCCAAAAAAGATAAAAAGAGGACCTGACTTGTAAAGATAAAGACTGGATGATGACACCTCGGTCATATTAGCATCTGAAACAGACCACATGGTGTTTTCCCAGTAGGTGGACTAATATATGAGGAAGCGGCCTTTGTATTTGAGCTCTACAGGCTCAAATATGACTCACACCAGGTCTTCCCTGTGTGTGTCTCGACCAACCTCTATCTCCATCCTTCCTTTTCCCCAGTGTGCTCTACCGCTCTGTCCTCCGCCTATAGATAAGCCCCTAATAAGATGTCATGGAGGAGGAGGGTTTTACCTTGTGCCCACTCTCCTCATACAAAAGGAAATATAAGATTATTTCTACAGATGCAATTACATCTCTACAAGTAAAGAGAAGAAAATCAGGAAATGTCTGTTTCTTTGAAGGTTGCAAACTGATTCGTAGTTGAACTGCAGTATGGATTTATTAAATTAATAGATTGTATGAAAGGATGGAAAACCTGCTCTCTCCACTGTAGTGACCTACTCGTGTGATATTCGTGATTGTTGTGAGAGGACACGATACGTTGTAATGTCAGCTAACTTTAAGGACGCCAATATATAATACTGTAAATATTGATTGGATCGTATAAATCTGTAATTTTAGCTGTCCGTCATATAATCGGCTCTTTTAAAAAACGAAATGACTCTTTTATGCATTTCATTGTTCTTGAATGTATTCTGGAAATTGGCGATAATGTATCCCAGAGTTTTTCCTACCATTATCGGATTATAGGAGCCATTTAGAGCTTTATACCAAAAATAACTCCACCAGACTGGGTTGTAATGGTGGGGATTAACTGTGACACAATCTAAATGCTGCTTTCACTCAAAGTAAATGTAATTCTGAGAGAAACTGTAAAACAATTTGTCAATTTGTGGCTTTAATCACCAAAACACTGGTTTTTTTAGCCCTCTGTCATGTAAAGGAAGGTTACAAGGTTGTCCAGGGTCCACTGGGAATCAAACCAATCATAGATATGGGTTTAACAGGGTCACACACCTGATCAATAAAAACCAGGTCAGATACAGGTCACCAAAAAAAAGAGCATCTGGGAAACAAAAAATGTGTAGAAAGGTTTGGTCGAAACAGAGAAATGTTGTACTTTCCTACCACAGTTCCTCTTTGCATCACTTGTATGAAGCACCATGAATATTTGATGGTTTCGTCCTCACCTGTTGAGAATTAAAGCAGAATATCTGCAGGAAACGTTATGACTAGACCTTTTATGTATCAGGGAAGTTGGCAGAGTGCAGATTAGAGTTTAAGTTATGCAAATGTTCTCTCACCATTTATAAACCTTAATAGGAAATGCAAAAGAAGTGCAGATTTTATAGCTAAGCAGTGTTAGTCTGAGGCCCAGCGATAAGGAAAACACACAGAACGTGAAGGAACAGTGACGCTACCGTGTATAACCACAACCCGGTACACCTTTTTAGTTGTTCGGGCATAAAACGCAAGATAATTGATCGTGTGCTGTGCTCAGTCTTGGCAAAACTCAGATGACCCACGCTGAAATACTGTGCATGAACGCATCCTGTGTAGATTGAATCTGCTGCTGCTGCTAACGAGAGGAGACTCATTAAAACACTGCAGTCACTTCTTCCTCAGCTGGCCTCGACTCACCTATATTTGTGTTGTATACGTAGGTTTTAAAACATTAAATAATGTTCATGCATTTGTCCTTGTACGTATGAAATAAATACAATATGAGTATGTTGCACGGGGACGTGGGGACTTTATTATCCCAGAAGAAACTAGTGCCATATAATATATTATACAGCATGTGTTTGACATGTAGAGGGAACAAGCTGCTCACATTGTGGTCATAGTTGCAGGCATCTACTCGCTGTGTTTTTAATAGTTTATTACAATCTGGATAGCATCTCATGAGAGGCTTATAGATGACTGCAGTAGCCCATAATTTGAGGAAAAACGGGTTCTGTATACATGTTTGTCATGTCTGGAAACAAACTGTGACGTGCTCCTACTGAAAGCTCTGCAGTGTTTGACAGCGTTTACGTGAAGTTATGAATTATTATAACTTATGAGCACTTTGTGGTTGAGTGATGTCTCGGTGGAAAGCCGCATAATGTTGCAACGCGTTCTTGTATGTAGAAGTGATGACGTGGATTCGGTTGCAGTAACGGGATGAAGAGTCGAACCAGAGCAGCGTGAAAAGCTAAAGCTAAAGAGACTGGAGGCTAATGACTGTAGTATTACAGAGTTCATAGTTCAAGTGTGTGTGTGCTTCTTGAATGTCTATCTTTTTGAGGACATTCGGACCCTGTGTCATGAATTGCATTACTTCCTACGCAGAGGATTGTAGCTAAAAATAGTCAGAAAAGCAGCAAAATGTGACTGGATGTAGTAGAGCGTACTGTGTTTGGGAGATCATATCGGCAGTCTGCAGACCACCCACTAATTAACCTCATTCATTTAGTGAAGTCACCTGCCAGGTGTGTTGTAATGAGATCCTGATGCTTGACTTGACTCTCCATCACTGATCACGGTTGATCAGATATTAATATAATAATAATGAATTGATAGAATTTAAGCACCATAAAGTCACTGCTGCAACTCTAATCTGTAGGTGACACTTTACCCCAGCAGCATGCATAAACAGGCTAAATAAATAAATAAACAAATAAATAAATAAATAAGACTGAATGTGCAATGAGCTCCTGAGCAGCCCTTTCCTTTTTATTTTTATTTATTTATTTATTTTTCCATGTAGGCTTCACGGCATAATTATAATATTCCCCAATTTGCAAGAGCTTGTTTGAATTTCAGACCTTTGCTGAGGCGTCACGGTGTGTGGAGGCAGGAGTCAACTGGTCGGTGAAGCGAGGCAGAGCTGCAGTCTCTCTCTCTCTCTCTCTGTGTGTGTGTGTCTATGTCTCTCTCTCAGCTCCAGCAGTCAGTTATCGTCGCTCTTCTCTCTTCTGTCTATTAAAACTTTCCATAAAGGACACTTTTTAACACCTCTCTATCAGGTCTATTGTTCAGCAGCTTTGCTTTTCCTGGAACTTAAAGGAGGATTTGTCTCGTCTTTGCGTCTCCTGTGTTGCTGCAGGACGCGTCTCGGTGCGCAAACGTGTCCGCTGCGTCCTCTCTGCTCTTCTGAGTCAAACTGATAGAAAACCTTAAATATCCAGGAAACTCAGTGTGTGTTTTTTCTTTCTTCTTCTTTCATTATTTCTCGTTGGCATCAGGTTGTTTGCTGCGCACCAGATTAAACAGAAACAGAAACGGAGGCGAGGAGATGCCATGGCCACACTGTAGCTGGAAGATAAACCAGGAAGGACGTAGCTATAAGAAAAGAGGACCATCACAAACTGAAAGGACACAGGAGGGACACTCAGATGTCTTCACGGGTGAGTGGACCGGTTTTATATTTAACATTTACTGGAGGAAAGGATGCATGTTAGTCACGGAGCGTCAGTGGACGGACGGCAGAGCTGGTTTTAATGGAGTTGAATGAAGTTGGTCCGATAATAGACGCAGTGAATAAAGCAGGAGATGGACACATGTTTGGTTCAGATGAAAGTTTAAGAAAATGGAGAGAAAGAGGTGAGAATAAAAGCGACGCTGAGCTGCAGCAGCAGCAGCAGCAGCAGCAGTGTGGCGGTGAGCAGGTGTAAATACACTGCTGCTGGATTCCAGGTGAATCACTTGATCCAGGTGAACGATAAGTTTGGTTATCCTGCAAAAAAACCCCGCTCATATTAAGTGATTCAGTTAGTAATTATTCATCAAAACCTTAATTAATTTTTATATTCTCTATATGTTGCCATGAAGTAAATAATAATAATGATACATGCTGTCTATCTGATATATTTCTATGTTCAGGCATCGTTTTGATTTGAGTTTGAGCCTCTTGTTCTCCTCATCTGTCGCTTTGTTTACTGCATGAAATGAGTCGTGAAGATGCTGGAGATGATTCAGAGGATGCGTTCAGGGTTTCATTCAGAGAGAGGGCGTGGCTGTTCATCTCTGCTTCTGCTCAGCAGCAAATACCTGCAGCAAACTGGAAATTAAAGAGTGTGTGTGTGTGTGTGTGTGTGTGTGTGTTTCCACCTTTCAACAACATAATCTGTGATACATAAACCTTTTCATTCCTTCAGACGAACCCATGAAAGTGCCATTTCATACACACACACACACACACCCACACACACCCTCCCCCAGCTGTGTTTTAATACTTTCAGGGCTGCTTGATGTGTGTCATCTTGGAGCCATCGTGGCCGAACCTTCAGTATGTTACCAGCTCGTCTATATTCAGGTCATTAGTGTAAAGAAATGTTAAAGCCTCATAAAACGGTCATTTCCTGCCGTCTGGATACTTTCCTTCTCACGTGGTCAGACGTCGTACACGTGAACACGCCTTCCTGTTTCAGATGTACTGTGGTTTTTTGTTTTTTTTTTTGGCTTCAGGGTTTCCCCTTTTTGAAAATGCCACGTCTGTCCATCCCGCCTCTCATTTGATTACGTTGGATATTAATGTGAATGGATCAGCAGGCTTGACGTATCGCTGCTAACCGTCCCTCGTAGGAAAGAGTCTGAATGACCACACAGGGGAAGAAAACCAATAACCAATAACTGCAGAGGATAAGATCAAAGTGCCAGAATCCACCAAGAAAATAGATTTTCGGGGAATTCAGGGAATTAAATGAAACGTGATTGTGTGTCTTGTGGGCTCGTGTGTAACAGCACTGAGAGCACACGCGTGTACGTTGTGTGTTTCCATCTTATCATCTTGTTTCTGTGCAGGAATGTGTGTTTCTGTCTATCACATAGATACCTGAACTCTTCTTCTTCTCTTTGTGAGGAAATGATTTGACTTTCTTCAGCTGGTTCTTCTTCAAACGGCTTTTTAAAGGTTGAAGTCGAGTTTTAAGATTAAATTTAAGTTTAAACCCAATTTTTTTCCCCACCTACTTAAGAACATTAGAAAAAAGACTGTAAACATCATATATCACCACCGTACTAACACTTATTTACACATCCAGTAATAATTTACGCTCTTTAATCACGACGTTCACCAGCTAGTTTCAAAGTTGGGTGAGAATTTTCTGTGGGTGCATCTTTGACATTAGTTTTGTCCATTGTTAATATAAAAATATTGACTATAGCAGCTTTAATTAAGTTCCTGCTCGTTAAAAGTGCCAGTTGGAAGAGTTTCAGACATGAAACACAAGACTCTCTGCTCGTACGTGACCTCCGCTGTACTTCGATGTTTTTCTGTCAAAAATCTCTTCATCTTTTGCTTCATGTCGTTTTGTAAATCTCGGTTGGATTATGAATCAGATCCGTGTTTCTCCTCCCCTGACACAAGTATAAAAGCTCGAGCCCCCCCGCTGCATGTCCTACTGCAGTCTTTCCTAGCCGAGACTCACAAGACTAAAGTCACAATCAGTCGTGAAACAACAACTGCCACTTCCACTCTGCAGACCTGCAGACCTGCGACCTGTCGGGCAGGTTGGGAGGGGCGACGCCCTGATCACGGATCACAGCTTTAACCTCCAGCGGTGGCTTGGCAGTAGACAAACCTCATCTATTGCAAATCAATCCCTTTAGCTGCTGCTGCGATGCTTTTTTTCTCTCCGAATCCGAATGGAAAACGGAGATAAACACTGACGCTTGTTGAGTCTGATTGTATCTTATAAAAGTGAGTGGACGGCGTGTGTGCGTGTGTGTGTGTGTGTGTGTGTGTGTGTGTGTGTGTGTGTGTGTTTCCCAGCCGCTGTCAGTTCAATTTCATTGACTGAAAACCTAAAGGAACAAAAACTAAGTGGCGTCCATCAATAAAAGTCCATCAGCATGATTTTTAAGTAACTTTAATTCCCTCCCTTGTGTTTGAAGGTATTTTTGTCACCTTTTAAAATGTCTAAATGTTCATTGTGTCTACTTTTTTTTATATTTAAAAGACAAATATCTTGATTTTTATGAGTCTGCAGACACGGGGAGATAACTGCCGGTTGTTTTATCCTTTTAGGAAATGGAAACTGTCTGTCCGGCTTTGGGATGAAACCCATTTCTTGTCAAGTAAAGACTTGTTGGTTGTCAGATCCAAACCCAGGACTGCTACTGTATAATTCTTCTCTGTGTTATCAAGCTATTAAGCTTCAGGTTGAAGGTAGATTTACAGGCTCCAGATGGGGGGGGGGAAAGGCTTTCTCTGGTTCAATGTGTCCTGAGCGCTTCTGGGTGATTGAAATAAATGAATAGACGATGGAAGGATAATGTAATAATGAAGGATTTATAGATGTGAAGACTAAGATTTTTATCCTGAACTTTGACCTACTTGGAGGGACAGAAATCAAATTATCCCCCCGCTGCTCCAGAGAACAGATAACCGTCTGTTGTGACTTTAAAAACACTTAAATCCATTTAAATATTCAGAAAGCTTCGTCACCCTCGATTTGGGGGAAACGAACACAACTCCTCCACTCTTACGGATGGGAGGATGTATTCTGTTTATCTCTGAAGGACCTTTTTATTGTATTCATCCTGCGTACTCTGGATGTAACATTCATTTCTTGTTTCGGCACCTATTTGCCCTGAAACAGGGTTTTCTTCTCTTATAATCCTTTTCCGAGGCCGTTTTCCCGCCATTGAAGGTCTTATTGGGAGTTTTTTTTTTTTCCTTTTGTTTTAATGCTGCCCTGTGAAGCCCTTTGATTTAACACATTAATACTTTAATTGCTGCTAGAGAAGAAGAAAACAGACGAAACTGATTTGTCAAACATTTGCTTTTGGCAATAGAGGAACACGAAGCTCTGTTTCTGATTGCTCTGCTTCAAACCTTCATCCCAAGACGGCCACATCCACACTTAAAAAACATCATCGCGGCGCACTTTAACGATACAGAAAAGTTACAGCTGAATATTTTCAAATGCTGCAAAACAAAAGAGTCGCTTAAAGCTGCTGAGACGTTCGGCTGCAGGCGTACAGAGGCAGGTTCCTCCATACATGCATACATCCGGTCTCGGGAGAACGGTAAACGTACCGCGGTGTGATAAATTCAAACACATGAGGAGAGGAAATAAAAGAAATGAAAGATAGAAGGGAAACCGAACATCTGTAAGTAGACGAGAGAAACCGTTTGACTGTACGTGTTGACCTTTGTTGTCGAGCAGATCTGGCAATTAAGATCACAAGAGCAGCAGGGGCAGTCATAATCTTCTATAATCCTAATTTTTTTTAATCTCTCTATATAGATTTCAATACCTCGGCTTTTTTTTTTTTTCATTGGTTAATATTCACCCCAGCAGCGTGAAACAGCCAATGGGGAAACTGGAAATTGTGTTTGCATGTTAACGGCATCATAAGCGCCTTCGCTACAGTAAACATGATAAAGAATACATGATGGTAAAAGGTTTTTTTAATATACTCACAGGAATCCCCAACGAGGACTAGGACACGTTAATCCACGTAGTTTAATGGTTGAAACTAGCCATTGTGTTTCAGTCTATATATATATATGTGTAGCATAAAGCTTTACCTGCAGTGAATGTATATTGTTGCACCCTTCAGCTGTGGAAGAAATCAATTATCTGGAAAGACTGAAAGCAAACAAGATGAGCTCATTTAAATTCCAGTATTTCTCCCGAAGCCCTTCGTTTTTTATCCTCTACATCTTCAGGTGTGACGCGACGGTGACGGCAGCTCAACAGGATCACATCATAAGTTGGTTCGTGACTGATTGAGACCAATCGCTGATGTTTGAAGGAACCAATTATCGGTTATCTTTGAAGTTTCATCTTAATCCCATTTATTTTACGGAGTCAGAGATAACATGTGGAATACAGCGAGCAGCTTACGTCACGTTAAATTTTAAAGATTTGACATGAATATCCTCAGCTCATGTCTTCTCCTATAGTTTATCACTCTCTTTCTACTCGTACTTTCTACTTGCAGCGTTGTGAAAAGAGGAAGGGGACTACTGTTAAATTAAACTATTCTTTTTAGTTATAAGGTGTAAAACGGCCCAGAATCGTCCGGTATCCTCAGCAGGATGTTTTCTAATATGAAATGCGAGGTGATACTCTTCCATCACGTCGTGTTGCTACTCCCTGGTGCATCCTTTTGAATTCGTACTCTATGCAAGTGCGTGGTAGAGTGTGAATTACATCCCATATGGCTCCTTGTAGATTCCCCTCGGCGCTCGCTGTGCTGGCTAGCTGCTCTCATTCATATGCACTTCTCTGACCGCAGTTATTTTACAATTTCCCGCCCGTTTGACCTCCTTTCAGTCCACCGTATGTCTGCACCTGGAGACTGAAGGGATGAAGGTGAAGAAGACGAGACTAAAAATAGGAGAAAAAGGAAACAGAGAGAGGAATACAAACAGGGAGGTCTGAAAGTAGGAAAGACATGATGAGAGAAGACATAATGACACTTATGACTTATGTGTTTATAAGCACTTCAGGTGATGATGGTTTAAGATGAACATGTGTGTTTGAGATTACTTGCATGGGTGCATAGTGCATGAGTCACACCTCAAAGATACACAAGGAAATAAAATCCAAAATAAAGGTGTGTGTGTGTGTGTGTGTGTGTGTGTGTGTGTGTGTGTGTGTGTGTGTGTGTGTGTGTGACAGCCAGACATCATCTGTAGTCGCATCGCTGGTTCATGTTTGCAGTCTGACGATCGCGGTAGCAGCAACGTCTGCAAACAGATCGGTAGTCTACGCTCGTCAGGTTAGAAGACGCCTCTGTGAGTGCTGCAGTACAATCACTTGGGGTGTGTGTGTGTTTAACCTGCATGTTACACTTGTGTACACACACACACACAGAGATACAGACACACACTTGAAAAGTGGTAAGATTGTCATTTAACAAATGCAGCCATGACAGGAGGTTTCATGCATGTATGCACATACAGACAAACACACATAAATGCTATTCTTTGCTGTCAACACACACACACACACACATATTTTTGCGCCTGCATGTCCCAAAGGTTCCTCTGGAGAAAGATTTGCTTCACACTTGTCGGTGTTTTGTGTGTGTGTGTTTGTGTGTGTGTGTGTGTGTGTGTTTGTGTGTGTGTGTGGCTAAGCAGCGCTGAGACGTCCTACAATTCCCTGATGTCATTTGTCAAGCATTGAAGGAGCTTAAAATATAGATGAACACGAACACACACACACACACACACACACACACACACACACACACTTTAAGCCCCATTACATGAATTCAATTAAAAAGCAGGATTAAAATGTTAAAAATATTTTTTTTTTAAAACCCACAAATCTTTCAACACTTGTAGCTACTTTTCTTTTATTCATTTCTACCTCTGTGTCTCTCTGTCTTGATTAGACCGAGTGAGTGATTGTTTGTTCACCTGTCGTCGGGGGAAACGTTTATAAAACAGCGTTTTTTTTTGTTTTTTTTTTACTTTGAACGCTGAATAAATTCTTGCAGGCTCTTCCGGCTCTCTCTCTTGCTGGCGGTACGTCTTCTCCTCCGTCTCGTCTCCGTCTCAGCGGTCCTTGTGTCCATCCTCCTGCACCACTCTTCTCTTCTTCTTCTTCTCTGTCCTTATTGCATCCTTCTATCATCTCCTCAAAACACCTCCACACACATCAGCCCGGACAGCTTGTTGTCATGTTTGTGACTGTTTCTGAACTATGAGACAAACGACTTGCTGAGAGTGTATTTATTATTCACCACACACTGTGATATAGATTCCACTTCACGCAGCCGTTCTGCATTCGCGCTGCTGTTCACGCTTGAAGACGCCTACACAGCACCAAAGACCTACAACTGTGTGATCAAAACAGGAGCGTGCTTTCCTCCTTTTTTATCTGTTGTATCTACAGACTGTATATAAAGGCGTGAGCAGTGCTGTCAATCACAGCTGTCAATCAGCACCCACATGGCAGACATCAAGTCTTATTAACGGAGCAATCATTTCTAAAATGACCACCAGCACTCTTATTAGAGGGTTCAGAGACTGAGACCATAATGACTCGTTGTCACTTTAAGGAGGCTTCGGCTTCCTTCCTCCTTGTTTCCTCACTATCTTTCCTTCCTTTTTTATCCCTCTCTCTCACCTCCTTGGACCCGACTATAGTAGACATTTTGCATCCCCCGTTGACATATTGAAGATTCCTCCTTTTTTCCTTTTCTCTACCTCCCTCACTCTCTTTTCCCTCCATATTCTCCTTTTTTTGCCCTTTTCCTCCCCTCTCATGTGTACCTCCTTTCTTTCTTCATCTTACCTCCTTGTCCTCTCGTTCCTTTTTTCTTCCTCCTTCACCTGCTCTATTGCTTTACATCTTACACACCTTTTCTTTTGTTCTGAACGCTGGAGGGAGGAAGACGTCCTGCGGTGTGAAACACACTGCACACTACTCTGTCTCTCTTTCACACAAACACACACCGAGTCTCTGGGTAGTCTTTTCTTTGAAGGTGATGGGCGTTGGGGATTTGTCTGTTCCGCTGCTGTTTGACAGGTTGACACATACGTGAACACCTCACCGACCGTATATGCTGCAGAGCGCACTTTATCACGGAAATACTCAGTTCATCAACTTCACCTGATCCTCCTCTTATTCAACCAAGTGGCTACCAGACAATATGCAACAACCCCGTCCAGCAACAATAAACCGTG
Organism: Pampus argenteus; assembly: GCA_036937835.1. Taxonomy (NCBI): domain Eukaryota; kingdom Metazoa; phylum Chordata; class Actinopteri; order Scombriformes; family Stromateidae; genus Pampus; species Pampus argenteus. The sequence continues at coordinate 2,616,077 of CM072860.1, forward strand.
ATATTAAAAACTCCATAAATCCAGTTCAGATGACTCAATTAATCACTGGTGCTTAACCTTCGATGACGTCACACATCCTCATTCACTCAGTACAGTGAAAAAAACAACAAAAGAAGAAAATCTGCAGGCTGGACAACAACAATGTGGAAGTTACATCACCGGTAGCAGTGCTTTAGGGTGGATTTTCCCTTTAATCCACTGCCGTTCCCGGGTAAAGTGTCATTGCTACAACACACAATTGCCAGGAAAAGGACTTTTTTTTTGTTCATGCAAGTTTTAAAACATGACAAGACACAAGATTAGCACATAACATCGGCTTTGTTTCATCTTAAATGCTGGATTAAAGGCTTCAACTTGGAGATTTTCACACTATCTATAGTCTGCTTTGTCTTAAACATCTAAGAAACGGCTTTAAACCCTCTGAATTTTATCTTTCCAGGATTGATTATGTCTAGCAAACCCAAAGCCAGCTAATTCCCAAAAAGCCGAAGCTCCCTTTCATCTGGCCTGCAGGCAGACCAAAGCAAACGCTCACACAGTATCTGGAAGGACTTAGAAAGATCTCGGCGATCGCTTCAGATCTTTGGCAATCTGCCGCACTAGTTCGTGGTTCAGGAAGACAAAAGAGACGCCGTCTTTCATCTGCCTCGCTAGAGTTTAGATGTCAAGAATTACAAACTCAACACGTATGAAAATATGAGGATATTTGACTCAATATATTAATTATAGAATATATAGAGTCAGACAGAGATCAAAAAAGTGTGTGTATGCTTGATGTTATATACATGAATAACTGTGCAAGTGCAATACAGACTCTGATACTTTGATCAGACGGTATCTATGATAGTAAATTATACAACACAGAATACATGTACACTATAAACTACTTCTGTATATGAGTCTGAGTCCCTGTCGGCTTATTAGATGAATTATTTTCCGGTACCAGATTATAAAATGTCTCCATTGTAATAAATGTACTAAATCACTTTTTTTTTTTTTTCTCACAAACCATTTCCATCTGATTAGCATAGGATTGTCCTCATTTGCATGCATATGTGCATACATGAGTTACACATACATGTGTATCCAGAGAGAGAGAGAGAGAGAGAGAGAGGGAGTCATTTTTCAACTGCAAATTAAAGTGCCAAGTAATTTACTGTTTTGGTATTGTAAAAAAACAACACAATCAATAAAAGAGAAAGAAAACAACATATGGCGACGCTGACTGAGAGGAAGCCAAGGGCAACGGGCGATAAACAACACAATATAAAAAGGACCAATGAAAGTTACCGTCTGAAAGGTCTTTTCAAGGTAGCGTCTCTAACGGCGACCGCAACAGACGACTTCTATCAACTTCATGTACCCGAGTTCTTGATGTTTCCTAGTGTGTAATACTTGTACTCTATTATATTTATAGTCTTGACATACAAATTATAACATTTCAAGTTGATATGTGGAACTTTTTTTAACAAGAAGTTGCAGCAATGTTGGCATTAATTTGGCTTTCTGTCCACCAGACTCGGCTAGTTGGTGGCTAAAAGCTAGTGTGGTTGAACGAGAAATGCCCAGTTTCGATACGATATGCAGATAGATATTCTGTTTGCTGCTTTGGTCTTTCTGCCGCGCGTCAACACTTTAACTGTCCATCAGTGTCGTTACAATGATGTCTTTTTCTATTCGAGTTTCTATAGGCAGCGGTCCCCTTAACATGTCAATCAATACGCGGTGACAGTTCATCAATTCATCCGACCTGATGGGGGGATTCTCTTGGTAAAACAAACAGCCCCGGGTGTAAAGCAGCTGCAGAAGAAAAGCTTTTGTCGGGTTCGGTCGTGCTATTGTTGGACATTAGGGAGAAGAAGAATAAAGATTTATTGATTTAGAATTGGCACACACTAGCCTTTACTCGTCCTCTTCTTCTTCTTTCTGTCATTGATTTTTCTCTTATTATCCAACATCTCACTTTCGAGTCCAGCTCTAAGACGCTACACGCTGCTACCTGTTGTTACCTTTCTCTATATCCTTACTTCCCTTGTCCTTGCCATCCTATAAAGCCTAACCTGGTGTCCGTGGGGGGAAGTAAGAGACCAGGTGTCTCATTCCTTTTCATTCTCATCACTCTGGGACTGATACCTCATCCCGCAGGCACAGATGGTAGGATGGAGAAGGAGAAGCTGAGCGATTGGTTTACTCTTTGTCTGTTTCTTATTCACACTGGTTTCTGCTAACAAAATGACCTGTCTGATCCGATCAGTTACAATCAGTTTACCCATCCTAACAAAACAAAATGATCCATGTCGGGTTTAATGAATAAAGTAAAAAAAAAAAATCTGATTATCAAGTTACAAAAACTGAAGTTTTAAACTCTGTGAGCACAGAGACGCAGAGTAAAGCTGTCTCTCAATCCTAGTCCTGGTCCAAGTTCCCACAATGCCCCTGGGTGCTGCTTGGTCATCCTTCACCACGTACTGTATACACACACACATTTGTGTGTTTGTCGGTGACACATCTGTCTTCCTATATATGTGTAGTCTAGACACCTTTTTTCCTGTGACTTTAGCTAAAGGAGAGCAGCTTGTAAAAAACACGCATGCACAGAAGGTCGTAGCGTGTCAGATTCGCCCTGTCAAACAGGAGCATGGGTTCAGCTGAGGTTTTAGTGTGTAGTTGTTGTTTTATGTCCCACGTAAACCCAATGTTGTGTGTGTGTGTGTGTGTGTGTGTGTGTGTGTGTGTGTGTGTGTGTGTGTTGCAGCAGGCTGGCTGTGTGAACAGATGCCTGCTGCCTGCCCCCTGCTGCCACTTTGAAGGTGCCACTGATGCATATATGTATAGAGGAAAGCAGACACACGCATACACAGAAACATGAGGAGATGCATGTTTACACACATACAGAGAGAAAGAAACGGTGCACACGTTTCCCACGATTCCTGATATTCTGGGTGGTCTGTTTTTTTTTCCAGTTATGTTATTATAGTTTCATCTATCCAGAAGAGGACTTAAAGGAGCAGTTCATCTTGTATTAAAACACTTTTTTTTTTTAAATTTATTTTAATATTTAAAAAAGGCATAAACTGTACTATGATTCAAAATGTCACTTTTACATTTCTTCTCATTCTCTCTTTTATAATTTTATTTAGATTTTTTTTTTATTCTGGGGCTTTACTGGAATATATTTGAATGACTTACAGTTCAAAAAACTCCTTATTTATCTTATACCGGCTCTTTATGCAGCCTCTGTCTGAAACAGGCTGTTTTTAGCGCCTGTCTCTTTAAGAGCACACTCTGTTCTGATTGGCTCAGGAGGATAAACTAATAGTATTAGCGTTCACTTCTTTTTCTTCTTACGTGTTCGAGCAGGAATCAGTGATATCCTCTTATCAGGACTCGCTTCGGTTCACTTTTTGCTCTCCGGTTTGTTTTGGAGGATTAGCGTTTATTATCTGCTGCGTTTGTTCCCTGCATTCCTGCATCACCCACCTTCACTCTGTAGCCAGATAACTTTATTATCAATTATCAAGTTAATTGCATCCTGGCTTTTCAAAAGCCTTCAACACAAACGGATGTCTTTCTCTGGATGAGTCAGTAAGCGGTGGGACAGCATCCTCATACATGATGGAGTGACAGAGGTCGTTGCTCTGTTGAAGGGAGTTTATCATTTATGTCCGTCAAAGCTCTGGTTACGACAGAGGATGAGCTGCTTAATAAATCATCTCAGGGAAGGACATGGTGCTTTAGCAGCTATTGTAATAATCACTTATTGGTTTATTACATACTGAACTGTTCATAGTCTGATCCATAATTAGTCTCTCTGCTACATACACAGATCCATTTTCCATTAATAAATACCTTAAAAGTAATTAATAAATGGATGATTAACCCCTAATGAAGCTTTAAGAGAATGGTGAGAATTTATTATTATTATTTTATTATTAATGAAGTTTATGATAATAAATTGTAATTGTAATAATTGTTGTTGGTAACATTATTCATCCTGTATCTTTAATTTTTCTTCAGCAAAACTTCTAAATCTGTGTCTGTGAGAGATCAAAAACAAAATTATAGCTTTGAAAGTGAGAATGGAGGAAGAAGAAGAAGAAGAAGAAGAGCAGCTAGAATGAAGGAACGAGACAGTAAAAACATGCTGAATGAAATGAGAAACAACAGCTGGGCTGAGAAACCATTGATCACGGTGGGACGCGGCGTATGAAGGATGAGCGAAGGGAGGTAACTGCAATAAAGCTGATTCAAAGGGGAGTAAATGAAGGTATGGACGGGTGGAGAGATGAATTGAGTGGTGATGAGGATGTGGAGAGAGAGGAGAGGGAGAGGATGCCACAAGGACGGGAAGAGACTGATGGATAGATGAAAGAGTCGAGGGAACAGAAGTGAAGAGCGGACTTTAAGCTCTGAAAGGCCTTTGAAGGAGTTCAGCGATAACAATTCATCTTTTTAGTATTGAAAAACACGTCTCAAAGCACTTCAGCAGCATAATAAACTCTTTCTCCTGCTCGATATCGTTACTCAAATCTCATGGTCTTCATCAACAAATAGAACTGCTTTTTTTTGCTTCTGGTGTCACCATTCATGTTTATTGTCCACTTTTCGTACCGGTAAATCTAAACTGACTACAACCACTGTCACAAAAGCTCCTTAAAAATCAGTTTGCTACTCCCCAACACTTCCAACTTCCAATCCCTTTTAGCACAACTTAGCCAGTAGCTAATGTTGGCCCTATTGATCACCACTCTGTGTTCCATTAAGCTAGCCTTGGCTTCAGTCTGAGGTAGTGGAGTGTTTGCAGACCATCTTGCTACATCCATCTTTGTTTAGTCTATGTTGTTTTTTCCCCCATAAATCAACAGTAACTTGCTTCAAGCCTCCAGTCATGTGCGACTCTCCAGGTTTACTGACTGACCCCTGACCCCTGCCTCTTGTTGACTGACCCCTGACCCCTGCCTCTTGTTGTCTGACCCCTGACCCCTGCCTCTTGTTGTCTGACCCCTGACCCCTGCCTCTTGTTGTCTGACCCCTGACCCCTGCCTCTTGTTGTCTGACCCCTGACCCCTGCCTCTTGTTGTCCCCGTTCTTTCAACTCGTCAACATGACTTTACGCAGTATTAAAAACAAGCCGTTTGTGCCCTTTCACTCGTTTCTATACATCTCTTAGGATGAGAGCTCTGTACACCGAACACCTCAACATCCTCACCGTCTAAAAAAAGACACTAAACCCCGGCGAGACGCAAAGGTGCACGGTTTGCCTTTGCAGTCAAAAAAGGCAAATCAGCAGCTCAGGCCCACTTTTTGCCGCGATATGTCTACTCTTGGATTCAGCTCCATTTCCAACAGAAAAGTGTCCTGCAAAACAGTGTTTTATGACAGCTTCTTTAAATATCTGTGAATGGCAGCTATGGTAAAGGTTGTGTTATATGATGATTGTGACAAATACATGAAGCATAGCGTTGGTATACAGTAAAGCCATGCTGGTGCCGTTTGGTTCCTCTGCTCCCTCAGCCAGCAGTCAACACAGCTGCTGCAGGGCTTTTTATGGCTGAGAAGACATATGACTGAGCCCCTAAAGGGATGCTCGTAATGTCTCCATGTATCTGCAGGGATGCTAGAAAGCACAAGCCCAACCTGTGTGTGTGTGTGTGTGTGTGTGTGAGCACTGAACCATTGCAAACAACTTGCCAGGTATGCATTCGTGCACTTGATGCTTCCAGCGGACGTTCCTCACCGATGACTGATAGCAAACATTAAGACGAGTGACTTCTGTGCTGATCTGGTGAAACCCCAACTGTGAATTATTAAAAACAGGTTAGAGGCTTTTGTCTCCTGCAGCAGCTGCTGGATCATAAAACCATAACTGTCGGTTTCATTTTTTGTTTTGTTTTTATTACTAACTTTTTTTCATTTTTTTTTTTTTTTTAAATGCTTCTGCTTCATCGAAAGGCCAAGAAATTGCTCGCAAAAGGAGAAAAGGAGCAACAAAAGATGCTATAAGGTGCCAGATGTCTTTCTGTCCTGCGGGTTGCTGGGCTTTAGCTGCAGGAAAATCCTCCTTCCTGCACGTTGGCAGCTCAGTGTTTATGAAATCATGAAGCCATCTCTGTATTTTGACTAAAGGAGGAACTTTCCGTCTACATGCTATTAGTTGCTCGGCAGCTGTAAGGACATCTGGACACAGACGTCTCTCGGAGCCGTCATTCAGTAACTTCTGGCAGTTGAGGAATTATTTTGGACAATATGCTTGTTTGCATCTCTGAAACTCTCGTCAACACTCCCACACCTGATGCGTCCAATGCATTTTGAGTGCGGAGGGTGCAGCTCGGTATGAAGTTAAAATGAATGCCTTGATGGTTGAGGAGGAAGATTGTCGTAACGTTTTGCCGGATACGTTTCCACTTTGTCTCGGAGCTATTTAAGGACACAGGAGGGTTTATGTAAGACGGAATATGTTGTTGAGACTGCTGGCGAAGGTCAGAGCTGTTTATTGTGCTGTTTTTAGAGTTGACTAGGTCAGACGTTGGCGGGTTTGGAAAGTGATGCTAAATGCTTTGTGCTGTCTGAAACAGATGGTTCCCCGTTATCGGCTGACTCAGTTGAATGAGAGGTACTCGTCCTCGTGGGTTTGGATTCTCATCATCTGCAGGGTCATTTCAGGGCGTCGGTGATGTTCACAGCCATTCATTTTTTCTTAAAGATTATATTTATATATATATATATACGGGAACAATTTGTTTTGCGCTGCATGTTCAGCTGAGAGTGATGTTGGTGTTGAAGGGAAGGATGTCTGATAGCAGGTGATGAGATGTCCAGTTAGAGAATCAATAGAGAGGAAAAAAGATTGACCTTTGACCTCAGCCTCTGGAACCGACGCAGCACAAAGTCATCAGTCTCCTCCTGATTCCCCGACTTCTTCACCTACGTGTGTGTGTGTTTCTCTCTCTGTTATATATCCATATCTCTCTCTCTTCCCACCATATGGACGTCTCCTCTGTGTATGTTTATCCCTTTCATTCGAAGTGTAATGTGCTGTAGCGGACTAGCAGACTGCGCTGGTGGTACGTGATGTGGAGGGAGGAGGTGTGACACTGAGCTCCTGCCTCCCATGTTGCTTAGAAAGATCTTTCTCATTTTCTCACTTTTTTTTTTTTTTGCCATATTTTAACATTTAAGACCTGCAACGATTGCTTCGTTTGTTGATTAATATTTGGAGACTTTGATTATATAAATATATATTATATTAAATGATGAATTTAGACAATAATACTGTGGGTTGAATGTTAACAACATGACAAAACATGAAAACTGAGGGTTTAAAGGGTTAACTTTGTATGGTTTTTAGTATACTTTAGGTAAAAGTTTAATTGCAGTTTGCTTTCTCCTTTCACTTCTGCCCTATCGCACTTTTTAGTTTGTTATTCCTTCATTTTATTATCCTTCAACACTTTCTACGTCCTTCAATAAATGAAACATTTATGACGTCTGCAGACTCGCCTCAATATCACATCTACGAGGTCTAAAAATATTACAGATATACTCCACATGCCCTCGTAATAACGCTTCCCTTAGAAAAAGACTCTCTAACTCTAAAAACACTTACTGCTCAAACTATAAATGGCTCAGCACTTTATGAGCTCACAACACAACTACAACTACTGCTGTGTTTTAAAGCACCTGATATTTCATTCTTATTTTGCACTAGACACATTTACAGTCTTACTGTCTGTGTGATGTGATTAGTTCGACCTCGAGGCATGTATGAGTGATTACACACACACACACACATGCACATGTTTGTTTAACCCTGTGATCATGCAACGCTGTTTGTATGTCAGACTGTAATGTCTGTGTATAACCTGAGGTGTGTGTGTGTGTGTGTGTGTGTGTGTGTACATGCATCAGATAGACAGGATGAGTGTTTGTGCACGCAGTTGAAGCGTCCAGCAATACATGCTGAACCTCCAGCTAATCAAACAGACCTGTTTTTATATCAAGTCATCTGTGCACATAAGCGACTGACCCTCTGATCTATGATGGTAAAATAATTTATAAATTATTTAATTATTATTTAATTTATAAAAAAATTCATTGATGTTTCCTTGTGTGTTAAAATAGTCTCCATTGATTTCAAACCGTTGCCCAGGGAGTCACTGCAACATCACACAGACAAACTGCTGATTAGAAGGTGTGATGATTAACTCAAACTGTGATAACAGCTATGCATTACAGCAGAAAAAGGTGTGAGAGGGAGGTTGGAGATGAAGGCAGCCAGAGAGAAAGAGAGAGGCGACGGTAAAGGAGCAGTGAAGGTGCATACCGAGACTCATTAACGAGCATGTTTCCACTGAGGCCAGCTACTGTAAATGCAATCCAATACCTCATCTCTAATAGCCATCAGCACACATACACACACACACACACACACACACACACAATGTACCATAATGGTTATTGACATCAACACATTCAGCCCTTTGATGAATATGCAGCTCTCTTGGCTGTAAATCTTCAGTAAGTGAGCAGGATACCGCTGAATATTTCTATAATTTTTCTAACTGGAAGCTGCCCTCTTTTGGGATTTGGCCGTATATGATAATGGTCTTGTTTCAGGAAGGGCAGCGAGATAAACATGATGGTTAGATAGACGGATACATACACTGGAAAAGAGATTCAGCCCTGGACTAATCTGCTGGGACCGTCCCGGGGGGGTGTGTGTGGGGGGTGTGGGGTAGTTGTGATTGGCTAGTGAGTCGCACAGAGAGGATCAGTATTTATTTATTTATTTATTTATTTATTTTAATGCTCCACCAGGATTTGCCCCGATTGCTGAAACTCCCAAAGAGATCAGGCGAGAAGAAATTTATGACACTTTTGTGCATCAGCTGCCATCTGTCAAAATAAACATCTTATAGTTTGTGTGTCAGTGTGTACATGACATAAATCTGTGTGTGTGTGTGTGTGTGTGTGTGTGTGTGTGAAACATCTGTGCAGGACATGATATCTGCAGGATGAAGGGATGGCATGCTGTGTTTTAATAAAATAGACTCATTAAAATCATGCATAAAACACTGCCTCAGACATCAAATCAGCATTATGTCTGAGAAATATGTTTAATATTTTTCAATTAGTCATTCCTAATTTAAAAAAAAAAAGGAAAATCACCTCACAACCTCCCACCTATACATCACATAAACATAAACACACACCTACACACAGCTTTTACCAGCCAAGGTGTTAAATTCAGTTGTCAGAGAAGCCCATAAGGCATCCGACCTCTCGCACCCTTTCAGTGTCCCGCTTCAGTTTTGCAGTAAAACTGACTTCCTCAGATGCAGACACAAGTTGTCAAGGTAGATGACAGAAACCTCCAGACTCGCTGACACAAATCAGAGGAGGACTGAGCTGTCCGGAAACAGCAAAATCAGAGGTGCAGTAAATATACTCGAAGGTTCCCAAAAGGTATCTGAGGAGGTGACTCAAACGATGAAGGTGGGCGTGGCTGTTCTTCCTCATCACCCAGCGCCTCCAACTTATGAAGAAGGACTTTTCTTATAACCTTGAGTTTGTTGTTGTTGTTAGCCTTTTGACCCTGATGGTCAGGTGGGAGAAATGTCTCTTATAGACAAACTAACTCTGTCCATGTTCTAGTCGACAAGCCGCTTCCTCACAACTTGTTTACTTATGCATTCATATATTCAAAACCTGTCATCTGCTTTCATCTGCTGATGTTGCCCTGAAGCCCTCATTGTACTGGTCCTTTAGGAAAGACTTGTACAGTCTCTTTTCATATTCACAATACACACCAAATGATGTGCATCTGTTTTTCTTTTAACACATCTGATGAATCTAATCTAAGAAAATTGGAGACGCGAATAAAGGTTGGCCAAAGGTCAATAAATAATCAAAATTAATGCAGAAAAACTGTGAGTCATGTCAGCTCTGGACCTTTTAGGATGAAGAGCTATTTGTTTTCTGTTTATAATATTTTTTTACTAATAGGATTTAAAGTAATGGTGCATCAGTACAAATTAGGATTGACAGCTGCATGCATAGACGGAGCTCAAAGGGGGGCTTGAGCCGTTTGGCCTCCTAGAAAGAAAATGCGCTTTTTCTGTGGTTATTTTTGTATTTTATTTTAATTTTGCAAATAAATTCCTGTTTTCTAGCCTCCTTACTGGTTTCCTGCAGCAGCAACATCAGCTATGTAAACTATGCATAAAAATATTGTAAATTTCATATTAATATTAATGCGCTTTAGGAATTGCATGACATTATATGGCAAATAGTCTATTTATGCTTAAAATATTTAGCTTGAAATGTGGCAACAAACTATTGTTAGCGTTGTTAGCGTTGTGGTAATATGGTCGTTTGTTTGTTTGTTTGTTTGTTTTTTTTGTTTTTAAATACATACATTTTAATATCCCTTTAGCAGTGTCGCTAAAGTATTCCAGGCATATGTTTATGTAAATATTTGCAAAAAATCACCTTTTCATCTTGTTGTAACAGCCGCTGCTGCATAATTAAAGTCTAGAAGTGACAGAAACAGCAGCAGTGCAGCTGGATTCATCAGTCACCTCCACTAAAGGTTAGCGAAATGGTACAAAACCCGTATTTAAAAGATTTACAGGTCTGGCTGATCAAGCAGCGTGTACAATATACGCTCAGAGTGCTATAAAAAGACTGAGTGATAGAATCAGCAGTGTTTCTGAATGAGTCATGGGTATAAACTGTATTTGGCAGACAGAAAACTGATGCTATATTTCAGTCAGTATTTTGAGAAAAGTGCAGTAGAGGTGAAAGATGTATGATCATAATAAGAAAATGACAGTTTGATTTTTTGCATATGCCAAAGACTGAACAATGGATGATGTGTAGTGGTGGGAAAGTTGGCAGCGCTTCCTATTCTGATCATAAAAAGTACAGCTCAGTTACTCTGTTTCATTTAGAGGTGTTTGTTGGCAGTAGCCGTTGGTCGTTGTGGAAATGAAGCACACACACACACACACACACACACACACAGCATCTTATCGTTTTCATAAAACTCTTTTGTGGGCTTTATGAAATGGTAATGCTTCAAGGGAATAAATGTGCTTTTGTTTGTTTATTCAGTCAAGATGTTTGCAGCATTTTTGGAGAATTACACTGACTGGGCCAAAGTAGATTTACACACACACACACACACACACATATAGACGATGAAAGCCGTTCGTCCCCAACATGATCCGCGTTTTGGGAGTCCAGAGGGTGGAAGAAGAAGAAGCAGGTGTTGCAGAGAGTGAGTTTATGAATGACGGGAAGCTCATTGAGCGAACGAGGAGAAGAAGAAGAAGAGTCATTGTGAGCATGTGATGCGGCGTTTGCAGGCACATATTAATTTGAGTTTCTCTGCACGTTTACTCACAATGTCATAATTCAGCCTTTTTGGAGAATTGATTGTTTGTTCAAATAAAATAATCCTTTGCAAGACGATCATTTCTCGATTAAAAACGATAATAAATTTTGCCCAGAAGAACTGGCACACACACACACACACACACACACACATAACTCCATAAACGAGAAGACGGAGTGACCAGTATCATATTTGCAGTAAAATAATATAATCCATGTCAAAATATTAATAACCAGTCGGCCAAATTCATTTCAAAGGGTCCACTGAGTATCTGCTCTGTTCAGTCTCTCAACTAATAAAGTGGAAGCAGTGCGATGTGTTTACAGCTCCTCCCAGAGGGGGGGGGGGATACATCCAGGTTTAATGCTGCATCATTTATGATTGCTCTTATCCGCTGAGGACATAATACAGACGTGTCAATAATAACGTCTGCTGATGAAGCACTTTATATTGATTCATAATACAAACAAAGCAGGTTATAGGACGACTCCGTAGTATACAAAGCAAAACGCTGGATGTCTGCCTGCTCGCTTATTGCTATATAGACGATATGGAAAATGCTGATTCCTGCGTTTTATATGCATGTAGCAAATAACACATTGTGATAAAATAGGTTATTGTGCTTTCCATAACAACGGTAGAACAATACATTTCTCAGGCTGCATTAGGGGATAACGGCCTTCATCAATCAAAGGCAGCCTGCAGCCTGAGAGGTGAAAACAGCCTGGAAGCACCAGCTGCCTGATCGAAAGCTTAAAGGTGTATCACGCGCATTTATAAGTCTGTATTTTACATTCTGGTGCTCTATCTTTGCCTGAAGCCTTAGAGACAGTTTCTGATGAGACTCGGACTCTGATTGGCCAGTTGCTCCTGTGTAGACGGCCAGTAAAAGATGTAAACAAACAGTAGTCGGATTTATCTATACGTTCAGATCTTTTCTCTATTGGAAATGACATCCTTGGCTGTGGCTGAATATCTAAAATGTAAATAACTTAACCCGACTCGTGTCCGTTTCAGACAAAGCACTGCACAGACTGGAAAAGTTTGCTATGACACATGAAGGTGCTAGTTGGGGGAAAAAGTCATTTTAAAGTCAGTGTAACAGAACAACTTCAATATGTGCATACTGAGAAAACCCTGCTGCGACTTCTGCAGCGCAAGCAAAGTCACACAATAACATATTCAGATTCAAATAACCGAGGAAATATGCATTTTCATTCATTCTTGCACACATTTTCCTTGCTCAAACTGCACTTTATTGTACCATATTACCATATTGTACCATTGTAACATATTCTGCTGTATTGTGTTAAATTATCTGGATCTCGGTCGTTACTTCGGAAAACGAGAAGAGCCGTTGAAAGTTTAGCTCTAATAAGGACGACCTGTCTTTGTCTTGACTGTCACAGTAAAGTCAACGTTCCACTTCTCGTCTCTCCAATTAGTTTTCTTCTCGGCTCTGAACGTTGACGGTAAATTATCTCTCCACCTGTCACGAGGTACGAGCCGTTAGTGGAAAATAGACACATGTGGAGGGTCTAAGTGTCCATTTATATATTTAATGTGTGTGTGTGGTAAGATGGATGTTCAGCATCAAAAAGTTTTGGGTTTTTTTCATGATTAATTCTGATTAATTTGCTGTGTTGTTTAAGTAGATCCTCTTTCTTAATGTCTTGTATTCTTCCTCTATCTAGTGTCCATTACAGTCGGCATGATTCATACCGTTTCTGGCGTGCTACAAGTACTTTTGGTCCAGATAATTTCATATTCGCATTAAGTACTTTTGGTATGCGGCCAAGTTTCTTGTATGCAACCAATTATCTACCTTGCAGTATCTGGTTTCTAATATCCACCGTATAGCTTCTAGCAACAGTAAGTTACTACTGTATAGCCTCATAGTATTTGGCTTGATTGCATCAGAAAGACGTGATATGAGGAATTTTATCAGATCGACATCAGTGAAACCAAATCTTGCGTCGTGGCCTCAAAGACGCCGCCCACTTTCTTCGTTTGGTTCCCAGCAGATCAGTTTACCTTGTTAGTCCATCCAGTCACTGATTAGCCTGCAGCGTTGTCAATGAAACGGTGTGTTGAGGCCTCCTCATTGTGCATGCTGTGTGTCTTTCTGTGTGTTACCACACAGCGCCTGCAATGTGGAGGCTGAGACACGCGGAGACTACACACCTGCACACCTGCATACCTGCGTGCATGTTACACTGGCGTACTCTATTATGAGATATTGGTCTTTTTTTTACATAAAGAACTCTTCACACACGTACACATAGATACACTATTACCCCCTATAGATCGTTATATTGATTGACCACAGAGCATCAACTGCTTCACATGACCTCCCCTGGTGAATCAAGTAGCTCTTACTTTGTCAATAGGTCACCACTCTGTCCCTCTCCACATGCAATCTATACACTAGTAAGAGCTCCCAGTGACAAGCCTGTTCCTCTATGAGCTATCTGTAGTGTAGCGGTGCTTATTATCTACTGCAGCACGTCTGCACTGCAGTGGCACCATGGAGCTCTGGCTGCATAATGACCTGTGTATGATCCAGTTTAGTGCTACAGAAGTGACGAGCTATAAAAATGCATCATTGTGTTGTGGTTTAATGATGAAAAGATGTTTTCTACGTAGCATAAGACTGAATTATGCTTCTGATTTGGTGTCTGAAGCCACTGCATGGGTCGTAGACTGTAAACCTTTCCCTGCACAACCCTTTCTTTTCTCAATTAGCTCAAATGCTAATGTCGCTTTCTCTCTGATGAAAGTGAGCGTTTCCCTTCACCAGCTGTCATACATCCTCCCCAGTTTTCCTTCCACGTCTGTCGTCCTTAGTTCCACTTGCACAGCCAACCCTGCCCGTTCAATAAGGTGCATGCTAATTAGCTTAGTGTGGGACTAGCCGATCCCACGGGGAGAGCGACAGGGAAATTAGCTTGTGGCTAATAGGCGTAGCGACGGCACCGGGGGAGGCGGAGCAGAGACCTGCGGTCGTTTGCAGACAGTTGTTTGTCTCCGGTGGGTCTCGCTCTGATGTTGTCGGAGGATGTGAGAGGATGCGTGAAAGAAAAGGAGGCGGGAGGGATGAAACTGAAAGGAGAGAGGAGGATAAGAGCTGGAAGGAAAGGGGAGATTGAAGGAGAGATTGAGGAGGTGTGTATAGTGACTAAAAGAAACATCTAGAGGCAGCAGGTACGTCCCTGAAAGCAACACCTGAGAATAGCAGCAACGTGATGGGCTCGATGCATCTTGTTTATCAGTTATATGTTGGTGGTTTCCAGTTGGATGAGGAGGAGACGAGCTTTCTCGACATTGAAAGCTTTCTTCGGTCGTCTTATGCGCGCTGGGATTGTTTCTAAAGGTTTTGGAGGGAAAATGTATTGTAACGTATAATAAGAGGACTGATCAAAGCTAGAAGTAGATGCTATTGAATAAGATAGAAGGAACAGTGGTCTGTTTCTGCAGCTGGTTTTCTTTTTTTAACATTTACAAATCATCCGTTTCATCCGTTTCATGTCTGGCACTTCTCACGTGTTGAAGTACAGAAAGATGGAGGAAGTAAGAGAGAGAAGAGAAAACATGTTGAGGATTCATTCAGTCGGTTTCGCTCGGGGCAACTTCAGACTAGGCCCACACACACACACACACACATCTCCCCGCCCACACACACTTCTACTGCCTACAGGCATGCGCATGTATAAAACACACATCAAACCGACAAGAAAACGCAAATACAAACACACACACACACACACACACATGCAGCCAAATTATTCATGTATTCAGCGAAGGCTGATTCAGGTTGTGGAAATACTCTGCACCGGTCCAGCCCACGCTCCATTTAACACATCTGAATGAGCTGCTGCTGGTTGTAAATGGACAGAGCAGTCACCTTCTTAAACAGACCGTGGACAATGTTTCACAGAGGAGGATGCACTACATTACACACCCGTCCACCGCCTATTAGATATCATTAGAACTACACCCCAAAACCACACATCATATCACATCCATAACTGTACATATGTATATATTGTTGTTCCATATATATGTATCTTTAACTGAAGTACTCGCCAGATGGTCGACCAGCATCTGAAAACCGGTAAACTCCTCTTACACCTGAACTTCTCTCTCTCAACCGCCTTCAGTTTTAACTAGAAATGAAGTTATTACGTATGTTTATGTCCATTTATGCCCTTCAGTACTTGTTTGTTTAAGCAACCAGGGCTTGAAAACCTGAATAATTTGACTTCTGATGGTAATTCATCTAATTAGTTCATGTATTTACTGATTTTCATTCGAATACTAATTTGCAGCTCTGTAGAGCCGTTGGGAGCGTTTCTAATCGCCTTCATTATTATTATTTTTCAAGAACCAGCATATTTCTTTTTTGCAATTAAGAACCACATCTTGCAAATACTCCAAATTGGCTTCATTATTTATTGGTTTCACGTTGTAAATATCCCACCGTGTATCACGTCACCCGTTTTCCTTCCGCTGCTAACTCGGTGCAACAAGTTGCACAACAGTTCGTGATCTCAGACTTTTTTCAGTTTGACTTTTGGTGGCTGGTTTAGTTTAACCTTTCTATAAGCTGACTGCACACGTTTCCCGGTGGGAAATTAAGTCACAACCCTGGCTGTGTTTGTGTTGTGTGACCTACTGTTCGGAGCTGCAAAGCACCACAAAGACTGAACTGACTGTCCCCCGTCCTCTCACCTGTGACTCCATCTCTTCCTCTGTTAGCTGGGGATGAAGAAAGAGAAAAATAACGAAGGATATGGCAAAGGAAGAGGGCAGCGTCTATCGATCTCGCTCTATAGAAACTAGAAAGGTGAAAGTCAAAGTAACAGTCAACTCTTTGTCCTCCAGGATGAAATCAGAGGTAGTCTGGGCTACGTCTGTAATGTATTTCAGCCTTTCATTACATGCAGTTTCTCCTCATTTGTCTGATGTTGTTGAACTTTGGCTCAGGTAGCTTTGAGAGGAAGAGTTGGGTCCCAGCAAACTGCCGTGTCCATTTCAGGCCCAGTTTTATTCACTTTTATTGCCAAAAAACAACAATGCACAGATTCAGTAAATAAACAGCTGAAGAGAATATATGCTATCCAGAAAATAACAAGTTAATAACATACAATACTTCACATAATTACCATTCAGCAACATATGGCTTCATTGTTACTGTGCAACACAGGTAAATCTAATCTGAATACGACTTTATTTGAAGGACAAAGCTGCTGTTGTTCTGTTTTTCCTTCGTCTGTCTCTCTACTGTCTGACTTTGCTCCTCCGAGCGCATTTCTCTCTTCTTCAGATTGAAATCATTTTTTTTTCTTCTTCTCATTTCAGTGTATTTGTTGACAGTAAGATGAATACAATCCCGCCAGCCTTATTCTTTATGCTAACGGCGTGCTAGCCGAGTCTAGCCGAGACTCCACCGCTTTATGACATTTATGCTCCGTGTAATCGCAGCATCTTCGCTGTGAGTCCGACCCCGCGTCCTCTGCCATGTGTCATGTTCTCTCATCACTGGTAAATATAGCTCTGATAAATAAAGCATGTCATGCTCTTTTAATCCACGCACAAACCTCACACACACACACACACACACACACACACGCTGCCATAGAGCCCACTGGGCAGATTAATTAAGGATGCTAAAACGGTGTACTGCTTCTGCCCGTCTCTGACCACACACACACACACACCCTGGTTAATGTTCGATATGCAGCACCAGTCAGTAAAAGTCTCACTGTTGTGGACATTTTCTGTGTCGTCCAAACGTCCTGCATGTCTTCATATTTGTCTCTCGTCTATTTTCCGTCTGACTGCATCTCGTCTCCCTCTTAGACTCTCATTAGATTTGAAAACCATAATGCTAAACAAACAGGAAGGAAAACACCTCCCCTCTCTTCCTCTTGCATCTATTTTCTCTCTTTCTTTCTTTCATTCCTCAACTCATCCTCATGTATTTTCTGCCTTTTTTTTCCCTCCGTCTCCTCTCTCTTGTTCTCCTTGTCTCCCTCCTATGCCCCCTCTCACCTCCTCCACCATTTGGGGAGGAGGAGGATTAAAAAAAGAGAGATACAAAAAAAATAAAACTAAAAGTCTGCAACACCTGCTCTTACAAAATGGCTGCAGACGTGACATTGAAAAGTCATTTTTGGGAAATGCAGGTGACATTTAACATCAGGATGTAAAATCGCAGCGTTTGAGGAGGTAAGCAGAGTGGAGACATCTGTTTAGATGAATGGAAATGATTCCCTCTCAGGATAAACACACTCCTTTCTTTACATACGCTCCTCTTCTTCCTCTTTGTCCTCTTGCTGTTTCTTTGGCTTTTTGCATCTCATCTCTTTTCCTCTTTCCTTCCTTCCTTCCTCCTCTCCGTCTCACTCTGTCTCCTTCTCTCTGTGGCAATGAATACTGAATCAGCAGGAGACAGACGGTGCGTGGGGTCTCCCTGGAGGAGGAATAAAAAATTAAATTAAAAAATGCACGCAAAATGTGCACATATGAACACACAAATGCACGCAGACATATGCCAAAGCAAAAAAACCCTCTGTCTCCAACCACACACACACATACACACACACATACACACACACATACACACACACATACACACACACATACACACACACATACACACACACACACACACACACACGGGGGACGCACACTGGGATGATTTTTGCACTGATAAATTGTGACAGTGTAATTTTCCTTATCAGTAATCTGCAGTCACTGAGTCTCAAATAGCTTCTTCAAACATGAGTGAAGCAACGGGGGAGATTAATGGAAAACACATATACACACATTACAGGCAGAATTATGAAAACGCCTTGAACTGCACCGCTGTTGCTGCCTTTCATCATATGTTCAATAATTGACTTTTTTATTTTTTTTTCACATGATCTTGGTGTCATGTTGTAACTTCTGGTGCCTTGCTCTGTCTCCCTGCATCCTCTCATCTTCATCTCCCCTTGGATCATGCCAACCATCTTTTCCCTCCTCTTCTGTGGCTTCCATTAACCGCTGCGTGTTTGCGTGTAATCTTTTTTTCATGCCAACAGCGTTTCCACTTTGCAGAGAAGAATCAGATATGTAAATACTGTAAACGCACAGAGTTGCAGAGTTGTGTGAATGTCGTTGGATGATTTCTAAAACTAATACGTCATGTATTATACGTAGTGTTTAATAAGGTCAAATCTGACACGTCAAGGTCGTATTTTCAAAGTTTTTTTTCCAAATCGAGGAATCATCTGTCACTGGTAAAGATATTCATGTTTCTTTAATGCTAAATGCTGTTTTAATTACGCTATTAATGTCTATTATTGTTTAAATGGCGTCGCCCAAGAAGAAGAGTCGACATTGAAATGGAAACTATGTGATGTGTGTTTATTGCCCCGGCGGCTGTGTATCGATGATAAGATGTGAGAGGGATGATTCAGCATATAAAACATACATTTCTTGAAATAAGCCTTATGTGTGTGTTATTTACTATTCTGATTACTAGACGCGACAATACAACAAGGTGACACCGGGAGGTTGTGGCGATAAACAGAGCAATGCGCCGGAGAAATGACAGGGCAATTTTTAGAAAAGGAAAAAATATAGAGGCTTTACAGGAAGACGGAGAGGAAAGAGAGTGAATGGACTAAACAGAGGGAGAGCGAGTCAGAAGATTTAAGGACAGCCAACAGATTAATGGTAGAAAAGTAAAAATCTGGAGAATGAGGAGGTGGACAGATTTAGAGGAGTCAACTGTAGGAGAAAATATCATGCAAATAATCAAGGGATTAATGGAGGGACTGAGGTGGTGGGGAAGATGAACGGGGTGATATAAAGTTGGTTTTTCAGACTTTTACAGCCAGCACACACACACACACACACACACACACACACACACACTGTGTGGTCTACGCTGCTTCTCCATTATTCTCCTCTGCTGCCGGGTGCTCTGCTACGACTCACAAAATAGGAAAAATAAAGATTAGAAAAGGAGGGATCGATGGATCGACTGGTTCCATACAGTATGTATACGGTACATTTATACAAAAATAAAGAAAGATTGAAGGTTGAAGCAAAGGCGAGCAAAGAGGGAGCCGTGAGAGAACGAAAGACAGCAGGTGAAGTGGAAAGGTGTCAAATGGAGACCAAAAATAAAACGGTCTGGACAGATAACTCGCTTAACTCGGCACGTCTTTGTTTTTAAATTGATATCTTTATTTCTTGCATGGCCTTCCTGTGATATCTTCCACTCTGTCGCTCTCATCCTCTTTTAACTCTCTAAGCCTCGACACCTAATTTTCCGTTCATCAGCTATAGCATGGTGAAGGGAATGAAGGATGCTTGAAGGGGACGTTTTGTGCATTGATGTGTCCTCTTCGTACTTGTTGCTGCAGTTTTCCTACAAGTGTCATTAAAGTTTAATTGGTCTGCAGTTCTTTTTTTAATCCAATCCTCCTCCGTCTGTATTTACCGCTACGATATTGAGTTTAATCTCGAGGTTTTGTCTTCCTCCTCCTCCACCTGAGTTCGTGTCCCAACACTTGTCTCGTTGATCGATAAACCGGAGAATCTTCCAGCTCTGTTGTTTTTTACACATTTTCTTCCGTGTCTATCTTTAGAAACTGAGGTTAACCGTTCAGTCGTGCAACAATTACTGAGAAACGAGTAAGAAACCAAGTGAAATGACATGATCACGAACACGAACTGCATGTTTCTCATGAGTTACTGTTGTACTGTAAGTATCGAGCAGGCATCTGTCATCTTTTTTTAAAGATTATTTTTCAATGTCTTATGCTTTTAATGCCGTTTTATTTGATAGTGATACTGGAAAGAGACAGGAAATGTAAAGAGAGTAGAGGACTGACCAGGACTTGCTGCTCAGGGCATACCCACGTGGTACGCGCCCTAAACACTCGTCTTCTGATCTTCTTCTTCTTCTTCTTCTGCTTCTTTAGCTGCAATCCTTCTACATCATTTGTATGTGTTACTTGTTATCTACATATATTTAATCCTCACGCAGAAGACCAATTTCCTGAAGCTCATTTAGTAAGAGAATGAAAGAATTCAGTCTTTTACAGCAACATTAATGCAAGACTGAAATTATGATGACTGCGATAAGACACAGTGATGTATTCCCTCCGTCTCATCTTACTCCATCTTTGTCTCTGCATCCTGCCTTCATGTCCCCTCCAACCTCTTTTCATCCTTTTACACCCAATGTTCAGCCCTGCCTTTTAATAAAAAAGGAGGATTCTTCTTGTGAATAATTTTGTCGGATTTGAGCCATTGAGTCAATACATGAATTTCAATGCATCCGTACTCTCTCTCTCTCTGCCCGTTGCTCTCTCCTTTTATCGCCTCCTTTACACACACGTATACACACACGTATACACCCACATGTAGTATGCTTGAACGCCCTCTCTACTGTCATCGACTGACTCATGCAAACGGTTTGGACTCGCATGTTTATGAACGCAAATTGAGTCACACGCAGACACACACATAAACAAGATTATACGCACAACCGGGTTAAAAGGGGGGAATGAGGGTCTGAGAGAATACTTATCTTCATTGGTCAGGGCTCCAGCAGGTTGGCACACTCAGACACACACAGAGTCACAGTCAGATGCTGATTAAAAGGGTGTGTAACAGGCAGGTCTGACAGACAATATTATCTGCTTTAGTCGAGGAGCGGCAGCTTGACATGCATAAACACACACACACACATATATATATACACACAGGCTCTCACACATTGGCGTCTTACAACTGATGGAATAGGATTTTTTTTTTCATTAGGACTCAGTCATTGGAGGCAATTACACAGGTCATCCTGGATTTTAATGGGGAAATAATGGACTGGGAGGAAGGCAGAGAGAGAGATGGAGACAGTGAGAAGAGGAGAGGAGAGGAGAGGAGAGGAGAGGAGAGGAGAGGAGAGGAGAGGAGAGGAGAGGAGAGGAGAGGAGAGGAGAGGAGAGGAGAGGAGAGGAGAGGAGAGGAGAGGAGAGGAGAGGAAAAAATAAAAGACTGTGACAAAGAAGTGAAGGAGACAGAGAGACGGATGGAATAATGGGCCGGCATGAAATGTCTGTCACACTTGCACTGCATGCCAATCTAAAGCCTAACAAAGAAGTGTGTGTGTGTGTGTGTGTGTGTGTGTGAGAGGTCCTGCAGATTCACATGCATGTGTGTGACACCAGTTTAAGTACTATAGAGGCAACATGGTTTTCTCCCAATGACTTATATATATTTATATATATTACATCACATGACTTGTATAGAATCGTCTATAGCAGCCGTCATAAATATCATCACAATGCATGTCAATACCAACAATTGTAATAAAGATAATTGGTGATTATATTGCGCATCCCCTGGTTCGTGTATTTCCCCAGACTCCTCGTGGCTCCTGCATCTTGTTTATTTGAGTCATTGCTACAGGTGTAATTGAGTTTTTGCTCGGTTGGTTGTGATCTGAGGGGTATCTATAGCTCCAACCTGATGGGGTGTGTCCGTGCACACCTGCTCTGCTTTCCTACCGCTTCACCTTTTCAAGCCTACAAGCTGTGAGTATTTGAGTCAAAACTATTCCAATGTTGTTTGTATGTATGTTTAGGTTGCAGCCTCCATAAAAACCCTTTAAAGCCAAGCTAGGCAGATCATGAATTATCCAATATAATGTCTTGTGTCTTTATTGATCCAGCAGTGTGAAATCATTGATTTCCTTTTCTCCATGGGGCAGATCATATATAAGAGTACTGAGCCCTGAGGGAATATTAAAATATTTAAGTGTTTGGTTGTAAAAATGATAACCTCAACCCAGTGCAGACCTATTTTTTGTCTTGCTAAGACGTCTATGAATGTAATTGGCACAGGAAGTGACGGGTAGTTAGCACTGAGGCTAACTCATGAACCTTCTCTATAGATTACTTTAAGTGATTCATATTTATGTGGCTGTAAATCTGCAGGGATTTTGCTTAGTCGCCGTTTCCTGACAGCTGTTTAAATCATGACGTTGCATTTTGGTGGCTGCTAAAACAGCTCGTGGCGCTCAGCAGTGATTTATTGGATGGCTGAAGTGGAACGAATATACTGCAAGTGTTAAGAAGATGTCCAGTATTGATTTGTTGTATTAGACGTGATTTAATTTTACCGGCTAAACTCTTCTTGACTGTTTTCTTAATTTCTATATTTGAGCTATTTAACTCAAAAAATGCTGATCTTTTAGGTTAACTGGGATGTCAGTATTGATTTCCAATAACACCAATAATATTCCTGTGTGTGTGTGTGTGTGTGTTATGTGCATGCGTTGTCCTTGTGTATGGAAATAGTATTGACTGACTTAAGCTATGTCTTTAAAGACAAGAGATCCCTGCAGAGAGCATGCAATCAGTGGAAAGCTACTTGAGAGGAATAAAGTGTTTGCATGAGTGTGTGTGTGTGTGTGTGTGTGTGTGTGTACAAAATGTGCACACATACTTTTATTTTTCATATATTTAAGTTCAAACAACCAACTGAAGTAAGTAAGAAGAAGAAAAACACACGTTAGACTTTAAGTATTATCTCGTCATATCTGAGTCGGCCTGAGGACAGATATGATCTGAAATATTAGTTTCACTTTTTTTGTTCAGTCTGACGTCACGTTCACGGAAATTTTCAGTCGGCACAGAAGCTGCGGCGGCGATTGATCAAAGAAATAACCCTGATTAATAAATCTGTATCAATCTCATCCATGTCACCATTTTTACGGCAATTTTTCTGTTGCTATTTTTGTGTGGTTTTTTTTTTTTTGGCTCAATGAAAGATGATTTCTCTGTTTTTAATCCCCCAAAAAAAAGGAAAAATACCAGCAAATTCAGTGGTTTTCCTTAAAATATACATGTTTTAAATAATGAACTTCACTGCTTAACGCCCTTAGATGTAGTATCCTTCTCTTTATTTCCATTATTTTTCAGAGATCCCGTCCTAGACAGATTTATAACGCTTTTATGTGAAGAAGGCACGTTGACCTTGCGGCACATATTGAACCACATACGTTCACTGAAGTTACAAGACTCCTGTATTTTTATTCACACAAGTATAATAGTATGAAATCTTCCACGTGAGTCAGTCGTAGTTAGTTGCAGAAACTGACCCAGGTGTTCATGAATGCACCACACTAACAGACTGTTCAATTCAGTCGCCGCTTTCTTCTGAATTATCACACTGTGATAAGGTAACCTTGAGGCAGAAGCAATTTAAATGTTCACTGTGATGGATTACACACACACACACACACACACACACACACACACACACACACACACACACACACACACAGTTTTAAGTCTGTAAATTGATTTTCATAGTGTATTAAAATAAAAGCGAACCAACAGAGGTTGAGAAGATATTCATATATAACATATAAAACTGTGATATGTATTATAAAACATATAAAAACAGCAGCTTGCTCCTTTAATTTCTTAACACAGCTGTAATATATTCAGATTATATATTATGCATCAATCACATGACCTCAACCTGAACTCAGCTTTGTATAATTAAACCTTGCAGTATGCTATAAATTAAAGTATTATCTTTTAACATATAAAGCACTGAGGCGGTTTTGACTTAAAACTAATTACATCTCAATAAATACTAAAAAAAAACTAAAATTTAATTAGACGATTTACAGATTGAAAGCTTTCTAACCCCGGAGCTGTTGGATCTGAGATGGTTTTTTATTTTTTTTTTTTAACATTTCTGGAGTCAATAACATTAAGTGATGAAGCTTGTGTTGCTGTTGGAGAGCACATAGTGTTTATTGTTTATTGTTACTTTAACCGGGCTTTTTGATTGGCTGGAGGCATGTTGCATTTCCAAAAACTGAGCAGCGCTGCCAACTCTGGTGGCAACAGGGGATCTAATTAGCACATTAGCAAAAATGTATTGGTTCCTCCTGTTGTTTTTATACGCATGTATTCAGAAGTTTGTTTCCAGACGTGTGACTGAAATGTTCCAGCAGGGTGTAAACTTTCCTGGATAGATGATAGTTAAAAGTTAACTTGTGAAAAGTGACACAGCGATATGTTTTAGTCCCACCGTTTGACCCTCGTTCTCCTCATACATGTTGCTGCTTGTCGTTGTGGTTTCAGGTCCGACGTGGCTCCCCGGAGGGATTTCAGCCTCTATTATTTAGTTTCAGTATCGCCGTCAATAATTAACAGAAAAAAAGGAAGATTGCAGAAAGGGAGAGACGGTAGACATGGGACTATAGACGCAATCGATCGAGAGCACGTGTTGAGTGTAAATAAATGTTCGATTGGTAAAACACACATGAAATTATCTGCTGACTTGACAGAGAAGGACACTTGGTGTTTGTGATGGATTGTTTCCTCAGACGTTTCCGTTTCCTTCTTTTAGGCATCACTGTGAAATAACAACTCATGAGAAAACGTTCAACTTGGGGATGATGGAGTACCAATAAAAACCAAATGAAGCCTTCATGTTTTACTGTGACAGATTAGCATAGTCTGTAGAAACCTGTTTATCGTGCTGAGCTACAATGGATGGCTGTAAATGTATAGAAGAAGAAGAATAAACTAGAGTACTAATCTGACAGATGACAACGGTAATTATGAATGTGTGTATCCTCATATCTTTATTAAAGTCTTAATACAATACTGTTTCTCTTTCAGACTTGAGTCGGGACGCTTCAGCACCGAACACGACGAGAGACTGATGCAGCTCGTTTCTTCCACACGTTCGGCAAAGGTGAGAACGTCAAACACACACGAACCGTCACATTCGAGGTCAAATTCGGTTCATTTGTTCGTTAGTATTGTGTGTAACAGTTGTATAAACTGTATTCTAACACACACACATCAGTACTTCTGCTCTCGGATAAGTAAGTTAACATGCTGTCGGCGTGTTGAGTTCAAGGAAACATCAGCATTCAGTGTTTTCGTGGCACCATCTGTCCCTGAGCAGGAAATCTCCCACGCAACAGCACGCACACACACACACACACACACACACATATGCTGATATACAATATGTACGATACACTCGCATGTTCACACACACACACACACACACACACACACACACACACACACACACGCTTCCTAATTATCCTCCTCCAGCAGATACTCGATCTGTCTTCCTCCATCACTTCTGTCTCCTCTCGGTCTGCATCTGATGCTGTCTATTTAAGGGGATTGCCCCCCACACAAACACAAACACAAACACACACACACACACACATTCACGCCCAGAATAAAATAAATCCACCAGTAGGAATGCTGCTGATTCAAAGCAGGAGACAACGAAGATGTCTAAAAGTATAAATTGTCATATCAGGACATGACGTAAAGGCTCCTGGCAGATTTACTTTACATTTCACACACACACACACACACACACACACTTTAGACGTGTTTGTGATGAGACGTTTAACCCGGTCGGGTTAAAATCATAATCTGGGGCTTCCCGCCTTCCTCTCCCCTCCAGCTCTCGCTACCTCGTGCTCTCTCTTATGTGAAGATGAGACATGATGTACTGGGTCCATCTGGCTTTGATGACTATGTCCTTGTATTAATTCAGAATACACACACACACACACACACACACACGCATGTTCTCTCTCAGGGAAGAGAAGAGAAAGGTCATGTCTCTCAAATTAATTAGTCTCTGTGAACCCTCAGGTCTGGAGGAGCTTTCCTTGCTCCATATATTCCTCCATCTCTCTCGTTCTCTTTCCCGTCCGTCTCGTCGTCTTTCTCTTTACACGCTTCCACCGAAGCATGAAGGTCAAACCTTCCCGAATGTTTCTTTGAATCTGTTCATGTCTTCCTTTTCGTCCTGCTTTGTTGTAGACGGTGATCACACGTAAAAACCTCACGTGTGATCACAATATCTTTGATCCTAAATCCAGAATCAATTTAGTTTTATCGGCGTTTAATTACTTTAATTAGTCCTGACCTTCCTGCACGTAAACCATGACACACCTGACGACCCTGTTTGCTCCACCTGAGATATAATGAGGTATAAGAAGAGAAATACTTTTTTTTAATTATGATCCTGATTTAAATATGAATGAAGACATATTCATACACTCTGTACAGTTTCATCTGTGTGTCTCCGCTCGCTTGTTTTGAACATATGGTGCTAAAGCTGCAGCATCACGGTCACCAAGAAGCCGATTCAATCAGTTAGTGCAGAGACTCTTCACTCCTCTTCACTCACTCAGCCTAATTATACTTTACAACACTGGAGAGAGTCATTTTCTATAAATCGTGCCCATTTCTTTTGAGACACGACTCGACACCGTCTGTCCAACGCTCAGACAGCAGATGATGTGTTCGCTGTGACCTCAGAATAAGCTGTAAAGGTGTTTTTATACTTACCTCACACAATCATCTTTTTTTTTTTTGTACTTTTGATACCTTAATTTTGACTTCTGACACACAGTCACTCTGGTTCTGAAATATTTCTTCTGGTAATAAAGTGCTGTGCTTTAAGCAGGCAATCAGTTATTAATTATCAATCATCACCCAGAACCACAACAAAAACAAACCACACAGGTGTCTGATTACCAAAAACAAACAAACAAACAGGTAATCATCTTGACTTTGGGGCACGCGGCTGACAACCCATCATCATTATCTCTCTTCGAACCCTCGATATTTCCATGCAGAGACCAGACATGTGTAGTTTGTGAGGATATTTGTGATCCACCGACTCTGCTCTCCGTTTTTTCATTCTGGACCTTTCGGAAAATAAAAAATGTAAATCCTGTAATGACTTAAAATAAATGAACGGAGGGAGAAAAATTACAAAACTCTCATTGATGAATATTATGTGAACTCTGGCTGTATGGATGTGAACGATGCAAGTTCAACTACTGGAAGAAACGACACCCAGCAGAGATGTCTGGATAGATACTCGCATGTTGTAAACACTAAATAAAGGCTGTCTGCATATCATGCAGCGTGCACGTATACCCACATGCTAATTGCTACTCTCTAGGCTGTCTATCAAACACTGTCTGGCTTTCTAATGACATGCTAATGAGGCGCTAACCACAGAGATAGAGGCTAACAAGCTTTGCAATTAAAATGACTGAAATTTCTTCTCCTCCTCTTCACTTCTTTTCCTCTTTCACGCTCCTCCCCAAGGCGGGTGGAGGTGTGGAGGGTGGATTAAAGGCACATCAGGAAAGTGTCAGGAAGGAGGTGTGTGAGTGTGTCATTTTGTTTGGGTCGAGTAAAACTTTTTTTTGCAGGTTGTTTTAGGCCCTCCTACACTTTCCTTGTGATTGTGTGATAATACAGAAGGACAAAGTGTCCAGCGTGAGTGAGGGAGCATCAGAGGACAAGAGAAGAGGGAGGACAGAGAGGAGACAATCCTGTTGAAGAGGGATAAAGAGGTTTCCGGTCATTAGCGTAAGTCATCGAACGCATCTCCCCTGTTGACTGTCCCCTCGTCCCACCGCTCGTTAAATATGAACCCGCGTGGTGTGTTGAAGACGGGAGGTGAAAACGATGGAAAGAAACACCGTTTCTTTCAGTGTCGGTGACCGACAGACGACGGTGAAGAGACCTTTGTGTTTCCTGCTGCGTGTTTTGCTCCTTTTGTACTCAAAGAAAGCTGCAACGTCTCGTTCCTCCGTTTTCTCTCTGAAAGCAAACACACACACACAGATCAAAGCGCCGTGTAGAGTCACTGCAGCTCCCTCCAAACACCGGCTGAAACAGTGTTAACTTTAATTGTTAAATCACTGAAAAAAGGAAAACTAAAACCTTGTTTCGTTTTGGTTTCAAATCATTTAGCTGAGAAAAGCAGACGAAGTCGTCGGGAGGAGATTTCCGGACTCTCTCTTGTATTTGGACAAAACCTTAGAAACAAATCCAAGGTCAAAGAAAACGCCAACTAGCAGAGAAATATTTCCAGAACAAAAACCATAATATAGAGTTATAAATGCTGCAGCTACCTCAGCATTAGTCTGTGCAACTATTCCACAAAAATCTCATTTATTATATATATAGAGGAGATATTTTAACGTTTGCTAAACCTATTCATGCTGCTGTCAGTGTTTCAGAATAAGGATAGAAAATGCAATAATATAATATAATATAATATAACACCTATAAATCTACATTTGGTGAACGGGAGCTGTTCTCTGAGACTGACTCCAGTTAAACTGCAGTATGGTGTCAAAAATCATAAAATATTCATCATCATCATCTTGAGTAAAGCAGAAAAAAAAAACCCATTTCAACTGAAGAGACGGATGGTAGACATGGAAACGATTATGATGTTTGTTTGTCAGAAACTGTTATTTACAACAAGTTATAAATATGCTGCAACACGTTTATGGGAAACTTAGTTTTGCTTCTTCTTCTGTATAACAGACAGAAATCCTGCGTTTTACAGCCTCTGTTTCTTTCCAGCAACACGTCTCCCTGCTCTGCTTAATGAAATGCCATCAGACAGCAAGGTCACAAAGCTATTCATCTTTGCTCCGCTCGCTCCATCCGTCTCCGCCTCTCCTCCTCTCATCGTCTTATCCTCTCCGCTCCTCGATGCGACAAGTGACAGGACCCAACACAATAAAACTTCACGTCACTGCAGCCATCGAGTGCCATCCACATGACGTGCTTCGTGTATACCGGGGAATTAAGAAGTTGGATTAAAGGTGAAGGCTCCGGTATCGTCATACGCGCTTCTGTCTCCGTCTGCCCTTTAGATGAAAAGGAGAGGGAGGGAAAGAGAAGAGGGAGGTTTTTAGGGTTTAAGATAAACTTTACTAAGGGACAATTTCTGACTGATCAGTCCAGGACAAAAAGAGGCAAAAGAGACAAGAACGAGAGGACAAAATGACACGAAAGAGGAGAGGAACGTAGTAAATAGAGATGTAAGGAGGTGACTAGCATAATCTAAAAGTAGATTTGAGTTAAAGGAAACAGAAAGTAGGTGTGTCTGTTGGAAACTGTAAATAAAGGCTAAAAAAATGGGCGAGAATGGAGACGTGTTGGTTTTCCTCCTCTTACTCACTCTGCTGGAAGTTGACTCCGTTCCTCACGTGCACATTATGTCTCAACAACGGCGTAAATCACAAACTTGAGGAGTGTAAATGTAGATGTACAGATCAGCAGAATGAGGGCAGATAGAGGGCATAAAATGCAGCGTTTGTTGGACCCCATCAGCTCTAATGAAGATTAGCTGCCTCGTAATGAATGTCTTTATTACCGTGTGTGATACCAACATTATGGCCGCCGTCACACCATCTATCACTTCTGTATGGACGGGTCACCTTTTATTAATGTGTGTGTGTGTGTGTGTGTGTGTGTGACACTGTTTGGTATAACTCATGTCTGTTTCTGTGACACATTCTTGGCTACGTCAGACATTCGTTGTGCATATTGAGTTTGATGGTGTGTGTGTGTGTGTGTGACAGACACAACAATTTGTACTGTTTGTGTTTGTCAACCATCAATCATTTGCATTCTATAATAATGTTTACAAGTATTTATCTATGCAGACTCCCCCATAAATGATCCTGTGTGTGTCTGCGTTGGTGTGTTGCTGTTTCATGTGTTGTTGTTGTTGTTTTTATTTATTGATGATGCTTCTCTCTTTATTTCTCTCCTTGGAAGTTTATTCAGTTATGAACAACAAATTGCACTAAACGGGTGATTCCAGACCGATTTATTAAAGGTCACCAGGTGAGTCAGTGTTTAAAATATGATGTGAAAATATCAGCCAATAGTGCCAGCAATAAAAAAAAAGCTATTAGAGACCAACATAAACTTACAGGGCACAAAAGTGCCACAGAATTGGCTGAGCTAAGCTACTATACTTAAGTTTAATTTAATGTCAACTACAGTGTTGCCAAACTGGATGGTTTTACTCCCTTAATGTGATATACTCCACATTTTCTCTTGCACCTACTAATTATAATTACTGATGAGTAGGTTACATATAACCCTGACTGCATAGGGACTTTAAGCTTTGAGCCTTGGGACGAGTTCAAGGCTCTGATTGGACCATTTGGTGTCAGTCAAATCATATGCAAATATTTTTCATTTCAAAAGTGAAGGTGCTGCACAAAAGGTGTCTGTGTGTCAGTGACATAGTTGGACAGTTGGCGCCGAACTAGTTGTTACGTCTCGAATCCTGTGAGCAGGATTAGACTCTTCAGTGAGCAACAGAGAAACTTTCCTTTTTTCAGCAGATGAAGGTGAAAACGGCATCAAACTCTGCACATAAATCATCCTGCAGAGCGAAGCTCAAACGTCCGGTGGAAGTAACAACATGTATTTATTGGTTTTGCTTTTTAATGCTACAGCAGCAGTGGCTTATTCAACCTTTAAATGGTATTTGTGTGTGCGTTTTCCCGTTGTCTGATTAGTGTGTGTGTGTGTGTGTGTGTGTGTGTGTGTTGTATGCATTTATGACCCTCAACATCTTAATAACATTCATCATGAGGACTCTTCAGCGTCTGTGGTCATATTTCTCGCCATCTGATTAGTGGGAGTTGAAGATGTGGAAGGATTTTAGGTCGAGCACAGTCAAAGGTAATCAGAGGGACCTGGGTGGGCTTTAATGGTCAAAGACCTCCAGGACATCAATTAGAGGAAGCGATGGAGGGTGGAGTGATGGATAGATGGTGTAAAAACAGAGCTGGAAGGTAAAAGGGTGATGAATAGAGAGGGAGAAGGCAGAAAGGAGATGCAAAAGAAATGATGGTAAGGAGAGGAGAGGAGGGAAGATGGTCCAGAGTTGAGATTAAAGGATGACATGAAGCAAGGAGGAGACATTTTCAGGAGGAATGATGGAGAAAGAATAATAGCAGAAGGAAAAAGAAGCTTGAACTGTAAAAGCTGGCACAATAACGGATAACGATGGCTGCAGAATATCGAGTTGGCCCTGAGACACGCTGCATGCAATAGAGGAGCAAGTTAAACGGGTCGACTTCAGTTGAGTAGAAAAGAGGGAAAGAAAAGGAGGGATAGAATGAATAAGCAATGGGTTTGGAAGTTATGGCTGAATGGAGGTTAAGTGTGTACGTGTGCAGCTATATCCAGTCCCCTCACCTATTAACGTCGACATCCATCAGTCGAGACCTGACCTCCACACTGATGTGTGTACACAGTACCTGTGTGTGTGTGTGTGTGTGTGTGCATGGACACATTGTAAATCGAATACACCCTTGAATGTCCTTGTGTGATATAGTCCGTCCTTCTGCAATGGAAGGTAAAAGCCTCTGTGATGCATGTAATCCTCTGAATGGAAGCGAACATCACAAGTCGATTTGTTGAAGCAGAGTTTTAGATGAGTGTTTAATTTCTCAGTGTGTTGTTTATTTTTCCCGTCGGCTGGTTTTTCGGGTCACACACTCACCGTCTCTCTTTTTAACAAACCTGTTAACACACTTCACAGAATATCTGGTGTCACTGCAACTATTGATCCAGAAAAAGCAGCAGTTCTGTCACATTTGCTTCCCCGCTGGGCTCACGCCAGCTTAACTACTTAAAATTGCATGTGTATATACTACTAATTTGCAACTACAGAAACATTTAAGAGAAATATAATACCTCCTGAACATCAAGTTCTGCAGCATCTGCAAAACAATATCTGTATATTGTATTTGTTTTCTCTGCAATATCCACTCCTGCTCATAGAAACTTGATGGCAAACATACCTGAATAATAGTCGGATGTATGAAGAAGGACAACAGGAAGTTTTAACTTTATGCCTTTTATTTTTAATACTTCATAAGTAACATTTTAGACTTTTAACCCCAGACGCCTCTCGCAGCATCTTCTTCATCTCATAAAGTAAGAGGCAGGGCGAGTGCAAAGGATGAACGTGAGGGAGGTTGAGGAAGAGGAGGGAGGAGGGGAGTGGAGATATAAATATCTAGAGCAGGAGAAAGAGAGCAAGATGTGTCACTCCCCCTCGAGTGTCTGCTTTTCACTTCTTCTCCACTTAAAATTTACTGGAAGGCATGAGGAGAGAGATGGATGGAGCGAGAGAGGGAGGAAACGAGAGCGATGGAGGAGTGTGTCGCTGCCCACTCAAGGGCAAAGAGCACGTTGACAGGCTTTCTTTGGAGAGAGAACAGTCGTGTCAGCCTTTCTTCCTCCCTCTTTCTCCCTCTTGATTTCTGCCTTTCTCTGTATTCCTCCTTTTCCTGTTTATAGATTAACTTCTTCACCATTTATCTCTTCCTTCTGTTCAGTTTCCTTCCACACGTTTTAATGTTCATTCAGAAAAGCTGTAAGTTGAGACTACATATACGACATTTTACCAAATATTATAGATATTAACTACTTTTAGCTACTAAATGCTTTAACTCTGTTTTAAACTTTAAAACAGTCATTTGTGATGCATGAAAACTCAGTTGGTGTTAACACATATTGCTAAACTCCAGTGCCAGCTGGCTCAGAAGAGGAAGGGCTTTATATTTCAATGATTACTGTTTGATTGGTTTAAATGTTGCTAAATGCACGCTCTTATAATAATGAATGTGCTGTTAGCTTTTCCAAATGATCATATATGCTGGTATTTTAGGATTAGGCTTCTATTCATATGCTTAGAGCAAGACCGTGTATCTCTAATGCTGTTAGTTTTCTTTTCTTTAGATTTGATGGAAAACTACTTACACGGGTTAAGATTATTCTCTTTATTAGCTTATAAAATCTTGACATAGAATATTAAAACATCTTTTTCATCAAGGTGAAGAAGAAAGCTGTTTGGCTCCTGATATAAGGACAGTGTCATCTGCAAAAAGGAGTTTTTTTTTTTTTTTTTACTTCCCTGTCAAGGTGAAGAATATGGCAGAAAACAAATAAAGAAATGGAAAGAAAGAGGAGGCAAGATACATAGAAGAAAGAAAAAGAAAGGGAACGAACTGCAAGATGGCTAAACAACAAGAAGCTCACAGTGACCGGCTGGAGTGAGAGAAAAGTGCATGAAACGGACAGAAAAGGGATAAAAGAAAAAAGAGAGAATATGAATCATTAGGATACTCATTAACAACACAAGCACACACATAAACGGCAATGCAGGGATACTGAGCCAGAACACACACACACACACACACACACACACACACACACACACACACACACACACTGTTGTAATCCATCTTAATACCTCAGGGATAAAGGAGGATAACTGATCGTTGTGTAGCTTGACATAATCACAGCAACTAGGGATGATGTTCTTACTGTTAACTAAGGATTGTGTGTGTGTGTGTGTTGTATAATTTCCCACACACTAACACAATATGTATCTAGTTTAGTTGTTTAGTTTAGTCTGTTACTGCTTTGTTGTTTGTCGATTATAGCTGCAGTGTCATCTGTATACACACGGGATAATGTGTGCTGTGAAACTAATGGCCTCATTTGTACATAGAAAAACATGAATCTATATAAAATGCATGCGAGTCGTTAACTACACACACACACACACACACACACACACACAATCATAATACACCTGCACACATGGCGGTTTCGTAGAAGTCTTTAAGTCGAAGAGCTTTGTTTTCTTTGTGGTTTGTTGGAACAGAAGAAGAAAAGCTTTCTATGATGTCGGAACAAATTGTACAAAAACACACACTTGCTTCCCTTCACTTGCTCACTGCTGCTTATGTTTCCAGTGAATAAAAGCCAAGGACTTCTAGCCTCACCTTGTGCTGAACTGAAAGTTGTGTAATCCAACGTGTGCGTCATCCATAGATTGTGTTCAAACAATGAAGCTTCACGTGTTTCTATCGCTTGCTGCATCGTTGCATACTCGTGAAAACACCATTCGTGTGTGTTATGACATGTATGCCTTTTGTACACGTATGTCTGTATTGCATGTGTGTGGTTTTTGTGTATTTAGCTGCTAATGTACATGTACATGCATGTGTAAATATTTGATTACCATCTGTGTCAATTACTATTAAAAAGCTATTAAGCCCTAACAGATGTAGGCACCATCATCCCATAGCAGCTGTAGGTTTATCTATGACATGCAGGAGCAGAGTGATGGCTGGATGCAGGAGCAGAGTGATGGTTGGATGCAGGAGCAGAGTGACGGTTGGATGCAGGAGCAGAGTGATGGTTGGATGCAGGAGCAGAGTGATGGTTGGATGCAGGAGCAGAGTGATGGGTTGGATGCAGGAGCAGAGTGATGGCTGCTGGGTGCAGGAGCAGAGTGATTGCTGCTGGATGCAGGAGCAGAGTGACGGCTGCTGGATGCAGGAGCAGAGTGACGGCTGCTGGATGCAGGAGCAGAGTGATGGTTGGATGCAGGAGCAGAGTGATGGTTGGATGCAGGAGCAGAGTGACGGCTGGATGCAGGAGCAGAGTGACGGCTGGATGCAGGAGCAGAGTGACGGCTGGATGCAGGAGCAGAGTGACGGTTGGATGCAGGAGCAGAGTGACGGCTGGGTGCAGGAGCAGAGTGACGGCTGGGTGCAGGAGCAGAGTGACGGCTGGATGCAGGAGCAGAGAGACGGCTGGGTGCAGGAGCAGAGAGACGGCTGGATGCAGGAGCAGAGTGACGGCTGGATGCAGGAGCAGAGTGACGGCTGG
The DNA here is from genome assembly GCA_036937835.1 of Pampus argenteus. Lineage (NCBI taxonomy): Eukaryota > Metazoa > Chordata > Actinopteri > Scombriformes > Stromateidae > Pampus > Pampus argenteus. Next base: position 2,651,078 of record CM072860.1, read on the forward strand.
ATGCACTTTTTTTTTTTTACGTGCTTCAGTTTCACAGAATTTTAATTTCTCTATTTTTACAGTCTGTTGTCCAAACTCACCCACTGTGTAATTGAATTCAGTGGTCTGCTTTCAAGCTGAAATGTTCAATATTTCATTTGGCTTTCAGTGCTTCGCTCTGTGTGTTTTTTTTAGGCAGTTTCAGCCACCTGCGAGGTTTAATCACAAGCTCATGTTCATGTGATCAGATCCACGCTGGATTTGTGTCACAAAATCAAGATTGACAACGCAATCAAATATGCACAACGAGGCATTATGAGACACAAAAAGGTTTCAAACCGTATGTCCATAGTAGTTATATATACAGTATATGATGAGAAGCATGACATTACTTTCTCTCCTTCCAGAGCACTGGTAAGATGTTGTAGGCAGAGGCACGTGGTGTTAAGATTGGAAAATGAATTTGACACCTGCATTGATGTGCTGCGAGTTGCCAAACTGCATTGAAAATCTGTAAAAGTTCACTGATTTGTTTCTGTGTGAAGCAAAGTGCAGAGAGGGAAGCTGGAAAGGAGGTAAAAGAATATATAAAAGCCACCTCTGACACAGTCGGCCAGAAATACCCACAATCAAAGAAAAATGGAAACATCAAAGTGTTATTCATGTTATTATGGCTTTTAATAATCAGGTTACAAATGTGTAAAACAAAAAGGTTCACATAAGAAACAGTTTTAACACAGTAAATCAGTTCAACCAGTTCCCTGAAGAGAGGAAGGGCCAATGAAACACAGCTAGCCGTGCATTATGGGCATTAACTGCACTTCTGGGATGTATGTTTGACCAATCAGGTTGCTCTGATGAAAACTCCCCATTGTTGAAACACCCAGACTTGATCACACACACACACACACACACAAGCCACAACTGGACACCATCTGGTGTGCTGTTCATAGTCCAATAGGAAAAGTACTGTATTTACATTCCAGGATGGAAAGCCGTGCTTTATGGGAATTATGAGCACAGCTGGAACACATCTTTGACCAATCACGTTGCTCGAAAAAAAACCATGTTTATATTTGGTTTAGTCTGGTTTGGTTTTTACAAAGCAGCATGTAGTATTACTTCTCAACTGTGGCACCTTATGTAATATCAAGAGAGTATCAAAAGTATTTATGCAGGTACAAAACGGCTCTACTGCTGCAGGATGGTGGCATGATGTAACTGCTGCAGGATGCTGCTGTGTGTTATGTGTAGACTGTCCTTGATTGGTGTTTTGAGGATACAAAGCGGGTGCAGCAGGTGGAGCTGGAGATGTTGTTGACATGGGGTGATGCGTAACAGCATCCATCTCCAAAGTCGCTTGTGTCATTTTTTTATTTCTTACTGCTTGATGGTCAAAGTTTGAGCAGCTTCCTTTTGTTTTTACCACCAACCTCCCGTCACACACGTTTCATTGACAATAACAACGAGCCCAGATGGTTGGTTGCTATGACATCCTGCAGCCTCAAGGCCCATTTAGCTTGTATATACAGTACCTGGAACATGAAGTGACTTGTTTTAAATCTAGTAGAAACTGTAAAATGAATGCTTCTAAAAGTACATCACATATATATTATATATAAATATAATAGTACTATTCACTGGACTTCAATCTCACACCTCTTCTATATTTCTTTTGGTCTTTTTCTCATTTTTTTTGTTCCCTGTGGTGTGAAATCAACTCATCCCACAGTCTCTTTTTATTTTCCACAGTGTTGCTCACGACGTAGTTCCCACAGGCACCGTTGCCTTTATTACTTTCAGAATACAGAACGGGAAAAGTACTGATTGTTTTTTTTTTTTTTGGTTAAACTCGCTCAGGGTGTTTTATTCACTCGTAGTGGATTTCATAAATGACTGAAAATAGAAAATGTTTTAAAAATGGCTTTAAAAAATGACTGAAACGCTGCATTAATTCATGTAAAAAACATTAACATTCGCACACACAAACACACACAACAGACTTGATATTGCAACCAGCATTTGCATTCATTGGAAGCAGTCAATAAATTATATGACAAATGTAGACAGGAGGTCCAACTGGTAAATAAATGATGACTCGGGGCGTTCGGCTTCGTGTGTGGATTAGACTAATTGGATAAAAAGTGCCTGAAATACCTTCGGAAATGTTTGTCTGCCTGCCACATCTTCCAGCAGGGTTACACCTGCGTGCTGCATTATGTCAAATTTACTGAGTGGAAATTGGGTAAAAAAAAAGTGCATCTCAAACGTGACCTAATATTTAGCTTCTCCTTTGGTGTTTTCTCAAACTTTTGATGGATCAGGAAGCTCTCGACGTTTTTTTTAAAGTTCACTTCTAATCTGTTTTCTGTCTCTTTCTATTTGTGTCTTAATTAATCTCGTCAAGCAGCGAGGTGCTTCCTAAGGTTCCTGTTTCATGTTGGCTTAATACCTCGCGCCCTTTGTGTTTCATTCAGCCTTTTACAGTCGGCTTGTGTTGGCGCTCGCTCCCTCTCGGTTCATTGATACTGGCTGATAAACGTTTGGGGAGCTCCGTTTCTGATTAATAGCCAAGAAGCCTTTCAGAAAACATAATGAGTTTCTCCTGCTGATCTTTTTTTTCTTTCTTTCTTTTTTTTGCACAAGTCGTGCTGATAGAAATGAAAAACACTTCATTTTCATTACCTCACTTATCGACATTTTCACCTCCTCCATTGACTCCTTCACCTCCGTTTTCACTTCTCTTCTCCATCCATCCCTCCTTTTTCTTCCTGCAGTGTTTAACAAACCAAACTCCACCTATATGAACATAAAAAAAACACATGAACTCCCCTGAAAACACGATTTGAAAAACTCCCAGGATGCAAACGTTTGTCTTTTTATTGTCTTTTTCTAAATAGTAAAACTCATAGAGCTCCATTAATATTCTTCTTCTACACTTTCTTTATTTACTCCTATGATTCCCTCACATCCATTCATCTCTCTCTGGCTTTGTCATCATCTATCATTCATATCCTTTTGAATCTTTGAGCACTTCCTGTTTCCTCTGTGCGGCACCCTGAGGCTCATCTTTCTCTTCCTCTTTCTCTTCCTCTTTCTCTTCCTCTTTCTACACGGATGAGTTCGTACTGTATAATAATCTTGAATCTCTTGAGGAACTCTGTGTTCTCTTCTCCGTCGTGTCTCGGAGCGAACGCGCTGCAGTCTGCTATCTGTCAGTCACTTATTTAAGTATATTTATGTCTCGTCTTTTTTCTTTGATTCTGTTTACATTTATTGCACAAATCAAAACTTCCTTTTTTCTTCTTCTCTTACTGTGAACACAATAAATCTGATATTGATGAAAAGTTTTGACGCTGCAGCTGCAGAATTAGTTTCTCCGTCTTCTCATTAACTTTGTGTTTGTTTCTCTCCACTGTCGAGTGCAGAGAGGATGAATTACCTGAAGGACTGTTTATTTATATGATCATCAGTTTATTATAATTTTGCACTTTATTTCCTACTGAACACAATAACAGTAAAGTTGTTTTTTTCATTAATATTTCTTTTCTTTTTTTTATTGTGTTGGATGTGAGAGCTGAAGATTAACGTCACATTTGTTCGGTGTTGTTGCTGAAACTGAAATATCTCCCTCCCTCTTTGTCTGCAGGCTGATAAATGATGTTAATCCTTCGCTCCGGAGGTGTGGAGTGACAGATGACGGAGAGATTGATACAGGAAAAAAGAGCGAGAGATAAAGAGAGGGGTAACGTCAGGAAGGGTCGCTGCCGCCGGTAACGGAAAACTACAGAAAAGGATCCAAACATCGATCGGAGGGCAAGAAGTAAGTAAGTGAGCAGGTTTACTGACACTCAGATAACAGTGTTTCTCTTCTTCTCTTCTTCTCTTCTTCTCTTCATGAACCATCTCTCTTTCTGCACCTTTGTCAAACACACACTTTCTTTTCAGGAAGCTTTGATGTTGAACATTAACCCAGTCATCCTGATCTATAGATAATAGGATGTTTCTCTCTGAATGAATAAGTGAACAACCCCCAAATTCACTCTCTCTGTGTTTATATTTTCTTATAACAGATGATTTAGTGAACGGCAGGATGGTGTGAGACACACAGGAACCCTTTAACAAGTCATTTAGGTAAAATCTAAAGTAATGAGAACAAATGCTGCAGAGGAGCGAATAAAAACATCTCTCTAATGTGAAGTATTGTTGTTGAAGTTGATATCGTTTAACAGTATTTATAGTGCCGTGGATGGATATGAAATATGAACCCTTGTAAGCAGTTAGTGCTGTTTGCTTCTGTAAACGCGGCTTAATAAAAATAATCCGTCGATCCCATTTTCCCCGTTTTTTATCTGGCGGAGCAGCAACGGCTTCGACAAACACGAAGCACGGCAGCGAACTGACAGCGGAGACGTCTGCCAACTGTCTCTGTCTCTGCAGGAAGTGGAAATGTCTTACAGTCACAACACCAGCTCAGATCTACAGACGCTGTGATTGGTTAACTCTTTTCTCTCTCTCCATCTCGTCCCTCCTCTTCCTCGTCTCTTCTTCGCTCTCTGTGATGTTTTGCTGTTTAGTTTTCATGTGAACTCTGCTGATTCTCGCTGACTGGAGGAGATGCAGTACGTCTGTTACAAGCATCATTGATGGCACCTCGCTGCTCTACTGTTTTATTGACCTTGTGTTGCATATTGTTGCATGTTGTTGTTGTTGTTGATGTGTTTTTTATTTACAGCCTCCTTTAATTGGCTGAGTATGCAGTCTGACCACACTGTGGCTTCTCATTGATCTAAAGCTCAGTGATGAACTGCAGCAGACTGCATGATTACAAATGTTTAATGTTTTATGCACACGCAAGCAAACACAGAAATAATGAGACTATCACACAACTACACTACACACAACTACACTACACAACACTATACAACACTATACACCACTACACAACACTACACACCACTAAACAACACTACACAACACTACACAACACTACACACCACTACACAACACTACACAACACTATACACCACTATACAACACTATACAACACTACACTACACAACGCTACACACAAGTAATAAGAAAACAATTAGACTGATGTGTGAAAATTCATTGTTAATATTTAGGAAAACTTTTACTGCACAAAATATGTTTATAATACAAATATGTGTGTTTTTCTAAAAGTTGGAAGTTTGTCACCAACGGGTGCACATCTGCACACGCACACACACACACACACACACACACACACACACACACACGCACACACGCACACATGAATAATCTGAATGAATCATTATGTTCACCTAGACAATTAATTTATGCATACGCAGTAATTAGTGTAAACAAAAGGAAAACAGAGACAAATGAACACACACACACACACACACACACACAATGAATTCACATTGAACAAAGCAAATGTTAACATGCCCACACACTCTGAATCAATACAAAGCAGCAGTTTTATCATTGTGGTTATAGTAATGAGTAAACACACACACACACACACACGTTGACTTTTCGTTGTGAGCCCACACATTAGTAGGATGTGAACATCAAAGCATCAGTTTCAGTTTCTTGGTAGTTCTTCTCTTTCACCTTTGTTTGGGTTTCAGACGTTATAAACTAAACTATAACTAATGTCTTATATTCTCTTGATTGCTTCTACAGATCAACCTGGAGGTTAAAGGTTAAAGCTTCTTACAAACATCCTGAAAACATGATCCTCAGCTGAACATCCGCATCGAACCTGACTGACACCCATCATCGAGACAACTGGTGGAGCAGAGAGCAGGCAGACATGGATGGACATAATCCAGCTTTCATCTTTCAGTTAAAGACTCTTAAACTCTTACTTCCTGCGAGAGGTGGATGTGACTAAACACGCGGCGTACACCTTGAGAACGTCTCGCCAATGACTTGTTGGCAAGATATGGAGGATTTACACAACGTTACGAAGCTAGCGAGGCTTTATTGGAGCAAAATATATGCTCCAAACCCCCTGTAGCTAGTTCCTTCCCATCCCCCTCTATCCTGGCATTCCCAACCCCTCCGAGTTGCTCCTTCCCTGTTTTCTCCCCTTCTCCCAGATCTGTGTACTGTTAAGAAAACATTTAGGAAGAAACAAAAAAAAAAACCTCTTCAAGTCTCAATGCTGAGTGAGCCCTCCTCTCTTCAACCTCCATCCAGGTAAGGGTGTCTCCTTTGGTATGGGCGGCCCAGCCAGGGCTCTTCTTGGTGGATTCGGCACCACCACCTCCTCCCTGGAGGTTGGGGGTCGGATGGCTTGGCCAAGCAACATCTCCCTGGAACTCAACCAAAGCCAGACTCGAGGAATCGGGCTTGGAAGTATCAGCGGCGTCGGAGCTGCAGCAGCCATGAGCGCACTTCCAGATAATTTCACCCAGGAGGCCGTTAACAGCAGCGCTGTGATTAAAGAGAAAAACTGGCCGGCGTTGCTCTTCCTCGTCATCATCGCACTGACCATCGGCGGCAATATCTTGGTGATCCTGGCGGTGTCGCTGGAAAAGAAGCTTCAAAACGCCACCAACTTCTTCCTGAGGTCGCTGGCGGTGGCGGACATGCTCGTTGGCATCCTGGTCATGCCGATCTCCCTCATCAACATCCTGTATGGTGAGTTTAGACGACACAAAGCATCATCTCTGCTTAATAAACCAGACAGTCCAACCTGCTATAACTGCTTGTTAATAATCACTTCTGTTTTTTACACTTTGTCGCTCTAATCATGAAAAATGACATGCATATGAATCTAAACCCCAACATTAAAGCGATCCTGCCTGCACGTTTCTCCCCCTGATCTCGGGGCCCTCTCCCACTCACCAGCTGTTTCCGGCACCCCGTGACATGCACCCTGTCATTATTTCAAAACATTTTCCTAATGAAATTATTTGAAATTATTATTGCTTCTCGGAGACATTGCAAACTGTTATTTTGCGAGTGATTCAAGACCCGTAGGATGCCAACTCGATAATTGTAATATCATACCAGCTATCAGCTGCTGTCCTTGCTTACAGCATGCATGCCAGGATTCTGCATGAACACCCACATTAGCTTAATAGGATGTTGTTATATCGTAGGCTGTGTGTTGGATTTCTTCTCCAATGTTGAGTAAAAACATTAAATTAGAGAAAGGCTGTCTTCCTCTAACGTTTCAGTCGGGCAGCTGAATGAGAAGTCGCTGTTATCACGAACAGGTCAACATGTCTGAAGAAGGTCGGGCTCCGTCGCTGCTGAATGATTTCTGTGATGTTGCTGCGAGACGTTTTCCTCGGTTGTCTGCCAACATCACATGTGGCCACTTTGTGTCTCACGGAGCAAACGGTGACGGCGACGGAGCCGAATAGTGTTGCCTGGTAGGAGAGCGTGTGTGACGTTTTATCAGCGTGACGGCAAACAAAGCCAGATTTGGAGAAAAAAAAAAAGTCAACACAGATGTTTTTGTGATAAGCAAGCTGACTTTTATCAGCTTATGAACTCTTATATCGTATTAAACCGCTGGCAAACATAAACAACACAGTTTTAATACAGCACAGCTTGTTTGTGCCTTTCAGTATTTGTTAAGAACACTGAAGGGCACGAGGATGAGAGGATGAGAGGATGAGGGGATGAGGGGATGAAAGATGAGGGGATGAGAGGATGAGAGGATGAGAGGATGACGGGATGAATCAGCGGTTAAAACGTCACAGGGTTGGGGATCAATGAGAGGTCAAGAACTCACGGTGGGATCAATGAACTCGAGGAGCTGAGAGTGAAGAGCATCATCTGCTTGATGAGGGATCCTGAAGATATTGAGTTTGAGATTTCTGTTCCAATAATCAAGTAAAAGACGTTAAAAAATAACCACAAGTTAGGACACTTTCTCATTCATTAAAAAATGTGAAAGCGTCCAAACGTTTGACTGGCGTTGTGCTTTATGTAAGAAAGAAAATAACAATAATAAATGCTGTATTCTTTAAGTTTGCTTCTCAGTTTTATATCATTTTGACATTTTATAGTCTAAAGAGCAGTTTAATCAATACACAAAGTAAATGCAGCTCCTAAAAACTGTCGACGTGTGTAGACGTGTGTGTTCATATTTGGTCTCTCTGCTTTATTTCTCTCGTTTTGTGTCGTTGGAGCAACTTTGTGTATTCACGTCTCTTCGTAGCCGTCACATATCTGTCAGGAAGACTGAACAGGACAGAGGAGGCTGATTGCTGCTCGATGTTTGGTCAATACACACACACACACACACACACGGTCGCTCTCTAGTTCAAGCTGCTGCTGCTGATTTCTCACTGCGGTAATCAATGGTACACACACACACACACACACACACACACACACGCAGGGGGTAAACAAAACAACAACAACAACGCTGACAAGTCTTTGTCTTTCTGTGTGTCACAAGTGGATGCACATACACACAAATTTCATTCATACACACACCTATAATATGACACTAGTCCCTGAACACACACACACCCACACACACACACACACACACACACACACACACACACACACACACACACACACAAGATCTTGGCCATAAAAATACAGGAATAAACAGAAATAATTTAGTTTCATGACGTGGTTTTGATGAGAAAACACAAATAAAACTACAACACAACAGGATATATCTGATCTGTGAACACAAAGGAAACAAACGTAGTGAAAGTTTTGATATAAAGAAATAAGATGTGATAGAAACGGAAGAAAAGCAGCAGAGAAGGAGGCGGTGAGATCTGACACACACACACACACACACACACACACACACACACACACACACACACACACACACACACACACACACACACACACACACACACACGACCTTCAAGGCCAACTCAATCAAAGTAATCGCTTAAGGCCATCTCTCTGCATGGAGGCTAAATTGGAAACACTCTGAGAAAACACACGTACCAAAACACCTACACCTACACACACACACACACACACACACACACACACACACTTCCCTGGCAGTGGATTACACTGTACTATGATCCATCTCTGCTTTAATGAATTGAAAAGAAAAAAGAAGTGAGAGCCGAGTGACTGTAATAGAAAACACAATGAAGGAGAAACGAACAGGCAAGAGGTCGGTTAGTTGGAGCAGTAAACAAACAAACAAACAAAAGTAAACAAAAAGTCAACATATGAATGGTTTTTATATTTATATACTGATATGATGTCTGTTAAACATGGTTAAACGGAGATGAACGTATGTAAAGAAGAAATAAATATTTTTTTCAAAAAAAGTGTGTGTGTGTGTGTGTGTGTGTGTGTGTGTGTGTCAGTGTGTGTGTGTGTGTCAGTGTGTGTGTGTGTGTCAATGTGTGTGTGTCATGCAGTGCCCCCAATAAGTGTTTGACCTCTGAAAAGTTATGCAAGCTGCCTCCTACTCGGCTCACACACAAACAAACGCGTCATTCACTCCACATTCATCACATACGAGCTGCTCGTCCTACAAATCACAGATGAAATTAAGGTGTGAGTGTGTGTGTGTGTGTGTGTGTGTGTGTGTGTGTGTGTGTGTGTGTGTGTGTGAGACAGTATATCTGCAGTATACGCCTTCTTTAGAAAGCTGACGCAGCTGGAAATAAAAGCCGAGCCGTATCATATCTCATCCCTGATATCCATCGGCTCGTATTGTACTTTATTTTGTCGTTATCCTGTCATGAATTTCAGATGTTACTCTGATGAAAGCTGCACGTTCAGAGCAGTACGATCAGGTTTTTGAAGGATTTCACGTTGCCTCTTTGTCTTTGGTTTTCTTCCACAGCCGCGTGCTGCAACGTGTTCCTGTTGCCCAGTTTGTGTCTCCTGCTAGCGGGTTAAAACGCTGCCAGGATGTCATGTTAGCCTGCTAAGCTGCCAGCGTGCCACTTGTGCTAATTAATTTACCCCAGTTTAAGCAAAGGTTAACCAGCTGATTGAATTCACTCTCAGCTGGCTTCTGCCAAAACGCTCCCAGCTGTATTTCTGTTGCAGATGGATCTAGAGGGTATCACGCTGTCTGTGGGTAAGAAGAGGAGACAAAAGGGGGTTGACTCCACCCTCCGGCATCAACAGAGCATCAGCATCTGTTTGGTTTTTTTCTTCATATACAGTCTTTTGACGTCAGAGTCTCCTGCTCGGAGTTTAATAACCGTTTCTCTTTCGTTCATTTATCTTTTATTCTCTTTCATCAAACGATGTGTAATAATAGTCTTCGTCCTTCCTCCTCTACAGACTACGCCTGGCCTCTCCCCAGCGCCCTGTGTCCTATCTGGATCTACCTGGACGTGTTGTTCTCCACTGCGTCCATCATGCACCTGTGTGCCATCTCTCTGGACCGATACGTCGCCATCCGTAACCCCATAGAGCACAGCCGCTTCAACTCCAGAACCAAAGCCATGATGAAGATCGCCGCCGTCTGGACCATATCTATAGGTCAGAGTGCTCGGTACACGTAGTTTATCAATGTGGTTTCTGATGATGATTCTGCTTCTGATTGATCTTTATGATCAGGTTATTGGAAATGGTGGATCTCGGGTGTTTGTTCATATTTTAGAAACTTTCAATCAACTTTTGATCAAAACCTTTGTTGGTTTTCACTGCGTTGATCAATGAGTCGATTCGAGATGATCAACGCTTCCGGTTTTACTTCCCTGTTTCCCTGTTAGCGTTAACTTGACTCTTCAAGAGGACATTCAGCCACGACTGAGGTCTGAGATGGAGAACAGCGATCAATACCAAATGATTAGCAACAAAGCACCCAAAAAATAATGTATTAATACACCGTGAAGAGATTTTCTGCCTCTTTTACCTTTTTTTAGTATCTAGTAGTGTTTGGTTTCAGTCCTTTTTCCCCTTTACGCCACTCGAAACTGATGCATCGGCTCTCAGCTAAACTGGAGTACCAATCAAGACACGAGGGTTTCCTCTGTTATGAGAAATCTGAAATGCAGAGTAGCACTAGTGCACAAATGACCTCAGTGTGTGCTGGCACCAGTTGACAGGTCTCACATATCTAGAAGCATACAGTGTTTTTATCAGCAGAAGTCTTTTATTTTAAGAGCGTTGTGCCACGTCTGGAGCAGGATCCGTCATGACCCAAGCGGTTTAAAGGGTGTGAAATCAATGATGTGGATCATAACTTACTTTGAATAAAAGTGCAGTTGCTAAAAAAAAGTTACAGGTGCAAGAAATAAGAAAGTCACACATATCGACCCTGAGATGCAAAGATCAACGTGCTGCTGTGTTTGATGCATACTGCTGAATCAGCCTTTTCTCTGCAGCGAATCCTAAAAAATAAATAAATCAATTTTTTAAAAAATCATCTGTTTTCCTGTTGGCATTTCCTTGACCTCTTCCAAAGGTTGTTTCGCCGCTGCTGTGATTGAGGTCTGAGGGTTCTTACGCCGATCAATACTGACGAATTACACGCGCGAAACGCAGCCATCGTTTCCTCTGGTGTAACGACACACACACACACACACACACACACACACACACACACACACACACACACACCGTTTGACTTTGAGCTTTTGAGTTTCATTCTAACTTTTACACAACCTGCATGACGAGACATTAGATCACTTTTATCACATTATAAACACTCATATTGGACATTCGCGAAGAGTAAAAACTTTACAATAAATAGCAGCTAATTCATCCTGCTGGGCAGCGAGTGTGATGCAGCCTGCACTTAGATTAATTATGTTACTCTGAGAAAAGGGCTGAGATGTCCTGACTTGTCTTCAGCTGCCAGCAGCTTGAGAGCTGTTGAAAACCTGGAGCCACTTTTCTCCTCGCCGTTGTCACTGGCAGCAACATTTAGTCCGTCAGTATTATAATCATCAGTCTTTCATGGGCAGTGTCCTCTAACAGCACCGAAGCTGCATTATACCTCCATGAACACCCATTATACACACTGATGGCTATTAAAACCTATAATGGCACATTGATTCATAAAAGGTGCAGCTTTAATGTGTGTAAAATGTATTATTCTTTGAAGCCTTATCATCAAAAAGGAAAACATATCTATTTTTGCATTTTTCTCGCCCTGATTTATGATTATTAGAGTAAATCAGCGGACTGTTTTGAACGCTGATGGAAGGATTTCAGCATTATTTTCTTGATTTTCTTGTTATTTTGAGGGTATTATGATGATATTATGTCATAAATGTACCCCCTACATTTAATACTCAACTATTAGCTTCCTTTTTGGTATCATAATACCTCTGATTCTGACCTATTATCATTGGAAACAACATTGTTCTGATAAAACCCCTTTGATTACCTGCTCCTCATCTCCTCCTCACTGAGCTGTAATCCATGATTTGGTTTTTTTTTCTTGATCAGAAGCATCTATTTGATTTATCTGGTTTCTCCCTGCGTTTCTTCCTGTAGGCGTGTCGATGCCGATCCCCGTGATCGGCCTCCACAATGAGGACAAGGTCTTCGTGAACGGCAGCTGTGTCCTTAACGAGGAGCGCTTCATGCTGATTGGCTCCTTCGTGGCCTTCTTCATTCCACTGGTCATCATGGTGGTGACGTACTGCCTCACCATACAGGTACGTACTTGTGTGTGTTTAACTTTACCTCCTGCATCTTCTTCTTCTTCATTTCACTTTCACCTTTCTCCTCTCCAGGTGCTCCAGAGGCAGGCCACTGTCTTCCTGTACGAGGCAAAGACTGCCTCCCAGCAGCCTTTGCATCCGCCAGCAATGACGAACACGTTGCAACCGCCGTCCTCCACCTTCCACCTTCCTCAGATCAACACACTGTCTCCTCCAGAATCAAAAGGTGAACACTGACTTTGGTTTATTGTTTTAATCAAGGGATTTATAATAAAGATATACATGTATTCATCACCATAAAGCATCATGTTTATCGTTGCTAAATGCAGATAACCATTAGTGGTAGTTTTTATAACCCTTTTGTGTTGTTTTTTCTACCTGGAGACTTTAATCACACCACAAGCTTTGAGCTCAATTTCTCTCTTTCAGTTTTCGTTTTATCTCTCTTTTCTGTATCGGTATGACAAGACTGTAAGACGTTTGCAACATAAACAAGAATATTAAGGCGCCTTTACACATACGACTGCATGCAAACAGGGACAGAAACCTGCAAACTGGCAGGATAGTGTACAGAAAACAAACTATTACTAACATTAAATAAAACAGAGGCCTCATCATAGACTTTAGAAAGATTTTCCATCTTCAGGTTTCTAGGAATCACAGAGGATCTCACACGGACAACTCCGCTGCTCTGGCCAAAAAGGCTCAGCAGCGGCTCTGCTTTCTGAGGACCTGTCCATAAAGCTGCTCGTATCCGTGTCCCACTGCTCCACAGAGACACGTGTCCTTCCAGCTGCTGGGCAGCAGACAGGACAGCTCTCCAGAGAGTCATAAACACAGCCCAGAAAATAATTGGACTCCCGCTGCCCTCACTGGAAGACACTGTCAGGTCACACTGCCTCTGCAGGGCCAGCAGCAGTCTGAAGGATGCAACTCACCCCGACCATCATATATTTCCTCTGCTGCCATCTGGAAGGCACTACAGGACCTTAAAGACCTGCACATTGAGGCTCAAAAACAGCCCAGAGCAAGCATTCAGATGATTTATTTAAGCAAAAGCACCAAGACAGCAATGTAAAAAAATACTCCAAAATACAGCTGGAATCAGTGAAAAGTCATTTATGAATTTCAAGTGGTAAATCTGAATTGTTAAAGCAAAAAAGCAAACTCATTATTTGCTAATTCTCCAGCAGTATGCATCGGCTGTGGAAATCTGTCCAGTCAGTTTGGGCTGTGCACAGATGGCTGGTTCCTGATCCCAAACACAGCCGCCACCATATTCTCTGCCATCCCAAACAGAGAAACGTGTCCATTAAACATCTTGTCACGTTCAACCTTTTTGTCTGTCCCTCCCTATAAAATGGCAGCAGCCTTGTTAACAGGAACTGACTTGCTTTCACTGGTCGTTGTCCAGGGTTTAATCTGCAGCTTTTTTCATGCTCACTGACTCATTGCTGAACTTTGGTTTAGTCAAAAGTCCTTGCAAACTGTTGATTTGCTTTGTCATGCAGTTGCATGTTCAATCACAGACCTTGAGTAATGGTAAAACACCTTTAAATGGTACCTTTTCCTCCTCCCACAGAGATAAAGGCCCTGCCGCCTCAGACCCGACGAAACACCCTGAGCTGCCTGAAAGGGGCGGAGTCAAGCATAGTGCTCAACACCTCCAAATCAGACAGCATAAGCATCATTCCCGGCTCCGAGGTGGCATCTCAACTCAGCTCGCCGGCTACGGGGCCAGGACGGAGCGACGCGTCCGGTTGCCACGGGCGACGGGGGATGATGCAGGCCATAAAGAATGAGAGGCGGGCCTCCAAGGTGAGAATAAAGTGTGGAGCTGAGCCACAGTGCTTGTCATGGGGTTTAAGGTGCAGTTATCTCAGGGCTCGCAGACAAGAAAGTGATGATAAATATATTTCTAATTATAATATATGATCCCAAGTGAATGTGTCAAATTACAGAGTGGTGGCATTGGATGCTTGATCAGTCATTAGACAACATTTAAAGCGACACTATGTAACTTTCACTGAGCAGCAGCAACAGCGCCCTCTGCTGCCACAGGTGGTCATTACAGGAGGCTGCAGCGTTTAATCCAGCAGGCAAAGTTAATGAGTTACCATGTAATATTTTCCACTAACTGTAAAAATACAGTCTGAGAAATCTTCACATTGAGACCACATGGAGATTTCAACATTATGTTCACCCTGAGCAAGTCTGACATTATTATGGCCCTATAAAGTTGATCCGGTTGATACGGTCACATTCGCAAACATGCACATCAACACACAGCAGCAACATTAGCGCTAATCCAGTCTCCACTTTGTTTGGCAGCTAGCGGCTAACTTAGTGTGCCTGCCATCTGGTGCTGGGCAGGTAGCATACAGGAGGATTTATCTCTGTGAAGCAGCTGCCTGCTGTTGGAGGGAAACAAAGGTTAATGAGAACGGTTAGAGTGAACCAAAACAGCAAAGTTGCACGCTCTAAAAGCAAAACGGTGAGTTAAAAAGAGCCCTGCAGAGATTGTCAATCATTTCCTGTGTAGTATAGCTTTAAGAATCCAGCCTACAATGTACAAATATGTAGTGAAACAAGCGATAAAATCCCCGCGTTGACCACAAATGTGTTTCATCTTGAAGACTTGCACCGATTTTTTTATGCTCTGTGTGTAGCGTCATTATCTCTTTCATTTGTCTGTCCTTGATGACCACAGAAGACACAGTTCTTCCGAGTAACTCCCACATGTTTCCTCACTGATGGTTTCAGACGTATTAAACGACATCATAAAGTGTGAAACGTTGCCGGAGTCGCGGGTTGCTCAGAGTGCGCTCAGCGGTGAGCTTGAGCTGAATTTAAATGAATGTTGGATGAAGACCAAATAACTGTATCAAACATTTAAATCCCAGCAGGAGTAAGGCTATTAAAAACATCAAGTACACATTTCAGTTGGAGAGCATTCAAGAGGTTTAAAAAAGCATTTTAATTTTCACTAAATGGGAAGAATGATTTATTTTTTTGTTTTCATCTTTTCTTCAGGTCTTGGGAATTGTCTTCTTCCTATTCCTCATCATGTGGTGTCCCTTCTTCATCACCAACGTCACCTTGGTTCTGTGCCACGACTCCTGCAACGAGTCTCTGCTCCATGACCTCCTCAACGTCTTCGTATGGGTGGGTTACATCTCCTCGGGAGTCAACCCTCTGGTCTACACCCTCTTCAATAAAACCTACAGGCGAGCGTTCTCCAGCTACATCAGGTGCCAGTACAAAGTGGAGGCCAACGCGGCCGGACAGAATTGCAGAACCCTCCTGGTACCACCACAATGCCCGTCGCACGCCGTGACCCCTCTTCTGATGGGCGGTTACGGGAAAGCAGGTGTAGATCGCAATAGTAACTGTCGCAACGGCGGTAGGGGGGATAATGGGAGGCTGACAGTGGACCCAGAGGACACAACGGATGATGGGACACAAATTGGAGGCGCGTCGCAGAGCTTCTCTGAATGCCACAACGTCGGCATGCTGTCAGAAACAGAGGCGGAAACTGAAATGGAGCAAGAGCTGTCACTCATCGGCTACATCCCACCCACCACAGAACGCACTAGCAGCGTGTGACTGCGCGCTTCTCGCTGTTTTCAATGTCTTTCCTTTTAACTTGAACTTGACACTGAACTGAGCAGCGTGACGACGGGACGGAAAGCGACGAGCGTTTCGGCGAGTGCCGACGGTGAAACCTGCAGCGGGTGCTCGTATATCGACGGGACTAGTCTTGGTTGAAGTGCACTGCTTCTATCAATCAGTTGAAAAATGTTTTGGAATAAAAACCAATGTTTCAATTGTGTTTGCCTTCTAGTTAGTGCCAAAAATGTTGGTTTTCATACCATACATGGAGAATGAAGGTTTCTTTTAGACCCTTATCCTTTCGTTATTGTGCTCAGCATTTCACAGCATGCGGTGTGCTTCAATCAAGGGGATCAAGGTGCCTGCTGAGAACCAGACAAGGAAGAAGTGTGTCAGTGAAGAGCTTAGTGTCATTGTTAACCTGGTATGACATTAAGTTGACCTCAATAGAGTCCCACTGATGCAGGTAACAGAGTCGAACGGCGACCGCCGAGGTCAACGCGGTCAAACTACGACTTCAAGCCTTCACACAGAGTCAGAACACAGCAGCAGCTACGATTTATGTGGACTCCAATCAAACCGAGCAACCTAAACCAAATCTATTTTTGTGCCGGTCCAGTCATAAAATCTCTCTGAATGAACCTTCCCAGCATGTATAATGAAACTATTCAGCTGAGAAAACTGGGATTTTCTGGAAACTTTCATGAGGCTGCAGTCAAAAGTTTGCCTGAGTGGACCAAGATGAAGGAACGTACATTGACCGCTGGTCTCTGGTGGAGCTGCAGTGCCCTCTGGTGGTCACAGTTGCTCCTTCTTCAAGTGGACAAAAGTGGAGTTAAAGGATCTAAAAGCACGTCGCAGGACTTTGGTCCATTTTTACTGAAAACGACAAATAATGTTTCACATCAAAAGGAACAATGTAAAAGTAAAAATGTTTTTGATGTGAGGTTACACTAATGTTTCATAGATGTCATCCTCAAAAGGAACAACAGACATCATCATCACTGAACCACCTCATACAACAATATACAACAATACTGGTCTTCCTCAAATGGGATCAAATCACAATCAAGTCTTTATATTTGGGAAACATAGCAATTCAGTTAGCTGCATATTTCATTGAAGAGGCTTTAGCAGTTGACCAGCCTGCTATGAGCTTTATTGCACTGATGAAAGGCAGGTTGAGCAGTAGACGAAGGAAATAAGGGACCTTTTTTCATCTAAGACACAGATTGTATTTAAGGGTTTAACCAAAAAAAAATAAGACGAATGCAAAGTCCGTAAATCTCTCTCTAAGATTGTTGTCCCACACGTCAAGTCAGTAGATCATATCAATCATGTCACGATGTAATCACGTCAGCTTCGAATTATAACCCAGGCTATCAGTTCTCTGTCAGTTACTTAAATAAAGGAGTTTTATTCACGGTCGGCATCTGGATAAGTCCTTTTCTTTCCAAAAATAAATTCACAGTCATGCTACTGGCCAAAATGTGTTAAAACAGTACAGTTATGGCCAAAGAGGAACGAGGGAACATTAATGCTTAAATCAATGTGCCGATGATAATGATGATGATGATGATGATGATGGGGTTTAAGACTATAGGCAATATCTCAGAGAACTACAGTTCTGACCCCTAAAAAAAAAGAGTCAAAAGCTCTCGATTATTGTCTTCGATCTTGGCCTTTACAATCTGTTCAGCCTGAGTCACCAGCGTGTGTGCGAGTCGAATACCTTCAGATTTTATCTGTAGCATAAGACGGACAGAAAGTCGATACAATAAGACGGAGACACCTGACTCTATCGAGACAGGTCAGTAACCTTCACGGCACCGTCTCGCTGATTGTCCCACGTTTATTGACATCTGACAGGCGGCGTAATTCCTCCATCATGTGATGATCATCTGCAATGCACTGACTTAGAAACGAAAAGGATCAAATCTTTTGTGGGTTTTCTTTCCATCTTAGCAAAATGATTATTTTGTTATAGCAGGTGCACCTTTGCTCCCAGTGATCAATAATTCATTTTGGTAATAATCCCTTCAGCCATAAGACAGCCGAAACACCTGAATGTACTTTTTATTTTTTTATTTTTTTTATTCATAATCCCACCTTTAAGGTCATAGAGCTGCTGCCTCGTACAGTAAGACATCTCTATATAATTTATCCACTATTTGTTTACTACAGACTTACTTCAGATTACTGTGTATGTTTGAAGTGATGATCTAAAGGTCCTCGCTGCACCATCTCAGAAAGAAAGAAAGAACAAACAAAGAGCAATCAACAATGCAATTCCTGCAGGCTTCATCAAATCATCTAAATACAAACAATAACAATATAAACGAGAGACAAACAGGAAGAAAAAAAACAGAAGAGAGGACTCGATGGGTCAGCTCACTACGTCACAATGTAATAACTGCAGTATATGTTACCTGTGTGTCTGTGTGTGTGTGTGTGTGTGTACACACACCAGACCTGGCTCAAATTGCTACCTGTGATTGATTTAGTAACTTTTCTGGGCTCTATTGATTGTGTCTGGTGCGATAGATTGAAGGGGGTTGTCCCTGCAGATGTCAGTCCTGTCCAGACAGATGAAAACGATCAACGATGAGAAACGATCTGGAAGGATTTCAGTTAATAATTCGATCCAGGTCTGGTGTGTATAGAAATAGTTGGAGCTGTTTATTGGCAGAGTTTCATTTTAATACATTTGAGAAGCGTTTGGTTCGTTCACCCTCCAGGTCTCTTATTTTTATTTTTTTTATTTTTTTATGTTGTTGCTAAGCAACAATACATACAAGATTATAGTAGCCTACATTTAAAAACTCTAACTCTATGAGTAAGATGGTTATTGCATATTCACAGATGTTTGTTATGTTTGATGCATTATTTTTTTAACATATATACTTGTGTAACAATTCTCATTAAGCTGCAGTAGAGATCATCTTTCTGAAAGATCAGTCGTAAATATAATAACGTTGCAACGCTTTCACGAAAAAAACAAATCCTTTAAATAAAATAATACCTCATCAGAAGAGATTTTCTAAGGCAGGCCGAGCAAACTTTTTCACACCAACTCCCAAGACGATAATCCAAAGTGTTCTAAAAGCCTCCTGCAGCTTTTCTCACTCATCTTCCTGAAACACGCGACTCTGTCACTAAATGGCTCTGAGAACAGCCGGAGATGGACGTTGTCCAAGAGTTTGGCAAAACCAACTTCTGCAGTGCAGAAAACTCTTAGACCCGAGGGGTCAAAGGTCACCCTGCGGTGCTGTCGTCCGGTTTGTTTGCTCTTGTATGATATTCTTAATACCGTTTTTAATTGTGAATGTTGGTCTACGACACGTCTCCTTGAGTTTATACAATAATTATGCCATCATCCACATTAATTTTTTTGTTTTGTTTTCTGTGTGATGCTGCTATTTATTTATTAAAATGTTATTCTAACGTGTTGCCAGTTGTATTACTTTACATATTAAAAGTTTTTTGGGGGTTTTTTTTCCTGCGGATGTCCCTGGTGAACTTTGAAAGAAGTTATGGCACAGCGTCAAGGAAATCCTTAAATTACACAAAGTGGCTCCTCTCCTGAGGGAACATTTCTTAAAGCAAATCACAAGCACCAAACCACAGAGCAGCACGACAACAATCCTCACGGTGAAAGTTACTGAATTACTTTAAAATCTCTCTGATTAGCAGCTGCACGTCTGGCTGTGTCACTTTGATAACAGTATAGATCTCTGGCGACTCACTGCAAGCATCTGCCAATCAGTGGAAGCTTTTATCCAGAGTGCTTCAGGAACCTGGAGATCATTAAACTCTTATCCTCGGCTATGTTTCAGTGTCGAGCTCGACTCATTGAGACCACACTGACAGAGTAAGGTCTGTATTTTCAGGTACCACAGAGAACTGTGTGCTATGTAGCAACTA
The DNA here is from genome assembly GCA_036937835.1 of Pampus argenteus. Classification (NCBI taxonomy): domain Eukaryota; kingdom Metazoa; phylum Chordata; class Actinopteri; order Scombriformes; family Stromateidae; genus Pampus; species Pampus argenteus. The sequence goes on from CM072860.1 coordinate 2,671,171, forward strand.
ATAGTTTAAAGGGCTCATAGTGTTTCATTGTAGGGTTGACGAGGCTGTTAATTAATGCAAATGATTGATTTCAGAAGGATATCAATGGAAAACACGTCTCTTCTATTCAAGATTAAAGACGCTCCAAAGCCGCCATGTGAATTTTCAGCTTGAAGGATGAATGGCAACGCAAGATAATAAAGCCTTCAGAAAGGTAATATTTATTACATTGTAATATGAATATATACAGTAAATTGTTAGCTTCCCACTTAATATTTCTGTTGGATCTGATTAAACACTCTTTCTGGTGGACATTTGGTCCCAGAGACCCAGCACATCTTACCAACCAGGTGTAACAACCACACTGAGCCACAAGGTGGCACCACAGAGTAAAGTATACGAGTAATAGCAGTCACAAGCAAGAATAATGTACCACAAATATTACACAAAGTAACCACAAAGTTTCTGACTGGACTTTATGATTAATATGCAAATCTACTTTTAGTTAGTGTTACTTTTCTGGTCAGTAACTGATCAATTCTGCAGCTGCATGTGTCAAAAGTGTGAAAATATAGATTTTATATAGAATATAAAAGGTGTGAAACATGCATGGACCCAGTTACAGTGATTTATTTGAGTTTCACTGCTGGGAAATAATTTCACATGGTGGATTTGGTGTAATCACGCTGTGAATATCAGTCATGAATGTACAGGAAAAGGCGTCAGACTGAAATCAGCACCACGGACAGCGACAGATGAGATGCAACAGCGCCGCCGTGTGGTGGATCTGAGGAACAGCAGGAGTGTGTGAAGGAGACTATGGTGTTTGGTCATTTTCTCCTACATTTTAATGGACCTGCAGTTATTTAAAAACATAAGTATGGAAGGTTTTATTAATATTCGCTTTTGTTTTCTAGAAATCATGTTTTTATCTTTTATTTCTTGGATCTTCCAGATGAAAAGACGCCATCTTGTTTCTCCTGGATTGAAAACACATCCGGTGATTTAGTTTCGCGCCTCGAGTTCATTAATTACAGTGAAGTGATCTTTTAATACACAAATGTGTTTACATGTAAGTGTCATATTCCCACAGGCCTGCAGCGGCCCTGCTGCTCGACGGAGTGGGTGGTGCTTTCGGCCATTACCGGCTAATCCCGGGGAGTTTCGGTTGCGCATGCGCCGTTGCATCAGTTTGCTGCAGCTCCCTGGTTTGTTTGAGCTGCGTCAAGCTCGTGCGAGTATAAATAAGACATGTAGCCTTCAAAATAAAATACCATAGCTGTGCTGAAGTGTTGGTGTGATGACGTGGTGATATTTTATAAAGCTTTAACTGCAACAGAAATACAAAAGTGAGACAATAAGTGAGTTTAAAGCTACATAGATAAAACTGTGACTTAGTGAAATGCTGTGTTTGTCTTTGGGGAGTTATAATACAGAGTTGGTGCAGTAAAAGTTAGAAATGATCTGAAAAATCAGTTCAGTTTCTTCTAATCTGTTTGATATTAGTACATTTTAACCAACTGCTAATTGCAATCATATATTCATATATGTTTGCAGTTACATCAATGCAATCAACAAAACGTATAAATGAATGTGCAGAATGACGTGTTGCAGAACGTGTGTACTATAAACTTCAGATGCTTATTTTTTTAATTTCCATTAAAAGACAAGAGAATGCTAACCATTTGAAATGAATATTATGAATAATATACATATTTTATACTGTTATAAGAAAGATCTCCTTCAGAAATGTTTTAAAACATATAAAAATAATCAGTTTTGAATAATGTGTTTTACATTAAAGAAAACAAAACAAAATCACCATAGAAATTCTTTAAATTACATCTACTCTTTCTCCCTCATTGAATCTATGAAAATGTAAATATGATTTATTATAAAAAGTTGCCCGTTGGACCAGGACTGTGTGCACATACATCATTCTGCAGACTGACGCTCAAACACATTTTAGAGCGAACAGAGACTTTAAAGATGGCGTGTTTTATACAAGGGCCTCTTCTTCCAGCGAGTCCTGGTCAAGACGGCAGCATAAGCAGCTTTCACATAAAAAAATATGATTTCACATGATAGAACACATACAGTACATGAAAACTACACATGTGAAAGAGTGAAACAGCTCATCCTGTTCCCAAAGTGCAAAAACGGAGAAAGCAGATTACCAGACCTCTGACTGCACCCTGGGGACATTTAACACAATCTGTCTAGTACATCTAGTGCTATAGTTGCCAGTATGATGAAAGGTAGGTAGTTTAATTTAATGTCCTGACAATAAGTGTTTGAGAAAAGACAAGCACAGCCTGCGTTAGTAAGATTTATGTTGTTTTATTGGTATCAAAATATCATATACATAAATATACATGTTGTTGTAATAATAACCTTAATAAAAATACCATTTGACAGTCATATTAATGTCTAAAACAACAACCGCCTGCTTCTACATTAACCAGCATATTTTTATTTATCTTTTAAAAGTAATTGGGTGTTTTATTCTGAAAACGGTACCGGAAGTAGTCTGTCTATGTTGTAGCTGCTTTGACGTTCGTCAGCTCGACAGGACGCTGCCTTGGAAACGACATAAATCCAGTCCACGCAGCTGGGTCGCGAGCAGGGACCCAGATTTCCTCACTTCAAAGGCTTCCGCTCCTCCACCTCCTCCTCTTCCTCCACCTCCTCCACCCACCCATCCATCCATCCATCCATCCATCTATCTATCCATCTATCCAATCTGCAAACATGGATGATCCGAAATGAATTGCAGAGCAGGAGGGAAGAAACGAATGATTTGAATAAGCGACAGAGAAGAAGAAGAAGAAGAAGAAGAAGACTGCAGCCAGGTGAGCGTGTTTCCTAACGTGACAGCAGCGTCCTGCGGGAGGAAGAAGAGGGCGCGTTTGTTGTTGTTGTTGCATCGTACACACGTTAAACAAACACGTTAATGCTCCATCACCCGCACTGATGGAGCTGCATGCTTATTAATGACACCCTAATCATCTGCAGGCTCATTTGTTTATTTATTTATTTATTTATTTACCTCCTGTTCTGTAGATTAATGCGCGTCGTTCCCAACATGCTGCTCAGGTGTGTGTGTTACTGACATGTTGTCACCGTGTTGTTGGTGTTAATGTGTGTCGTGAGATGTGGCAGCTCGTGTTTTTTTTTTTTTTTGTATCGACGTTGGAAAGATGGAGCAACGGGGCCTTTGAATGCAGGAGGTGTGCAGAGGATTAGTGTGTCTGTCTCTGCTCAGACATCACATGAAATGCACTTCAGAAATATTAAAAAAATAAAATAAAATAAATCCTCCTGCATGCAGGAACAGAGCATTTATTAGATTTCATTTCCATTTTCTCACTGTGGCTTTTTTTCTGCTGTCTCTGCTCCTGTTGCTGCTGCTGCTTTTATTTATTTATTTATTTATTTATTTTGGAGAGATTGATGCAGATTATTAAAACATAGAAATCAAGAAAAAAAGAACCAAACTGATTGGATGATATATTTGTTACTGGATGAAGGTTCAAACCCCTGCTGCAGGGCCTTGACCTCATGACCGTATCTATGAAGGACCAGCAGTGAAAGCATTTCATCAACTTTCCATTAGAGGTGTTTTATGACAATATATTGAACGATGACAGCGGACTGAAAACTTTTATAAAAGCACAGTCGTGTCCGCAGGGCTGCATATGCTAATGATTATTATTATTATTATTATTAATGTTCTGTAGGGAACTCTAGTTAACAGGAAGTGTTGTCAAAATGGGAATCAGACAGACGAAGATGCTGTGATGTTTTATTTTACATATTAGTCTACGGAGGTAGGTAGTTTTAATTTTACCTGAGCTTACCTGAACATGGCTGCAACTGATCATACGAGCATAAAGAATCTGATATTGATTATATAACCTGATAAAGTTGATCATAGATCAATGTGAAGGCCCTGCTAGTTTAAACAGGACAGAAACTGAGTCTAGACCCCAGGCCTGGATGAGGAGTGATTAGATAATAGTTTCTTCTCTCTGTGTGTGTGTGTGTGTGTCTTCTGTACAGTACAGAGTTGTATTCATAAGAGAGACGGTGCTCAGACAAGCTTGCGCTGATTTCTTACGTAAGCGAATCATTGAGGAAGAAGGGCGAAGATGGCTGAGTGTTAAACAAGCATAAGGGCCCAAACACACATGGATGCGTAACTACACACACACACACACAGACACACACAGACACACACACACACACACACACACAAACAGACAGTGTTTTAACTTTAGGGAGTACGGCGTGTTTTCTGTTGAGGACACAAAGGACTTTTTTTTTCAGGTCTGGAGGCACAATTTTCCATTTTTTCAAAGACATTCTCATATATATATATATATATATATATATATATATATATATATATATATAGCTAGCATGTGGTTAGCTTAGCAAGTCGACATGTAACTCCCTGTGAATCCACAACTCATCATTTCCTCAAAATCAAACTTTTTAAGTTATAATAACGTAAATTTGACACGCCTGATCGTGTCTGTTTTTGTTTATTTGTTTGTTTGTTTCTCTTCTTCTGTGACTCTTGACTTGTTGTGAAGCTCTCGTCACTCCCGAGGCATCAAACGCTGCGACAGTCGACTGAATATCACGTCATCATTGGTGATTTTTAATCATTATTTTAAGCAGTAAATAAAACAAAATGTTCACTGTATAATGTTAAAAACTGGGCTCCCTCCAGCCTGAAAACAAGCGTCCACGTCTGATGCACCGCCCGCTCCGGTCTGCCAGCACCGTGTTGAGTCTTTGGGAGAGATTTAAGGCTGCTTGGTGATGATGATGATGATGATGATGATGATGATGATGATGATGATGATGATGATGATGATGATGAGGATGATGATGATGAGGATGATGAGGTTTCCAGAGGAGAGCGGTGTGTTTTCACAGTAATCTGTATTTCAGGAGTCAACATTATGCTTGTAGCTTTTCCAGATGCGTTTACTGTCTCTGGATATGTTCTGTCCTTTCGACCCCACTCTGAACCTTTTTTTTTTATTTTTTTTTAAACGTTTCCAGGTGAAAGGAAGTGAGATTTGATTGTGTTATTCAAACAGATTTTTTTTTTTTTCCTCTCCTGTGCAACACATGTTCAGTGTGTCTCGGTTGTTGCTAACGGTTTGAATTAACTGTGAAGACACACAGCAGCCTCCTCGGGATGCATTAAGACTGAGTGATGTGGCCACTCAGGGATCTGCTCCGAGGCTTTTCATAGCTTCAAGACACGTCTGACAAATTAAACGGCGTCCGTCTGTCATGAGTCATTCTTATATTTCACCCTGTTCTCACCGAGATGTATAGATATAGAAAAAAAATGCAGAATTATTAGTATGTTTTTAAGTGGTTTGACTTGAAAAGCTAATTCTGTTTTTCTCAGCTCTGTCTACCTGTAAAGAGGTGTTACGTCGTACTAAACCTGCTGCGTTTACTTTCACACTATTGTTGTTCAACTATTTCAGAATAACAAGCCGTCAGCTGTTAGAAATAATCCTGGTTTTCAGTTTAAGGGTTGATTTGTTGATCCTGGATTAAGTCATCTCGAGTAACAGAGAGATCTGTGTTCATATGACGTCTCGCTTCATTGTTTCCTCGTCTGTGTTGAACATCATAACCAGTGAATCATCTCAAAAAGCAGCTTTAATTACATAAACAATAATTTAATGTTCTGGCTCCATTTGAGTAACTAAACTTGGATCAGTTCTTGAATGACAGATAATAATCATCAATAATCTTTCATGTCATAAATTATATCAATATTCTTTCATTATAAATCCAAGAAAACGAGACATTTTAGGAAATTTACTTCATGTTTGCTTTGCTGTAAATCGTCAATAAACCTAAACTTTTTCAGGTTTGGGTTTAAGGACCTGTTGCTATGACGACACTTTTTTTTAGATTAATGACTAAATCAGTTCAACAGTGTAATCTGGATAACTGGAGATGATAATCAATCTTAATATGATCTGTACTGTTTGCTCAGATAATGCAGAAGAGAAGTGAAAATAAAATCTGATTTATAAAACAGTCGGTGTTGGATCGATGTCAGAGACATAAAGTTGCTCCTGCTGCTGTCGTCGGGGAATAAATATTTGCTAAAGCAGCTGTGAGCGTCTCCAGATTATGTGTATTTTCCCCCCCAGAGTTTGTAATCGTTCCTCCACCTGCTCGTCTGACCTCGCTGCTTCCACCACGTCGGCTTTTGTTGTTTTTCCTCTCAGTGGGATGATGCAAAGTGCAAGCGAGGCCGGTCTATTGACGACGCACCGGCGTGGGTGTTACACCGCACAATGACCCCGATCAGCTCACTGTGTGTGTGTGTTTCCTTTTGTGTGTCTCTTTGCTTTGTGAATGTCGTCAAGCCAAAAAGAAATAGTTTAATGCTTCTGTATGAGATTTATTATTAAAACACACACGCGTTAAATTCTCATTTCTACCTTACTCAGCGATTTCAAGTGATTGATGAGGCTGGTTCACCATGGCGATGGTTGCTAAGGGTAGTGTTTGGATGTTCACATGCGGGTGAAGTGTCTCCGGCCTCTGTGTGTGTGTGTGTTTATAATAGACCACATATTCAACATGATGCCTTTTATTTATCTTTTATTGAAACTATAATCTCTCTTAGCGCCGTTCACCCGGAAGTTCGAGGTCAGGTTCATCTTTTAGGTTTCTGTGTCACTTCAGTAGAGTCGGTGTTTATTTATTATCAAGTACGGACAGTCTGAGAAAAGATGCCCCTGTTGCATTATGGGAAATGTAGGAACCAACGATGTCATGCTAATCTTTCACAGAATCCAATCGCTAAACTATGAGGATTTCTTCCTTTATATTGTTGTAAAGTGATTTTTTTTCTTCTCCTGGAACAAAAAAAGCAATCTGAAGCCACCTCGTTGGTCTGTGGGATTTCAGTTCCTCGCTTCCTGTGAGCCGAGCAGCGTGTCTCCTCTGCAGCAGGATTTCATTTTGGAGAGAACAACATATCTGTGTGGTTTCAATTAATGTGAGTAGGACAGTTTCCTCTAATGCAGAACTTTAACATGAGCTGTTTACTGCAAGACGGGCGTGTTTCTACTGTACATGCATTCATTCTCATTCATTTTAACATAACATAGTTTTCAGTTTATTAAGCCTTTTAGTGTCAGTAATGCAGCCTGCAGCATTTAGTGTGTTTTGTATCAGCAGCATGTACTCTACTGCTCTACCTCCAGTTTTGAATCTAGAGGATTATTTGTTGTGACATTAATCCAGCATTTGGTCCTTTATTCTTTGTAATTTGCTGTTGTGTTTTTTTTCTCAGTCTTTGTTCTGTTTTACCTTCCCAGTTCAGACTTGAAGCAGAGAAACTGGGACACTGTGACACATCACATCACTGCTTTAATGTGACCTGTCTCTCCCGGCCTTCATCCCAGTATTCAGGCCCTGCTGTCCACTAACCCTGCACCAGTAGACCCAGTTCACTGTGTGTGTGTGTGTGTGCGTGTGTGTGTGTGTGTGTGCGTGTGTGTACGTGTGTTTACGTGTGTGTGTGAGTGTGTCGGGTTCATGCTTCTGCCGGATGACTTGTTGCAATCGCGCTGAGGCCGACACATTTCATTGTGAGGGACGAGGTCGCAGAGGGGAGAGTGTGTGTTGTGAGGAGAGTTCTCACAACACACACACACACACACACACACACACACACACACACACACACACACACACACCACACACACACACACACACACACACATTGCATTCATCTGTGGCTGACCTGTTTACTAACCACATTAGCTGGAGTCCAGTAGAATAGATCTGACCACTGAAATCACTGGTAGCTGATGAGTTTCATGTCTTAGATAAACGTTACTTGTATAGCTGGTTGATTAAAGGACCATACCAATGTTTTTTTGTTGTTTTTTTTAGTCAGGGACACTTGCATCAAGAAATTGAGCATTTAAAACAAACAGTCACAATGGATCTGAGCAGCGACTAGGATTTATCTGACATAACTAAACCTCTAAAACAACATGAGAACCGGAGAACCACTGCGACTCACCAACGTCCATCTGTGCAGAACGCTTCTTACGTTTAGCAACTAATGATTATTTTCCCAACTTGTCAACAAGTAGTACATATAATGTCAGAAAATAGTGAAAAATGTTTCCCTCAACCTGATGTGACATCTTCAAATTGTTTATTATGTTCAACAAAGTCCAAAACCCAAAGACGGGTTCAGTTTACGATCAAGTACAACAAAGGAAAGCATCAAATCCTCACATCTTAAATACATAAATGGATGAAATCACACACACACTCACACTCACACACACACACACAGATCTCTTGCAGAAGTTCGTTGCCCAAAGTAAACTCTTTTCTGTCTCTGTTCAGCTCAAATCGCTTCATTATTCAGCCAAAAATGAAAATACTTTTGAAGAAACCATGACAACCACTCCTCAGAGCCCGCTGCTGCTGCTCCCAATATAAATAAATAAATAAATAAATGGAGACAGAGTTTGATAACCAAACAATCTCTCCTCGTACTGTTTTGCATAATTCGTTTTTTTTGAGAGGAACATAACATAGCTGCTCTTTTTAAAGAAGAGACGTTTCCGTACAGCTGAGAGCTCCACTCGTACGTTGTATGTTTCACGTCTGCTCCGTTGAGTTCACTGATGCCTTTTGTTAACTGACGTTTGGCAGAGAGCTTCCCGAGAGCCCGCCGAGCAAAACCAGAGTAATCCCGACTCAGAATAAAACATCAGCTCTGTTTCACTGTGTTGGCTCACTTTCCTGTTTTCATAACTGTGTGTTCACT
>CM072860.1:2685000-2720000 GCA_036937835.1 Pampus argenteus
GTGTGTGTGTGTGTGTGTGTGTGTGTGTGTGTGTGTGTGTGTGTGTGTGTGTGTGTCCAGGTCGGCACGCTGAAGACATTTTTGGAGAACTGTTCAACGAAGCCAACAGCTTCTACCTGAGGATGAGCAGCCTGCAGGAGAGAGTGGACCAGCTGGCTGTGAAGGTCACGCAGCTCGACTCCACCGTGGAAGAAGGTACGGACTGTGTGTGTGTGTGTGTGTGTGTGTGTGTGTGTGCACGCTGAGTCACAATCATCATCTTAAGATTTAAGATTTTTACTAACTCTGAAGATCAATTCTCTCATTGCAGTAATTGATAGCCTTACACACACACACACACACACACACACACACAGTAAGTTTAGCCTGTGATGATTTCAAAGCTGAGTACGGTGGCCCCAAAGGCTCAAACTGAACTTCCTCAGATCAGATTTTAGGGATGGAAAGAATAAGAAATATAACTAAATATTAACCTGCTGACTCCTTGTAGCCGTCTGCTGAGTCTCCACGTCTCTTTACCTCCTTCTCTCCCCCGTTCTCTAACATCCGCTCCTCCATTTTCTCCATTTCTCTTTTGCTTGTCTTCTTTCTCTTAATCCCTCGGTTTTCTGCCTCTTTCTATTTCTCAAATTCTCTCTTACTCTCTCTTTCTCTCATGCCTTTTTATATCCCTCCCTCATGTTTATTTCTTTCTCTCCCTTTTTTAACTCCTCATCTCCTTGTTTATGTCACCCTCCTGCCTGCTCTCTCACTCTTTCTGCCGCTTCCTTTTCTCTCTCTCTCCCCCTCCCTCTCTCTTTCTCTCTCTTTCTCTCTCCCTCTCTTTCTCTCACTCTCTCTCTCTCCCTCTCTCTCTCTCCCTCCCTCTCTCCCTCTCTCTCGCTCTCTTTCTCTCTCTATCTCTCCCCCTCCCTCTCTCCCTCTCTCTCGCTCTCTCTGTCTCTCTCTCTCCCCCTCCCTCCCCCCTCCTTGCTGATACTGCGTCGTCATTCTGCAGCACAGCAGGCTCTCAGACAGTCGGAGCGTCTGATAGAGCAGCAGGGATGAAAAGGAAAACCTCAGCAGTCTTTCTTACCTTCCTCCTCTCACACTCTTTCACCTCCTCGCTCCTCCTCTGTTCATCTACATGCCTCCTGGAGGAGGAGGAGGACAAAGAGGAGGGGGGGTCGTCTGTTTGAAGATGTGTCTGAATGATAGTTGCATTAGCTGCTAGTTTGGTGGATTATTCATTTGGCCGCAGGGACAGATGCTTAGAAAGCAATGATCAAACACTAACAGAGAGAGTGTGTGCTTAGACTGCAGAATACACACGCGCACACACACACACACAGTATACTGTACAGGAAATAAGTCACTAGTAGGAGCATATGTCACATTGAGACAGTTTAACCTTATTACATACACTGTGTGTGTGTTTGTGTGTGTGTGTGTGTGTGTGTGTGTGTAGCCATCTGGTAGATCCTGGATAGCATTGCAGCGGAGCTAAATCTGTTCTGGGGTTGAAGGACTGACGCACATACATGTATCTGCTCTCTCTCTCACACACACACACACACACACACACACACAAACAAATGTCTTCTCTTATTTGGAGTGTTTATGATCAACAAAAGGATAATATTCATAGAGTAAACACATACCTCCCTTGCAGCTGAAGTGTGTGTGTGTGTGTGCGCGTGTGTGCGAGAGAGAGAAATGCTTGTTAAGCTGATGCAACAAGCTCTAAGACTAATCTGTCCCTGCTGTCCTATTATCGCCTCCTGTGTGTGTGTGTGTGTGTGTGTTTGTGTGTGTGTGTGTGTGTGTATGATGTAGCCCTCATGCATAGACTGATGTTTTTAAGTACAGCACTTCTGATTTCATTTTATTATGATGGAAATATGTGAACACGTTGAAAAATGAAACCGTTCAGGTTTGCAGCCAACGCTTGTTTTTCTCTGTTACCTGTCACCTGTCACCTGTCCTCATCCTCATCATCCTCCTTCTCATCCTCATCCTCAACTCAACTCCCAAACACAAAGATAATCATCACGTCATCATTTCAGAAGCTGAAACCAGCTAACGTTTAGTGTTTTCCCTTAAAAAAAATGACTGAAACGATTATTCAATTATCAACTAATCTTTGCTTTTTTTTCTGCCTCTGGAAGCAACTCTCTACATTCCCAGAATGCATCTCAACAAAATCCATAAACTCCTCTAAACTCTCGCTTTCTTCCTCTAGTCTCCCTGCAGGACATCAACATGAGGAAGGCCTTTAAGAGCAGTACCATCCAGGACCAGCAGGTGGTGTCGAGGACCTCCGTCCCCAACCCCGTGGTGGAGATGTACCACCGCTGTGACAAACCTCCACCGCTCAACATCCTCAGCCCCTATAGGTCACTAATGCATTGTTTCATATCACAACAAACATCAAGTTGTTGTTGTTTGTTTCTTTTTGTTCACTCACTCCTGTTTTTCCTTTAATTCAGGGATGATAAGAAGGATGCATTGAAGTTCTACACTGACCCCTCTTACTTCTTTAACCTGTGGAAGGAGAAGATGCTGCAGGCTACTGAGGACAAACGTAAGGAGAAGAGACGGCAGAAGGTAAGGTTGTGTGTTCTGGTGGTGTGTAAAGTGTATGTGAAAGGGCTTGTTGGTATATGCTGCAGGGTGAACGTGTCTGCAAGAGTGTAAAAGAAGAAATATTTAAAAATCATCTTTCATTTGCTGAATCGGTTTTTCTCCAGCCGAGTCGTGTCTTTATTTTTTTTTATTTTTTTACTTGTTTCATTTCGTGCATTCAGCCTGTTTATCTGACTGTATTCGCCGTTTAGCTTCGCTTTGCTGTGTAATTGGTTATTGATACAGCAGCAGTTGGGCAGGCTCGTTATCTGAGGCCGAAGGGGAGTGCAGCTTTTTACAGTGTGAGTGAATGAAAATGAGCCGTGAAACTTTATTTAAACATATTCGTACAACTTAACGCTCGACTGTACGATCGAGTAAGATGCTGTTAATTGATTGATTTGTTAATTCTGTGTAAGATCAACGTAACTCGTCTAGAAATGAACAACTCCTTCCCCTGAACAGCTGCTGCTGTACGTGTTTGCTGTTAATATTTCTGTTTGGTTTGATGCTGGTCACATGTTTCTGTTCCCTCCCTTCAACCCTGAAATATTCCTTTAGAAATAAAAGCAGTTTCCACTCTTGAAAATAATAATTAAAATAATAATTCACGAGGAAGCTCAGATGCAGGAGGATGTTCATCCTTTTCCACCTTTTCCTTCTACTCTTCTTCCTCATTCCTTTCTGTAATTTATCAGTAGAGTCACTTGGCCTTCCAAAACACACTACTCCTCCTCCTCCTCTTCCTCTTCCTCCTCTTCCTCTTCCTCTTCTTCCTCTTCTTCCTCTTCCTCTTTACTCATATTCTTCCTCTTCCTCCTCTTCCTCTTCTTCCCCTTCCTCTTCCTCTTCCTCTTATTCCTCTTCCTCCTCATCTTCCTCCTTCTCCTCCTCCTCCTCCTCTTCCTCTTCCTCCTCCTCTTCCACCTCTTCCTCCTCCTCCTCCTCTTTCTCTTCCTCTTCGTCTTCCTCCTCCTCCTCCTCCTCTTCCTCTTCCTCTTCCTCCTCCTCCTCTTCCTCTTCCTCTTCCTCCTCTTCCTCCTCCTCTTCCTCCTCCTCCTCCGCTGCTCAGTCTAATGCACCAGCTTGTCTCTCTCCCATGTTTCCATAGGGCTGTCCGGCCCACCCTGACAGGCCCCACTCCAGACAGGCCCCACCCAGGAGCCCCCTGTCCATCTCTGTAAGACAACCCCCGACCCCTCACCTGCCCTCTCCTGCCTCCCCACTATTACCTCTGCACACCCCACTAACACACACACATACACACACACACACACATATTACACACTCACCTGTCATAGAGGATGTATGAATAAAGGTAAGCATGCAGTGAAAGTGATAAACACAAATATTCAAGTCAATGGTTGGTTTTCCGGTAATGTTAACACACACACACACACACACACACACACACATACACACACACACTCACATACACACACACACTCCCTTCTGTTTGTGTCTGTGTGTTTCACGTTGCGTTCGCTTGCCACCTCACCCTCCGTCTAACCGTCAGTGTTTGGTTCCTGTGTTTCTAGATGTTTTCTTGTTCATTGTTTATTAGTGTGTGTGTGTGTGTTGTTGATTTGGTGTGAATTTGCCCCATGGTGAAGGAGCTGGTGATTGGCTCCTGTTCTTTCCTTCTGCACCAGATAAAATCAATAATCAATGACTGACGTTTGGCTCCACTCGTGTCTCTCTGTGTGTGTCGTTGTTTCTCTTCCAGGAGCAGCAGAGGCAGGTTGAGGATCCGGGCAGAGAGGTGAAGAAGGTCAGTACGGATGTACACAACAACAAACAAACAAACAAACAAACAGTGCCTGTGTGTTGTAAAGCTAAAAGCTGCTAATTCTCCAGAAGCAAATGTTGTTGAAAACACGGGAAAAAATACATTTCTGTTTGCTGTTTGAACGTTAAGGTGCGTAAGGCTCGTAACCGGCGTCAGGAGTGGAACGTCCTGGCCTACGACAAGGAGTTCAGACCAGACGCCAGGCTCACACCGTCCCCGTACCACGGCATGTCCTCTGAGGGCTCCCTGTCCCCTGATAGCAGGTACAAACACACACATCGTCCCCCAGAGATTTATCACTGGTTCACTGGTTCACGCCCACTCAAGGAGACAAGCGTTCGGATAAAACTAAAATGACTTTCAGTATTTGTACACATACTGCATGTGTACATGACCACTACATTATCAACACGCCTGTAAACCTGCCTTCAGTTTGTGGTCTACGCTGCCCTCTTCTGGAGAAGAGAATTCACAGCACATGATTTTATGTTGTGCATTATATTATTTTATATATATTACAGTTCCAGTTGCACATTCACACATCCTTTCAACTGACCACCAACTCACATTCTCTCCATCAGGTCAATGGCGTCAGACTCCTACCCAGCCAGCCCCAACCACCCCTCCACCCAGGCCCCCAGCGCAGCCCAACCTACTGACCACCACGCCAGGGACCACCTCAGCTCAGCAGCCCAGACCCAGTCACTGGACCGGGGCCTCAGGCCGGGCACCCAACCTCCAGGACCTCCAGGGGCGGCGGCGGGACGACATGCAGCCTCCCTGGGCAGGACCCCATCCGGACACGGAGTCCAGGCTGGTGGAGACCCAACGGTTAACGGGCCGAGGCAGCAGTCGGTTAAGGACTACCGGGCTGGGCATGGGTAGGTTTGGGTTAATATTTCTTCTTCTACTAATTGTTTGACTAACAATGAGTGCTTCCCTGTTTGCCTTCAGATGTTGGAGCTGCTGGTGTTTTGATGACTGAGTTTGGAGAATTTCTAATTTAAGGAATCACTTAAAAATGTCTGAAAATAAACTCCCAGTTATCATGTTGTCTGAAGACAACCTTACTAAACCGAACCAAAGAGGTAAACGACTGAAATGTCAGACATGATATTTAAACCGTAAAGACTTCTAATGTCAACCAACTGCTGCTTTAAATGTTAAAGTTAAAGCGTCTCACCTTTTGAAAATGTCTCCGTCCTACCAAACTGTCAAACTATTTCTTTAAAGGACGGTAGGTATCACTGGCAGTTGTGTTTGCTTTTCTTTAAAGGTTTAAAGAGAACATTTCAAGGTTTGTTGTGGTTTTACGTTAGCGTACGTTGCTAAAGGACCAGTTAGTGATTATGTCTTGCTGACTGAATCAAACTTCTTCCTTTCTCTCCTTCTGCACCAGCAGCCAGCCCTCCACCATCCCAGAGTACTATATCCCACCTGCACCTCCCCCTCCTCCTCCTACCATCCCCTCCGCCCAGACTGCCTTCGACTCCACCACAGCGCCACCCTCCGCCGCCTCTGCTGTCCCCCCCTCCTCCTCCACCCTCTCCCGTCCCTACTCCCCCTCCCCTCCTCCTCCCCCAGCCAACTACGTGCCCTCTCCCTCCCACCCTCCATCGGGTGCACCCCCTGCTGCTCCCCCACCTCCTCCACCCGGGGGCCCCATGGGTCACCAGGCCCACCCATCCCCGCCGCACGCTGCTGTCGGCCAATCGGCTGTGGACGCTCAGCCCCAGGCGAGGAAGTCCACCATGCTGGGGATGATCCCGATGAGCGACGCCCGCTCCGACCTGCTGGCTGCCATACGTAGAGGTAAGTGTGTGTGACAGAAAGTGAGTCAGTATGTCAAAGATCAATAGCTCCTGCTTACTCCCTCCTTCTCTTTCTCCTCCACCTACATCCTCCCTTCCTCCCCAACAGGTATCCAGCTGAGGAAGGTGCAGGAGCAGAGGGAGCAGGAGGCGAAGAGGGAGCCCGTTGGCAATGACGTGGCCACTATCCTGTCGCGCCGTATCGCTGTGGAGTATAGCGAGTCCGACGATGACTCCGAGCTCGATGAGAACGAGTGGTCTGACTAACAAAGAATGAGATAAAGACGGAGGTCTCGGTGGGTGGAGATGACGAAGTGGAAATGAAGGGATTTAGGTAGTTTTAACACTCGTCATTAAAAACAAACAAAAGTAAATTATAAACTCAGACATTCACATAGTACGGCTCCCGTTAGCCTTCACGAACATTGAGCACTTCTACAGCAACAGGTTGATGATTTCAGCTCAAAACCCTGAAGTTTCTGGTCATGTATGTGTCTAAGCACCCAGGGTATTTGCCGCAGTAGTCACACACACACACACACACACACACACACACACAGACGCTCACATTCACACCGTTTCAACACCCTGCCGCCCACGTCTGCTCATTTTTATTACTCAGTGGTGAAAAACAAACGCGCCAACTCCTCCCTCACAACATCTTTTGAGAGGCTCTCAAACTGTAGGTAGGTGGGCCCCTAGCGAGTACCGGGGTAATAATGTGTTTACAAAACACATGGTATAGCACAAGAAAATTATAGTGCAATTTAAACTTATCTGCCAAATGATGAGAAAGAATTTATGAAAACAAGTCAGGAAAATCAGGGAAAACAACAGCTCCTTAGAGGATTACTCCGCTCTGCCGAGTTGTGCCTGTTTAAGAAACAAGCGCACCTAATCTTGAAAAACTTATCTTTTGGGAGTTTTGTCCGTTGGTCACCGTAACTAACCAGAAGGAAAAACTCCCATAAAGTCAGTGTGTAGTGACCTCAAACCTTTAACTGATGCTGAAAGCAGAAACTGTGACGCCACCCACCGGGTTTACGCTGCTTTGGTAAAACAAGCGCCACCAGCCTTGTCAGTTTAGTAATTACTCATCGTACAGCCTCCATATTGCAGCATTGACGGATTAAGCAAGTGAGCTTATGCCATTATTTTAGTATGTTTGTATTTTTTTGGTCTTTTCTAGTCATTCATAACTTGAAGCCTAACAAGTGACTGTGTGCTGTGGTATCGGTCGTATAGAAACACTTCCACACTTACCCACGGCAGAGCCGCTCTCGCAAAAAGCTTGTCATCCTGAGCCGGGGGTCAAAGGTCACGTCCGCTCCTTCATATGACCTTTTGTTGCTATCGGCGACCCTGGATCAGCACTGCTGTCTGTGGAGGCTTTGTGAACGCAGCCCCTGGACTATAAATACATAAATGTAAGAGACTTGCAACAGTAATATACAATATATTATCTAGCTCTTTTCAGTATAGGTTTGGCTAATATGAGCTGATTGGACTGTAGTGTTTTTATAATGTGGTTTTCTTTTTAAAATGTGCTGCAGTGAGTTGTTCACTTTGATTTATTTTAGGATTTTTACTTTCACTTTCAGGGTTTGAGGTACAGTGCCGGATAAAAGTGTTGAACTTGTGTCAGAGAAATAGGTTGAAGGTTTTATTGGTTTTTAATCAACCACCTAAAAAATCACATAAGAAACAGGATTCAAACAGCATTTCAATGCTGAATTTCTACATTTCCAGTCCCACTAAAAGATCAAGTACCACTGTCCTGGAGAACAGATGAACATATTGATATTATCCATGTTTTCATCCAGTGTAAAGTGAATATTAAGAAGAAAAAAAAAACAAACTACATTTCAGTGTTTAGTTCAAATGAAATGCTCGTGAAACAAGTTACATGTATCTGTCTGAAAATCAAAGTATCAAAATTTGAACCAAGTTTTGACTGAAATTCGGATGTTTTTTAGTTTTTTTTAAATTTATTTTGACCTGCAAGTCACCAAATCAACTAAACTAAGAAGAGATCAGTTTGACGTGGTATAGTCGTACAGATTCAACAACGCCAGGGATTTTACTATAATGGGTTTTATTTTTTTATTGTTTTTATGTAAATACCACTACTATAGCTGAGGAAACAGCGCACTCAATAATCTGATACAACCGGATGAAGGAATAAACTTATTCTTGAATTTAAGGGACTGTGGCAAAACCTGCATTTATGGACATTTATATTGAAGCAAAAGAAAAGCACATATGAACAGCTAGTTTATGGATTTGCCGTAGACCTTTGGGTCAAATCTGCAACGGCTCCAGTCAAACAGAATCTAGAGAAAAACGTGACCCAGGTCTGATTGTTTATCTTGTGGTTTTATTGTTATGCAAGAGTCATGGATATACACAGTCCTGAAATGTATTTAGCATTTTTAAATCCAAACACTTCATTATCTTTGAGTCCTAGTTGTGACTGTAAAAATTTGCGAATTTAATCCCTCAATTCCCAAATCTGGCAGTCAAAGTCTTATAAACCTGAGATTTCAAATGAACCACGTACCTTGTGTATCATCTATGGCTACTGGCTTGTATGAATACGTTATTATGTGTTGAAAATGTGAGACATGAGTCATGTTGTATAGACTTTTGGTAAGGCAGCCTGTAAAGTAATATACAT
This sequence comes from Pampus argenteus, assembly GCA_036937835.1. NCBI lineage: Eukaryota > Metazoa > Chordata > Actinopteri > Scombriformes > Stromateidae > Pampus > Pampus argenteus. The sequence continues at coordinate 2,693,882 of CM072860.1, forward strand.
TTGGAGGTAATATAATCTAGACAATGAAACAAAATAAAACTGTGTATTGCACACTAAAAACCAACTGTAAGCAAGTATGCATGTAACTATAGACAATAAATGGTGAACAAAAGTGTATATGCTGTGATTTCTTTTTAAGGGGCTTCAATGTAGAAAACATCTTGAAGTATCCTCATCATCATCATCATCATTAACCCATTGATTTGCCCTTTTTGCTCCAATGAAATATTGATCTCTTCTATATAAGGCACCAAAACCCAATAAGGTTAAAAAGTCCAACTGAGATTAAAGTGCATGTTTTTGTCTATAACAACATACATATCTGCTCTGTAAATCACATGATGAGAATAAATCAAAAACCTGAAGCAAGAAATGTGTATATATATGTATAATATTTCATATTTATTTGGTTTCACAGTGGTACGGCCTGCCTTTGCATTCATTTATCTTTATACTGTTATACCTTGTTCCCATAAAGCCAATAAGATCATTTTATTTTAAGCCATATTTTCAGGAAACTGTAAATATCAGCCTGCCAACAGCTGTCAATCAAACACAGACACCGACACGCCCTCCAGCCAGTGAGAGAAAAAAAAAAGTTTTTGTGATATTTCTCCAAACATTTCATCAGCAGTGTCAGTCTTTCTATAATGATGACGTGAATCCAACTATTTTCCCAGCGTTGTGACACACCCACCGGTGTCAACATGGTTTGTTCCAGCGCCGTGCTGTTTTTGGGCCTTGGCAGGTTGGAGGAGGAACCGATGGGTGCTGTTTGGGAGAGAGGACTCATTTTGGGACACAGATGGTGACACAGCAGAGAGAGAAAGAGAGAGAGAAAGAGAGAGAGGTCAGTGGAAAATACAGAAGGCACCACAGACATACATATAATGGTGAGAGAATAAGTGATTCTGAAAGTGTTTCAGCTTCAGAAAGGATAATATGTGTGTATGAAATAATAAGATACACTAAGCGTTGTAAAGGATGACTCATACATACAGTATTTAAGCTAAATGAATTCATTGTTCCAAAGCACACTCAATTATTTGGTTAATTTCTCACCTTTTATACAATAATTGGTTGAAAATGTGGAGACCTTAAACGTCCCTGATAGTAAAACAATTTTGTATATTAGAAAATGAGGGTTTAATTAAAGGTTATTTCATCCAAAATATATATTTAAAGTAAAAATGTACCCTTAAATAATGTAGTCATAACAAGATTTGGCTGTTCATCTACTTCATGTGTTGACAGGAAAGTGTAGAAATAGATATAGACAGAAGATATGAAGTAACTTGTTGAGGATTGCTGTGCTGAGAAAATATGGGTTTAATAGAGATATCACCGCAGATTTGCCATTATGATACGCCTGCTGAAGAGTCCCCCTAAGAGATGAATACCTGTCTCAAGGGCTTATTTTTGCTACTGTTAAGTGGGTTCAGTATGACACTTGTACTAAAGAGGAGATGATGGAAAATACATTGCTAAAGCGATATCCCAATGTGCTGTTTCCAGAAGTGAAGGCGAGAGACGCCTGCAGTGACAACACTGACATTTAAAGTATATGAGATCAGGCGTCTACATTTATGAAGGTCAGCTCAGATCACAAAGTCTTGAATAAAAGACTGTGGAAGAAATAAAGCAAAATTTATTTGGCAACCCAAATTTAATCTCCTGTGAGGGTCACAACGCAGTCTTTGTGAATGACTAATTTAGATGATTTCAGGTCTGGTGTTTGGTTTTTGAAGAGTATATGAAGATTAGCACTGAGCATCTCTTGGTGACAGAGCAAGGTGTCATCTGCATAATTATGATCTGAATTTGGATTTGAATTTGGACTAAAAGAAAGAAGGAAGCGCTAAATGAAAGAGGCCCAAGGATTGCACCCTGAGGAACTCCACACATCATGTTGCTTCACCTGGATATATACCTGGCCTTGCCTTCCTACCTATTTAGTCCTATAGTCGGCAGTGTCAACGTCAGGACAAAGATCCAATTAATGCTGGATTAGTGTCTAAATAAATAGCATGTGGCATGTAAATAAAAACACTCTTATTGGGACTGATCAAATTGAAATGTTGACGAACGAACGAAACGAACAATTTAATGTTAAAAGCTTTCTTCAAAAGCTTTTTCCAATTATTTCTGCTTACAAAGGAGAAGGTTTGATATTGGTCTGGAGTGGCTCATCACAGATGTTGTGTCTGCTTGATGACGAGAGCGCTATCTATCATTTGCAGCTGTTTGTCTGTTGCTAAATAGTCAAAAAGAAACCCATCAAGGCTACAGATGGATGGTGAAAGATGTGGTGCAATTTCTTTTGTGAGCTCTGTATTATATCTCTGTAGCACATCGTCATGTTTACTAAATCCCTTTCTGCAATTGTGATCAGAATTTATTTTAGCCTCAACAGGCAAATTTGCGTTTTAGCCACGTTGCATTTTGAGTTGTTGATATTTTGTTTTAACTGGAGAAAAAAGCTCCCACTGTGGCTTCACATAAAAGTCACAGCTTGCAGCCTATCAGTGAGTTGTTGTCGGAGCTTTCTAGCAATGTGGGACGTAGCATTAAAATCAGACGAGAACATTTAAAATAACTCCTGGGACACTCTGAACACGCCACATTGATATGTTAATAATCTCCGGTTCACAGTAAGTCCACTCATGCATCATTTTCCGGCCACATGGAGGAAATGATCTTCAGAAGTTTCAATCAAATATTCATTACAATTTTAGATGAGGGTGAAAAGGTGTGTGTGTGTGTGTGTGTGTGTGTGTGTGTGTGTGTGTGACTCAGACACAACAGATGCAGGAATATCACCACCTTCTGTGCTCTTTTTTATTTTTTTTGCTCCCAAACACACGTACGCTCGTGGAGTTGATTTGCAGCATTCTGCAGCAGATGGTGGACGGAGCCTTCTGACTCAGAGAGAGGAGGGGTGGGACGGTGTATATGGGTGGGGGTGGGTGGAGACAGTAAGGTTGGAAAAGGGAGAGAAGGTTGGCTTCGTGCTTTTTTTTTTTAGAGAGCTGCTGTAATGACGTAAAAGAGGTGAGGTGTGTGTGTGTGTGTGTATGCTGCATTTTCTCGTCTTCTGTCTGTGCAGTCCTCACCTCTGGCCACATGGTGGAGCTCTTCCCCTCTATGTAGAAGCCGCATAGAGATGAGTCAACACACACACACACACACACATACTCATATAGTCTCACTCTTTCACCCACACGCTCACTCGTGCTTGTATAGTTCACACTTTTATTGAATCAAATGTGTTCATAACTGACTTTATTTAAAAGACTAAAGGTCAGATGACACACACACACACACACACACACACACATTCACCTGCGTCATAGATTTGGATGAGTGAAATCTCCTGCTGCATTGTAAATTATTTATTAAGAAAAAAAAAAAGCTTTAGTGTCGGTGCGTGTGTGTCACAGTACACACACATGCACACACACACATATGCACACAACACCCTCACTACAGCGATCCCTTGGGAATACATACCTGCATATAGACGTAGATGTGTGTGTGTGTGTGTGTGTGGGTGTGTTTTCAGGCTACTTTATGACAATCTGTCCCTAGAGAAAACACACACACACACACACACACACACACACACACATATACACACTATCCTTCCTTCCTCAGCCATTTTTTGCACCTTTCCTGTCCTCTCCTCCCTCTGGGCTTCCTCTGTTTTCCTCCTATGTGAATGTCATATGGATATGTGTGTGTGTGTGTGTGTGTGTGTGTGTGTGTGTGTGTGTGTGAGTCATGCAGCATCTTTACTAACTGGATTCTCTCTCCTTCTTCTTCTTCTTCTCACACTTTCTCTCTGTTTCTCGCCTTTCTGCTGTTATGCAAGCAGGGAGTGGTTTAATAATTCAGCAGCATCCTTTTTTTTTACTCCCAGGCTTTCCTTAACACTACAGTGACCTGCAATATTGACTCACACACACTCACCATCCCCACACACACTCGTTATAACACCCACATACAGATAATGTCACACAAACTCAGGCTAACACCCACAAACACACACACACACACTGACGTCACTGGATTAATCCCAACACACACACACACACACACACAGAAAGACACGCTACAACTTTCTTCTTTAGTTGTTCTGAGTTTATTTGGCAAATTATTCTCCTTTTTTTTTTTTGCAGTAGTTTTTTTTTCATTCTCTCCTCATTTATTTACAATAGTAAAAATAAATCTTTCTCTTCAAGGTTTTACATTCGACATTTACAAGTGCAATGTGTAACATGTCCACCTTTATAAAGTGCATTTGTACTTTTTATCGTTACCGACTGTTTCACGACACAAACTGAAGAGGAATAAATTAAAAAGAAAATACAGTAAAAAAAAAATTATTAAAAAAATACATAAATAAACATGATTGAAGGGCACCGCATGTGTCTTTTTACCCAGTAACGTCCTCACCTTTGGGGATCGAACACCTGTGACGCTTGTGCACACATGCTGCTTTCTCATAGACCAACAATATCATGCATAAAACAATGTTTTTCTATGAAGGCCATACTCGGTCCAAATATTAGCTCTGTAATGGTTTGTTTTTCTTTTTTGATTGACAATCTCTGCTCACCTGAAGTGTTGTCAGGTTGTAGGTTACACCCTAACCTGACTCCTCATTTGTCCTGCTTACTCACCCCCAACCCTGCTTTTTGTGTAAATGCATTGTGCTGTGAAGGAAAACCAAAAATAAAAAATAAAACAGAAGGATGAGACTGAAATGGGATGGATAAGGAGAGGTATAAAAATAGACAAGGATGAAAACGTGCTTGTGCAAAGGAGACAGGAGGGAAAGAAAGGTAAAAGAAAAAAGAGGACAAGGCGGATGTTTCGGAGTGAAGTGAAGGTTTGGCTCTGCGCTCAGGGATTGAGGGTTGATATCTACTCCCCTCCTTTTCTTTTTCTTTTTTTCTGCTGTTCTTTTTTCGCTCTTTTTATCTGCTTTCAGGGTAACTATTTTTAGACAGAGCCTGACCGACTAGCTTCCTGCGGGCCAAGGATAGCAAAATGTTAGACAAGAGAAAGAGAGGGAGGGAGGGAGGGAGGGAGGGAGGGAGAGAGGGGAGAAGATGGAAAACGGGGGGGTACGGTGGATGAAGGCGAAAGACTGCAGGAGGAAAGAAGAAGGAGCGAAGGGAGCAAGGAGGGTGAGGAAAAGCAACGGGAGAACGATGGGAAAGGAGTTGATAGAAATGAGAACAGGACATGTTTAAAATAAGGAAGAGGAAGATTTCTGACAAAGAATAAAGAGGAGAAGATGAAGAGCATGTGAGGGATGTGTTAGATATTCTGAAACAGAAAATGTTGAACGTTTGAAACTGCGAAGAGGACGAGGAGGAGGAGGGAGACGTCTGAAAGAACGAAGAGGGAATAGAGGGGGGATCTCTTAGAAAGGAGGAGGAGGATGAGGAAGAGAGGGCGGCGGGGGGTTTTTTTTTTAAAAAAAGGGGAAGAGAAGGGGATGTCTTTGAAACAACCTGCTCTCTTAGACATGACTCAGACAAAATGATGTCAGTGGAAACCTGACGTACGATGCTGCTGTCTGTCTGTCCGTCTCTGTTATTTAGTGCATGGCTGTTTTATGGAAAACTGTTTAATTTACTGCAGTTCAAGTCAAGAAGACATTTCACAGCAACACTGATGTCATCTGTCATGTTTGTGTTGCTGCTGCCTGATAAAAGTCTGCAGTTACAGCATAAAAAAACCCAAAAACATGGAGGTTGGATTGTGGTTAATTGATTTCTGTTATCGTTTGCTCAGTGTGGTGATCAATAATATCAAGATCAAGACATTTTACATAAGTTCTCTTTCATCCTGCTTCCCATGGTCTCTGTTCGGTTTGTTTATTAGTTGTTGTTGTTGTTGTTTATAGATTTACTGACTCGACGTGTATGTACACAAATCAAAAATAAGACACTAGAAAGTCAAAAATATGGCACTTTTTTTTCAGCATATCGACACACAACTTTCCCCTTCACCCCTCCCAGAAACAACAAAAAAAACAAAAACAAAAAACAAACATTTGTTTATAGGAAGAACACAGAAGAAGAGGAAGAAACACACACGCAAACACTCACAGCAGCGACCATATCCTGTAACTCATGCCCCTGATGAACATTACAAAAATATACATTTCTGTACAGCATTGCATAAGAAAAATAACACGCACACACACACACACACACACACACACACGCACAGACTTGTACAGTATTTCTTTTTCTTTTCTTTTTTTTAAATTGAATTATATTCCTGTATAGCGGCTGACTAAAACCATTCTGTGTGTGTTTTGTGTTTACAGTGAAAGTTGGTTGAGTTATGGTTCATTACAATTGGCTATGATCCTCGCGGGAGTACACACACACACACACACACACACACACATACGCGTTGACACACACAGACACACACGCACACACAGTGAGTGGTCGCTCCTCCAGGAATGGTTGACTGAGTCGTGGTATATTCACAGATGAGTGTTAAAAACAATTGTTGAATATGTTAAAACAACCACTAGCTGGACATGCCAGATGGGACCGTCAGAGAAAATGTACTAATGTATATTTCAGTCAGCCAACTCATTTAGTTTAGTTTCACTTTTGGTTTTGAGATTCCCACCAGACTTGGATCAAATATATTTTATTAGTACCAAAAGACAAGAAAATTGAGCGCAAAGGTGAAATTCTTCTTCTTTTCCAAAATGTTCAAAGAATAAATTTCATGTATCTTCCAGTTTTAAAATAGAGAAATATGTTAAAAACCTCCACATTCAACAGTATGTTGTTGCTACGGCGATAACACGCTAGCCAGTCAACAACATGCTAGCGTGAGACAGTTATATTACATTACAATACAACCCTGAGCTTCTCTTCATTTCATTTTATTTCTCTTTTTTCTCTCTAAGCTAGCCCGTTTACTCCAAAGCGCCCTCTGCAAGCTAGCGAGCTTTAGTAAATTAGCAAACGTGTTAGCTCGGACAGTGAATTCACACGTCTTATTAAAAAGACGTAGCATTTGTATCCTCGACTCCTGTCTCGTAGCTGTCTGTAAACCGTTCTTCTGTTGTTGAGCAGCTCAGGCTGTGAAAGGGGAGGTTAAATGATAGCGGATAAGTAAGCTAGCTAGCAAGCTACGATAGCGTCCTCCGCTCTACTGCTCTCTGGCTCTCTCTTCCGTTTCTTTCTCTAAACACTGAACTTCACATGAAAACTTTGAGAAGATATATGTTATGTCAAAAAAAAACATTTTGAGTTTAATCCAAGTCTGATTATAATCACAGTTTGATTCGTTTTTAACTGGAAGACAACCACATCCGGTTTGTTAGCATTAGCCATGCTAGTGCAGATCCTCCATCAATATTACATTTAAAAGGGCCAATTTATGTATCTCACAATCAGTTTGTGCGTCCCATCTAGCATCTCCGAACACATCATTGTGTATACAGGAGAAATGTGTGCCAACAGGGTCTGCATCAGAATCCAATGTGAAATGGATTCAATTAACTCTCTGGGATTGATTAGTTTTGCCTGGCACTGCTGGTGATTCACCCCCGTGATGCCACAGTTCACCAAAAAAGACCAAATTGAAAGTATTTCACTTGGTAACTGATGCAAATCGTTTTCCATTAGGCAGTTCTGTCAATGCAGTGATTAAACAAAAGCAGCGAGCGAGAGGGAGGTGGACCAACCTACCAGATTTGGGTCAAACTGACAACGTTTTTTTTGTTTTTATTTGCATTTTCTAAAATGAGACATTTACTATTCTGCTATTGAAATGACAGGACTGTCGACGAAACAAATAAGTCATATTTTAGAGAGAAAAAATAACAATATTGCCAGTCTACTATCTACTATCTGCAATATCTATAAATGGAAATAGAGCATTTACTTCATTTTTAGGTTTGTCCTACTTCCATGATAGACTACTGCTGAAATGCCACATAGAAACCCCAGTCATCCAGCCTATATTTCTCTACAAATGCAGTACAATGGGTTATTTGTTGCTTTGAAATATTTATTTGACTTATTCTGCAAATCATTCGGAGTTGACCACCTCTCTCTCTCTTTTGCTCTCTTTCTCTGGATTGTGGCTTTTTTGTACACAGCAAAATACAATTTGACATTATTGCGAAGGAGTGTTTGTTCCAATAAGGCCAAAAAAAAAAACAATAAATAAATAAATAAATAACAAAAGACACAAGAGATTGTGCCTTTTTAAACAAAACCGTTGACAGAGTAGTGTAGCGGTTGTTCTGCAAAACAACTTCTGCAAAAAACAATTGATTGTTTGCTGCTGCCAAGAAAAATAGAAAACACTTTTCTACTCTAAGTTTTAATTTACAGTATAGAAAAAAATTAGGATCGTAATACCTGCTTCTCCTGTGCGCCATGTTCATAGTTTCTGCGTGTTGTTTGCTGTCATCTACTGTTGTGGTTTATTTGGTAGAAAGCGTTAAATTTGGAAGTGAATCCCTGTTGTATTTTTTTTCTGGTGTTGAGCTGAGTGTCTTTATATTTTATAGCCCGTAAAGTTTCCATTAACTATTTTCCTAAAGGCAGTACACCTCCCACACACGTATACTAGCAGCATGCCGGTAGCTTAGTCATGGTGCCGCTTTCTGAGGTTGTGCAGAGGAACACGAGAGTGAAAACTACCTCCGTAGTAGATCATTTAAATGCAGATAGAGGTTGGCAATAAATCCCCTCTCTAGCTTTCACTACATCCCCTGTACATTAGGCCAGTTCCCTGCGCCATTATTACAGAGACGTTATTAACATTAGCTGGATTTAACTCACATGATGACCTTTCAGTGGGAAATAACTTCATCCTGATTGGGTGTGTGGTGGACGTGACCTGAGGTTGCGTTAAAGCGCGTCTCGCCTGGCGTTTCTATTTCACGCCACGTCACCTCGCCTCTCTCGCTTCTCATTAACCCGCCAAGCCTTCAGAGGGGCCCCGGGGCAGAGCTGAGCTGCTTCTACAAGGAGTGTGTGTGTGTGTGCAGCAAATATCCAGCTACTGCTGACAGGCTGCAAGTAGGGAAGTGAAAATGGAAAGTGTAGAGTACACGACAGAGGAATTTAGACAAATATAATACGTACATATAAGTTCCTGGCCGTGTGATGGAGTATAAGCAGGTGAAATTATATTTTTATGCAGTTACATTAATGTAAAAGTCATCATGGGTTTGTTTTTGTTTTTAAGAGATGCCGTTTTTGTTTTTTTTGCAGATCTGAGGCAATATCCAAGTACAACTTGGATGCACTGAAGCCAACTTACTGGCTATGACCTATTAAATATGGATTGTGCTTAGCTCTAGCTAATGGATAATCAACCCGGGTGATGGAGTTAGAATGCCGTCTCTAAATTTAGAGGTAATGTGGATGCAGATAAACATCGATGTCCCATTTGTCTCTGAAAAACATCAGCTACTTTCACCTTGCCCATGTAAGAAGGTTTGTTTTACTGGCACTCGTGGGGCCATACATGGTTTTACTCGTGCATAATTTCGAGCTGCCGCGATACGAGAGAGGCGAGAGAAAGATGGAGGAAAGAAACGACAGGGTCATATTACACCGTAGGACCTCAAGTAATGTTTAAGGATAGTTCAAGCATGACTGGAGTCATTTACTGTATTCTGTTGCTCTTTTGCTTTGTCGAATGATGTTTTATTATTTTAGCATTTGTTTTAATTCTTTTGTGTCATTTCCATTAAAAGAATAAGGCAGATGTCTCGGTATTATCTACTAATATAAGAAAGGAAGTAAAACAAGAATTTGTTACTGTCTTTCTCACAATGAAATGACAGTCAAACAAAATACTGAATGAGTTCAGAAATGAGCAAAAGATACTCCAATCAAGCTGAATTGGTCCTTTAAAGCCCGTCTCACGTTCCCTATCAAGATGAAGAGAACAGCCTAGCCTACTTTCCTGCTCGCCACCCCCACCCCCCCGCATTCCCAGAGTAGCAGCGCTCTGCAGTGACGCTGTCCTTGGTGCTGAATTCAGCTCTCTGTGATTCAGTCACGGCGCAACGGCTGGCTGAGAAGCCAGTTTTTCTCAGACGGGGAGCAGATTTGATTTCGCCGCACTAAACTCCCCTCTCTAGGTTCTGCAAACTAGCGGGGTTATGTACGTGTTAGGAGCTTTGGATTTGCATGTTTGAGGAGGGATGGGATGTGATTAGGTGTCGTTTCATGGCACGCTTATGCGTTTGAGATGTGTGTGTCTGCCTTTGAGAAAATGCAGATTGTGCTGTTGGCATTGGGAAAAGTCATAATGGGCTTTGTAGACTGTCAATGAGCATGATTTCAATATCAGCACACACTGTAGAGTTAATTATCGTTACACTCTCTGTCTATAAACTCAGTAAGTATAAATTCAGTAATCTGCATCAGATCAAGGGAACAGGGGGGGTCAGGAGAAGATTGCAAAATTAGCTCAGTGAGAATACTCAAGGTCATTCATTAGGTATATTTAGCTCATTGTATTTTTATCCAAACAACCACTTAATTTCAAACACATCAGTGAAAACAAACACAGTATTTTAAGACTGTTTCACTCCTTCTGATTGCATAACCATGCAGTGCTTCCCAAGCTCAGGTCCTATGAAGATTTAGGACAATTCCTCCTAAATCCCACCTTCAAATCTGTGCTACTCTTGAGAAGTAGGCCTTGCTTCTCACACCCTGAAGGAGGTCAGTTGAAAAAAGCCACCTGACACACCCCCTGCAACTCCCACAACCAGCACGAGGGATACCTTAATCAGGATTTTGCAGTTGGTTTCACGCCATCCCCATCACTGTGTGATTTCCTCCCAGCATGAGACAGGACATGATCTTTATTAGCTCTATCTTTTTCTTTTTCTTTTTGACCATGCACTGTATCCCTTTCTCCCTTATCTGCCCGTGCCACTTTTACTGTGGCCAGCTGAGCATTCTCCATCAGCCTACCAGCCCTGATATGAGGAGTTGAGGAATTCCTTTTTCCTCTACCACTAACCTTCAACCTTCCTCCTCTCTCTTGTTCCCTGTTTCATCCTCTCCCTCCTACAACCCTGACTCGGCGTCAAGCATCATGATAAACAGAAACCAACCTTCCCTGCTACACGTCGCTGGAGGTCCTGGGTCTGAGGGAGAGGTTGGACGGGACACACCCACAACAGGCCATCCACAGCGACTTCTGGATGTCCGGGTTTCGGAACGCATAGATGATGGGGTTGATCACAGAGCAGCAGGTGGCTGGGAGGACTGTGGCGTAGGTGTATATTACGGGGTAGCTGTAGTCAGCCACGATGGAGTACATGGCGAACGGCAGCCAGCACACCCCGAAGGCACACAGGATTGCCGACAGTGTGGAGACACCTTTGGTGGTGGAGATGGCCACAAACTGGTGCTGCACGGCGATCTGCTGCGCATGGCGGAAGGCGATCTTGCAGATTTGCAGGTAGAGCTGCATCATGAGGGCGAAGACCAGTAGGAAGGTGACAGCGAGTGCCACGGCGTTGTTTTTGGTGACGGGCCGACAGATGCTGCACGTAGACTCGTCCCTCAGACAGTTCCAGCCAAGTGCTGGCAGCAAGCCGAGCGTGAGGCACGACACCCAGATGAAGACCACCATCACGTAGGTATAGGTGACTGTCCGTTCAGTGTGGTAAGTCAGGGCGTTGTACAGCGACAGGTAACGGTCCACTGTGATGGCGAGGATGTTGAGGACAGACGCTGAGAAGGCCGAGATGAGCAGTCCGACTGACAACAGCGTCACAAACTCCACGGAGCTGTCGACCAAATAGGTGAAGACAAAGTTCAAGATGAGGCCGAGGCCGGCCAGGAGATCGGCCACCGCCAGCGATCCAATCAAGATGAACATCGGAGCGCGTAGCGTCGGCGTGTAGAACAGCACGGCGATCACCAGAGCGTTCTCGCAGGAGATGAGCGTCCCAGTCACACAGAGCGCGATATCCCAGGGGCTGACTTCCTGGACAGCGACGGCAGTGGACGCTGGCTGGAGGTCAGGGGTCAGAGTCCGCACGACGGGTTCAGAGGAGGAGTTGGAGGGGTCCTCAGAGAGGCTCCAAGAGGTGGAGGAGTCGAAGGGATCGAGGGGGGAGGAGGAGTTGAGGCTGCTACCGCTGCCGCTACTCATGGCTGCTGCTGCGGCCAGGGAGAGAATCATAGCTGGAGAAACGAGAGAGAAAAGGACGGATGGAGGGAGACATAAGGGAAACATAAAAGGGAAGGTGAGTAGATGAGTCAAGAAAAAAGTACAAGAATGAGTAAGTACAGAAGGGAATGTAGGAGGAATTTATCAGGTGAGTGTATGTTGTTAGCAAAGTTTGTCAAGGAGGGAAAAAAGAATTGTAAGAGGAGAGAAGGAATGAGGAAAGATTGAATCAGAGGGAGAGAGAGAGGAGGATGACAGGATGTATAGACAGGAGACAGAGGGAGGAGGGAAAGGAAGGAGAAAGTAGTGAGTAAGTCGTAATCGCCAAGGCGTAAAAAACATGGAAATTATCAGACGAGAGTGGGAGAGAGGGATGAGAGGGATGAGAGGGGAGGAGAAACAGAAATATCAGTCGATCAGGGGTTGAGTGAAAAGAGGAGGGCAAAAGTTTAAAGAGGAGCAGTGACGAGTCAAAAAGAAGAGTCACACAAGACAGAAATGTCACGAAAATGGCAACCAGAACAAAATGAACATAAGAGAAGACGAGAGAGATGGGTGGAGGACCCAAAAAAAAGGTGAAGAAGAACATGAAGAACGGATGAAAGATGGGAAAACGAGTTTCAAGTTCAGCAGAGAAGACGACGATGGACAGAGGAGGATGAAAGACAAAGTGGAGACGAGGAGGAGAAGAGCGTGACAAAACAAAAAGAGGAAGGAGGAACATTCATTCACCCATCTATCCTCCCATTCATTCATTCATGAAAACAACCATGCAGTTGACCCCAAACACGCACGTCACCAGCAGCTCCCACGCACCATGCTGACAGGTAATTAGCAGCACAGTAGCACGCACACGCACACACACACACACACACACTCCATAAATGATAAAAAATATTCCTTCCATTTTGACGTCAAAGCAACGTGACAGACCGAGCATCCCTAATAAACAACACAAATAAATAACACAACAACCAACAAAAGCTTCATTCTGCCTCGTTCCTACCTAAAAGACGCCGGATACAGATGAAGATGTTCAATTTCCTCACAGTCAAAACCATCATCAACAAATTCTATTTATAGAGCATCTCTAAAAATGGTGCATGACGTCCTGGGGCACGGCGCGCGGTGGTAGCTGCTGTCCTATTCACTGGTGGCGTGTATGAGCGCGCGCCCATGCATGCGTGCGTGTGTGTGTGTGTGTGCGTGTGTGCGTTTTGGCTTTAGAAGCGTGTTAATACGGATCCTGATCCACATATGCTGCCGCTGCCGCGCGCAGACAGGAAGAAAAAAAGAAACGACACGAGGCTAATTTTAGCTCAGTCAGCCAGAGCGCGAGCGCGCGCCAAAAGATGTGGAGCTCCATTCACAAAAAAATTTCATCCCCTCCCCACCGCCCACCTCAACCTCCCCACACACACATGCCCCCCCCCCCCCTCTTATTTTTCATCTCACCCCTGCTCTCTCTCTTTCACGCTCCTGCACACACACACACACGCACGCACACACACACACACACACATCGCCAATGACTGCAAACGGCCGGAGAAGGTCACCACCACCACCAGCACCTCCACCAAAAGCCCCGCAGCTGACGGGCTCACTTCTCTGCGGTAAGGCGCAGGGTGGGTGGGGGAGTTTGTGGGGGGCTCGTGCAGCCTGAAACATCCAGTTTTTTTTTTAAATCACGAGCGCCTTGAACGTGCTGTCACGAGCTTTCAAACCGCCGGTGTCAGCGTGAGCTTTAGCATCAGGAAGAACAATAAATACCTGCATGTGTTTCATTCAGCTGCAGCAGTGCAGTCCACGAGCCGGCGCGCGCGAGAGATGGAGACCACGCCACACAGACAAGAAAGAAGAGAGGAAATTACCAGCTCCGGGTCTTCTTCTTCTTCTCTTGTCCTTTATCCTCCACTTTACGCGTCTCTCTCTCTATATATAATTTATTTCTATATTATTTTCTTCTTTTTAGGGTTCCCCCCCTTCTCTTCTCCCCTTTTCTCCCCAGTCAGTGGCGCGCGCTATATTCCTCGGTTGGCATGGTTATTAGCCTTCTGTCGGCAGCTCCGTCCTCGCGCTGCACATCCTCGGCCCCTCATTGGACTCGCTTGTCATTCTCCCGGTCTGACGTCAGAAGTCTCCGCTCCTCCAGTCACCGTCATCATGGTCGGTGTGTGAATCACGGAGAGAGGGAGAATAAATTAATAAACTCACCTTCACTGGAGGAATTCGTGGATCTATTTCATTTATGCTTTTTATTTGTTATTATTTTTCCCCATTGTTCATGTCAGAGCTACAATATTTGTTATTGTTTGTTATTTATTGTTGTTATTACTGAGATGTGGTGATCTTCGTCCCACACAGAGACGCACAAGGTCGGACGTACATGCAGGTAGAAGAAACAAAGCAGCTTTAAAACGACAGTGTGACAGTTTTATTTCATCTTAAACTTTCTCACGGCTGAAACTAACTGACACCCCCCCCCCCCCCCCCCCCCCACTCCCCCCTCCCCCCAAATAAATAAATTGCGTCACCAGGTGTGCGTTTGCGTTTTAATGACCTGTGCGTGTGTGTACTTGTCCCAGTGAAACCAGCTAGTATATGGCGGGATGCTGGTTATGCAATCTCGCAGCGCTTCTGGGTATCACACTGCATTACTCACACGGGCACGCGCACATGCACACGTGCACTGGTCAGGCCCATATATGTGTGTGTGTGTGTGTGTGTGTGTGTAAGCTGTAGGCTAAATGCAAAAGTTGAATATAACAATTTAAACATTAGCTGATTCAATAATATGCTGCTAATAGTATTTTATGTAATATATATATATAATTATGTACTATGATAAAGCCAATATAAATTTACATACATATAGCTGAATGATTGATAGACTATACAGGATCAAACATATATAAGAGCAAAAAATAACCCTGACTAAAAAAAATAAATTAAAATATTGTATATTAAAATGAGGTGGGTATTTAGCAGACTCATAGCTTTCACCTCCCACAGTATCACTATTAATTATAAAAGGTCACTACATTCACTGCTGAGGTCCAGATGCTTTAAATCCCTAAAGTAATATAATAATAATAAGAAGCTTAAATAGTCGCGTGGTCCTGGCTGGCCAACATTAAGCTGATAAGTGGAGGTAATGCTAGAATGATAAGCAGGCCGGGCCAATATTAGGCACCGATATTAGCTTATTTCAGATATATTAGGTAAGAAATTAAACAATGGCTGAATAGATCCAGTTCAGGCTTGTTAGAGCAGTAAAAAAAATACACCTTTGCACCATTTTATTAGTATGAGATATGTTTGAAATATGTTTACAGATGGGGTGGGGTGGGTGGGGGGTACGTGTCTGTTTAGGTCCCCAGAAGCCCTTGGACCGGCCCTACTGTGTTGAGATTAAACATCACATATGTTTTCCTCCCCGTTGAAACAGCTGCGTGACACCGGGTGGCTTTGGTGATGTGCGCCGCCTCCTCCCCTGGTGTGAAAAGAGTCTTTCTCTCTGTTTCTCTTCAGCTCAAGCCTAATTACATCATCGTACCTTCAGTGCAGGAAACTCCTGAGTCGGCCCACGCACTCCGCACTCTCACTTTATTTATTTCTTCCTTTCTGTCTCTCTCTCGTCATCTCTGCCCATGTCTCTTTATCTCTCTTTATTCAATGTTAAGCCCACAAGCCAAAGGATAAATAGATAAATAGGAAAGGTTTCTTTTGAAGCAAACACTCACACACACACTCCTACTCACTTCAGCGTCTTGCCTTTCCTTTTTATTTATTATTTTGTTATGTATGAATCATATCCCACATGATTAATATACAGATGAAATGTGTGTGTGTGTGTGCATGTGTGTTTTCATTGACGCCCTCACCGTGTCCGACTTCATTCATCTTTTCAGCAAAGCACCATGGGTAATATAGAGCTCTTACATCATCTTACTGTTTTAATATGCTTTGTAGCAATAAGCTGGACCGCCTGACTCTCCTTCGCTCTCTGTCTTTATCTGAATCCATTTCTACTACACACACACACACACACACACACACTATGGTCTCTTTTATACAGTGATGACAAAGCATGCAAAAGGCAAACTGTATCACATCACTGATGCATTTCCAACGCAGGGCTCGTCTCCTCCGGGATGAAAGTCACAAGAGGACAGGCGTAGCACATGCAGGAGATCGAGTTGTATAATTCCTCCATATTTAGGGCAGTGGTGCACGCTTACGTCTTCACTGCCGTGGTGTAGCGTTATCTGATGTGACTCCTCATACAGAATAATATAGTGTTAGAAAAAGCACAAGAAGATGAGAAAAGTATATAAAAACTGGATAAGCAGGCATGTGCTGGGTCTCAGCAGTGAAAGTGGATGACTAATACTACACCCACTCCTCCTCTGCCCTTACGTTCACATGTACACCTACACGATCCCTCACTATCACCCACCGGTGTTTCCCTTGTGCATTTTTCTTAAAGGAAAATCCTGCTAATAAAACTGTTGCGTGTAAGCAATTTGAAATTTAGAAATGTTATTATTAACATTACAACATTTATTATATTAAAATATTATTGTATTATACATGTTGTTTCCAGATTGGCCTCTAGAGGGCACTGTGTTAAACATATCTTAGACAATGCTAGCTTTAAGGCTAAGCTATGCTTCAAACAAACTCTTAAAAAGTAGCTGTAGAGTTTGACTTGGCTAAAAACATATTGTCCCCTTTATTTTTAATGTATTTCAATGCATTAAATTACACTAAATAATTACACTAACTGACCTGGTGAGGGCGCTATAATGTAAAAATTTAAACAGGAGCCTACTTGTTTGTACAGAAATATTTGTCCAATTTTTACCATGTGATAAAATCCCTAGAAAAATAAAACATGTTAGTGTATTTTATTGTATTTTAATAAACACATGTATTTTGCTCTGGAAATTCGTAACAATAAAAAAACACTGCTGCATTACTGGTTAAGTTTTGCTGAAACTCGGAGCAGTGACGCATCTCGATGCTGAACTTGGAGTTTTTACGACATGCTTTCCTTGTTTCCTCTTGTTCCACCAGAATAAAGGTTTTGTAGCTGAGCTTTTGAGCTGCGTTTGAGATTGAATCACATACTGAGTCACCACCGGCTCTGTAGTCTCTTTCCTAAGCAGAGGGAAACATGCATTATTCAGGATTAAGAGGAAGACACCGACTCTCCAGACCCACCAAATCCCTGCAGCACTGTCAGGACGTGTGATTCGGTAGTTAGCCGTGGCTCTGGGGAGCCATAACTCTGCTTTGATTAAAGGTCTCAGTGAAAGGTCAAGAGGGAGAGGGAGGCACAAAGAGAGCAAGAGAGCAAATTGATGGACTACAGAGAGCCTTTCGTTGATGGAAATGTAAAGCGTCTCTCTGCACTGTCAAAGTGAAATTTGACGTTGTATACTGCTGTGATAATGATGATCTAGAAACAACAAAGATTCTCTCATTCTGACATTTTTAAAGTGCAACTTTAAAGATGCTTTCATGCAAAGCAAATTTCATATTATTTGCCGTGTAACGTGTTTGTGCAGAGTGTGTCTGTGTACGTGTTACCAGGAACTCTTTCTGTTGTGTATCTCTAGACTTTCTCCTGTTTCCTCTTGTCGCTGTGCAGAATATTTATGAAGTCCTGAGTCCTTTTTCTGTCAAACATTTCCAACTACTCGCTTCAAAGAGGACATATCATGCACATTTCCAGGTCTATATTTATATTCTGGGTCTTTACTGGAATATCTTTAACCACAGGAAACCAGAACAGAGGTTAACACAGACTTGAAACTTTCAACCAGTGATAATTCAAGGTGTCTGATACAGAAAACCTGGAACTATATTCGAGGTGTCCCGTAATAAGATTATAATGGACACCTGCCAGCCAATCAAATATGAAATGTGTTGTGTCAGATACTGATAGCGTAGCAAAACATAAATGTGACACTATAATTGCTGTAAAGCTGCAGTGTTTGTTGGAGCTGCCCTTTATAATGCATTGGTTCAGTGATTTAGTGGCAGTAATAGTAATGGTTTTCATATTTTATGCTCCATTCTCCGCACTGCCTAAGTAAATAGTACACTAGACGCTTTAATTAAAGAAAATGAGTGTATGGAAATATATGCATGGACGGCTACAGACACTATAGTGTGTTTGTGTGTGTGTGTGTGTGCGTGTGTCTGCACTCTGTGATAAAATGTGGTTGACAGCTCAGTGTTTTATTGATGGGATCCTGCATCTGTCTGCTGTTTTTTTTTTTTTGTGAAGGAATATATGTTTATTATTATTTCTAACAATATATCACACGACAATTTATATGTATGATGTTGTGTCTGAAAAGTAAAAAAACCTGTATTCTTTCTAATGGCCAGCAGGGGGCGACTCCAGTGGTTTCTGAAGCTGTCGCTAAGTTAATTGTAATTAATTGGTCGAGTAAAAAGTCTTTTTTTTTGTTAAGTACAGTTTTAAGCCTGTTTTCACATTAGCGTTAGCATTAGTTTTATCACAGTTGAGCTAGCGTTAGCGTTAGCACTGACCGGCTCCAAAAAAAACAAGATGGCGACGACCCAAATGCAAACTCCTGGCTTCAAACTGTAACCAATGAGTCCTTAGGAGGTCCACGGTTTTTATACAGTCTGTGGCTTGGATGCAGTTTTGTATCTTGGCTTGATTTGTGGGGGTTCATCCCTTTTCATGTGGACAGTATTATTATTACCTGAGCATCAGGAGCAGCTGTTTTGTTTCTTCATAGGACATTTATTTGATGTGGAACCTTTAATATGTGTTTAGGGGACGTGATGGAGGATATTGTTCCAGGAAAACGAGGCATCAGCACCTTTAGCTTTGATGTCTTCAATGGGATTTGGGTGAAGTTTATACAAGTACTTGATTTCACATTATCTATGTGAGTAAAATGCACAAATTTAATTATCAATGCAAAACAGCTTAGTCAACAGTGACTCACACTGGAGAATAGAAATCACTATACTTTGTTGAAACATTTGCTGAGAAGATTAATGCATCTGTTGTTGCACTGCTATGAGCAACACTATTAATATTCTCAGTTTAATCTCCTCTTGGTATATATCCAGGTCAGGTTTACTTTAATTTGTTTTTCCTTACTCTCAGTTTATTGGGTTGGTATATACCTAACTGAGTAGCAGTCAGCACATTTGTGCCCATACGGGTCATTATCTCACCATGATGTGCTATTGCAGCTGAGTGGTCTTTAAATGCGACTCAGTGTTGATGATGTCCTTTCGTCTACTGTATCTCTCCAAACATACTAAACCTTAAAAGTGCAGTCATACTTTCAGATGTTGGCACTCATTATGCATATCTGTCCCAAAAAGAGCAACACGCCCTGCGGTCCTGGCTCCCACTCCCGTCCATCCATCCGTCCCATTTCAGTGATTGTCCCTTTCAGTATGTGGCTGAGGTCCTCTGGATGCAGCTGGATAGTTCTCATTATACACAGTCTGCCTGGGAGACACATTACTCCATCAGTCCAGGACTTTTTTTATTTTCATTACGTTTTTTGTTTTTTTTGTACCAGCATGTGTCTACAGGAAATACGGTATGTCTGACAGTGACAGTGTTTAGTCTTTGTTCAGCTTCTTCTTGTGGATTCAGAAAGAGGTCAGTGAGCAGAAACAGAGGACAGTGACATACTGTACGTATACATACGTTACACACTCACGGCCTCTTGCCCGGAGATACTACTATTCCTGTCACATCCTGTGGAGACACGTAGCAAGATGTGTGTGTGTGTGTGTGTGTGTGTGTGTGTGTGTGTGGCTCCTATTGTGAGTGATGTGTCTGAAAGGAGTTTCCCACAGAGAGCTGCAGTGGTGTTTTGTCACCAGCCGAGATGCAGCAAGGAACCCTACAGCGTGTGTGTGTGTGTGTGTGTGAACAATATTGCTCCAAGGTCACAAGAAAAATAGACAATAATAAAAGGAAACAGACAAATTGGGATATGAATAAAGGATGAGTACACTAAACCCTCTTTGAAAACTAACAGAGGAGTCGCTTTGACGTAGGGGAGGGAGGCATACATACATTTCAGAAAAAAATATAATAAATACTAACAATAAAATGACAGAAAACACATCTTCAATACACAAAGCAAAGGTTTCGTGTATGTGGTAAAAGTTTGCCACTTTTTTTTGGTGTGATTAGGCTCTAATATCCATCCTGACGTAGTCAGAGAGGAGTCGATAAAACAGTGATGCAATCAGACAGGCTGTTGTCACTGTGAGCAGCTGTGGGTTAGGACCCCACTTCACCACATCATAGCTGTCTGACACACACACACACACACACACCTGTCAGTCCCTATTACTGTTAACACTGGCGACTAGAGAGCCACACTGGGGTGTCAGATAAAAATAGCGCACTTTTCTTATTCATAGAATGAACAGCTTTGATGCTGATCGAAGAGGGCAATGCGAGTGTGTGTGTGTGTGTGTGTGTGTTTCCTCAAAATCATAGTCATGTGTCAGTTGACATAAATATATGTCACTCGGTGTCTGTAGCCTGGATCCAACAAGCTCTGACCTATCACGGGGCCACATGCTTGTTAATCATATCAAATTATATAAAACATTATTGATCAAACATGCCTGGAAATCATTTGTTGCAATAAATCAATCCCAATCCAAACCATTAGTGGTGTTATTAAGCGAGTTGTTCGTTCGACTCTCCGCCCCCCCGAGCCTTTATCCAGTATCGACCGCAGCGATTTCTTTTCAATCAATCGATCTTCCTCTTTTGTTGTTAATCATTTTTGCCTTGGCCCTGTAAACAGGGAGCAACTGCTATTGATAAAAATCATTGATCCGTAAAAGGTCATTGAGTTGCATTCGTGCTGCATCGGTGGAGAAATGCAGCATGCAACTATGAAAGCCGTTACATGCGCCCAAAAATATAACTCTCTATGTCCAAAATCATTCACAATTTACAATATAAATACTATATACAGTATATTATAATGGTCACTAGTTCAAAGGCTAACTGGACAATTACGGGATTGATGATTATGAAATTAATAATTGACTCGTGGCTGCAGCGTTAGCCTGTAGCTGCTTTTAACACGTTACAAAACCATTACGGCCCGTTGTTGTACCTCCGTGTTATGGTTTGTTGTGCGGTCGTGTCGATAGACTTAAACGTGGGCTTTTAGTGTCGAATTGAATTTATCCCGGAGAAAAATGCAGCACGGCATAACTGGATATAGATTTGTCTTGTGAGGGGATTGATCTCGGTCCCATATGGGTGGAAATATTTCATCAATAAGCGTATATCCATGTCTGTTGTGTTCTCTCTCCCTCTCTCTATATCATATATGTGTGTTTGTGTGTATTAGCATGTGTGCTCACACAGTTTCGCTGGTCTGTGTCACACACACACACACACACACACACACACCCTACAACACTTATAATACAAAGCAGTTGTTTCTTGCATAACAGGCCAGCTGTTCCTGCAATGGACGCTGCATAGGAGGTATTGTTTAGTTTTAATTATCAACTTTCTCACTTCACTAATTGGTGGACACACACACACACACACACACACACACACACACCACTGTCCATGGTTACATAACACAGAAGCATCACAGATACAGTACACCTACTGATGTGAAATCATTTGAGTTTTCATACAAGCTTCACTCCTCATAGCTGTTTTAATTTCATTGCATGCATGATGTTCTGCATGTAGGTGTAGAAATATTCACGCGTTGAAACCTTTCTGTGCCGTTTGTATTGTTATACGAGGAGCTTCCAGCTTGGTTTATTTCTGCCCATTTCGAACTGAGACATGTGCCTCCTCTCAGAGATCTGATATCAGCCATCTGTCAGAAATAAACATGTGGAGCTTTTATAAATGTTGTGATGTTAAGTCACAATGATTCAGACCGTCTGGTAAATTTAAGTCTTTCTCTTCTTCAGCCTCCGTATACGAGTGACAAACCACAAATAGCTGTATTTTCCTTCTTCGTGCTGCTTTCTATGCAGCAGTTCATTACCAACACTGATGTAGCGAACGTGAAGTTTATCTGTACCTCTGTATACAGGATGGTGTTGGATGGGGTTGAGGTCAAGGTTCATCAACACCAACCTGACAGCTTGTCATGTGACATAGCCACCTTGACGTCAGCCACTGGTTTGTGGACGTCTATTTTGAAGCCTTGAGTTTAGCATTTGACCGTCACCATCTTGGATTTTTGGAGCCGGAAATGAATACTAGCTGTTAGCTGCTAACAAGGTTAACTGTGATTATGCTAATGCTTATGCTAGTTTTTGGCTAGCAAAAAAAACAGGCTATATATATATATATATATAGCACTGAATCAAAGGACTCCCGAGCGAGAAAAAAGTTTTGTTGTTTTTTTTGCAACTGTAATAACGCGTCAGAGTGAATGCAGTTTTTAATAGAATAGGCAGCTAATTTTAAATTCACTGTATGAGTGTGCTACGTGCAGCTGCTCGGTGCGTCGCAGCACTGCTGGCGTTTTCTGTGGTGAACAGATTGAATTAATAAACTGTTGTTTCTATTAATAGTACTGATAGTGACACTACTGGTACGCCGCTGCTGCTCGGAGCATGGTAAATGAATTCCCCGCTAGAGGTTTAGTAAACCACGACAACTCTTTGAGGTTAACACTTCTGCTTATCTTGTTACCACTGCTGCATACACTGCTGTTATTCCAACTGATGCCTTCAGAAAGTTATGATGAGTACAGGACACTTACTTTCACCATTTTCATTTGAGTGCTTCCCTGTGGACTTTTTATTGTCAGTCACACAGTTTTGTGGGTGAAAATGATGTAAAAGTGGCTTTCATGCTAACGAAATATAACCAAACTGACGTTGTTATTTGTTTATCTGCAACTTCCTGTACATATTATGTTTAGCATTATGCTTTGTCAAATGAGCATCTTCTGTATGCCGTATGTAAGAATAGGCAAATTCATAAATACACTACAGTACTGTTGGCTGCCACCAGTACAACGACTAGCACTCGTCTCCGTCCTCATTGTGTATCAGTACGTTCTCATTGGCAGTGACGGACAGACAGGTAGGCGTGTTTTTGTGAACTCGTTGAAGCGTGTCGCTTCATTAGCGTCTCTGTGTTTGTGCTGCAGGCAGGTACACCTCTCTTTCATACGTCCGTGACGTGTGCAGCCTGGTTGTAAAAGCTAACAGGATGTGTTGCTGTTGCTCTTTGAGGTTACCACCTGTTCGCTCACTCAGTCTTGTGTTCTCATGGAAACCAATATGATGAAGAGCTCGGGCCAATCAAACACACAACGGCCTCTTTGTTTTCCCACTCGTGTGTGTGTGTGTTTTTCAGTGTTTCTGCTGCTGCTTGCGTTATTGACTTTGAAAATTGCTCCGTGCGTCCGTCATGCAGTGCACTGACCTAATTTTCCTTCCCTGTTTTCACCTGTAACGTTCAGTCCGAGCGATTAAAGTTTGACGTGCGATCTGCCACTTGTGGCTCAGCGTGGCCGTTCAAAGCAGGCCTGCTGCATTAGGCTGGACTTCAAATGGCAGATGACTCAAATGTTCCTGATCTACAGTAGGCCTATGTATGACACAGTGGTATTTATAGCTTCAATAGATCACAGAGGGGTGGAGGCACTCGCTGTTTCTCTGTTTACTGTGTCACTGTATATACTGTACCTCATTTTCTGTGTCTATTTCTACCTTTTTCTTCACCTTATAGTCTGTTTGATGATGCTTTCTTTTCCTAAATGTTAATGTACATTTATGTCTTATGTATGTGAATTATCCTACATATTACAGTGTATATATATGTTGCTTAATTTAGTCTTTAAGAGATTGTAAGCAAAACCTTAAATAAATGAGAAAATTGAGACACAACCTTCATAAATAACAAATCTCACCTCAGGGACCATTCAGCATCACATGATCTCCACTTTTTAGATGTTTAATTGTTTGCAGCTCCAAAACAACAACTAAATGGTAGTTGAGGTGAAATTGTTGGAAATTAGTTTTGAATCTCAACATTCAAGCACATTTATGAGATACTTTATTAAAAATATTAGGCCATAAAAACAGAAACGAAATTCTTTTTAAATATTCTATCTTGTGTCATCTTGTGTTTTTTTTCAGGTTTACTAGATATAAAAAAAATGTTTTTAACGTCTATAAAATACAACATTTACTCCTAGTGGATACTGACATCTATAAATAACCATTAGTATATAGTGTGTAGTATTTCAAAAATGATTTGACAAATGGTCTTTGATAAATGAATTGAACGTTCGTACTCTCTTTCTTCACCTCTCCTCCTCTCCTTTCCTCCTCTCCTTTCCTCTCCTCTCCTCTCCTCTCCTCTCCTCCCCTCCTCTCCTCTCCTCTCCTCTCCTCTCTTTCAGCTCTCTCTCTCCCATCTCTCCACCCAGCTTCATTCTCTTGATCATATTTAACGGTGGAATAAATCACTAGGTGGCAGCATAGTAACACATGGTGCATACGTTGACAGAGCAGCAGATTATCTGCATGAAAAATGACTCTCACTGGACTGTATCATGTGTGCTGCCTGCTAATAATCTAAGACACAGTGTTGGGTTTGACAAGCTTGATCCCAGATGAGCGGAGCTGTGAAATAACCGCCGCACCGTCGTCCATCTTTTCATTTATCTCCTCAATACCTCTAAACGGTAATTACCTGATCAATGAGGCCTGGTCAATTCTGGATCAATTGAAATAATGTTCCCCCTGACCCATTAATGACCTTTTACGACCTTTTAGAAGCACATCAGTGCTTTTTTCCAAGTCTGTTAACCTTAATGAGGAGGTCACTTCCAAAACAATTAGGAGCTGCAGGCGAAGAGGGAAGAAAGCCTCTCGGGTTTTAAAAAGCTCAGCGCTCCTTCTCTATTAAAAGACAGATCCCACATCCCTATATTTATATTAAAAGAGTCACATGCTTTTAATGGTCATGTATTGGAAGTATTGTTTTAAGGCTGAAACTTTATTGTTTCGGTTCACTCTTGCCGATCTCATTGTGTTGTTTTTTTAGCCACATCAGGCAGCTGATCTATAAAACTCAAACAGACGCAAGTTAACGGCTAGCTGGTGAACAGAGTGGTGGAGACCAAAAACAGAGCTAAAAGACGTCTCTACGTCACTGCTGGATGTATAAATAAGCAACTGTTAAAACTAACGAGATGTGTTCACATCTTGTTTACGCTGCCCCCAAGTGGCCAAAAAAACAACAACAACAGCTAACAGGATTTAAAGGCAAACAGAGGCGAACATATACTGACTTTTTGATCCTGCAGTTTCCAGTTAATAGCATATAGCAGTACCGCTCAGTGGAGTGCCCCTTTAAATCTACTATGGAAAAAAAAGACAGGTGGCAGTGTATAATGATTTGTTTTTTTTTCCACAGGTAAAGCTGCTAACTGTCATCTGTTGTTAAATGACTCATTATGAGGGTGTGTGTGTGTGTGTGTGTTATCTGTGTAGAACATGAATGGCAGCAGGATTAGGACTAGGATTAGGGAATTTCCAACTGAGATGTGTGTCTCTAAACACACCACACTGATGTAGGATGTAGCAGTCAGTTAATGAGAAGATTAATACCACTCCTATGTGAGAGACGGGTATTGATCTTCTTAACTCTTGGCAGGAAAAAGCGTACATAACTTTAATGACATATAAGAGTATTTTTGGCCATCGAAGCTGCGCGAAGGCCCAAATTGTGGAAAATCAATTAGAGCGCTTTAATAAAGGAAATGAGCTTCAAACACGTACATAAAACCACAGCGTAGACAATTAGCTGAGTGTCTAAAACTAGTGTAGGAATATAGAAAGAGGAAAAACATGTTCGCCGTACGTT